>CM053786.1:575897359-576222359 GCA_028749045.1 Cupressus sempervirens
ATAATTACTTAATCATGATGGGACAACATCCTAGATGTTAAACCTAAAGTTATTTTATAATTAGCCAAGCATGTGGAAGCATCAAGGCTGACTAATCAGAGTTTTGATAATGTGTGAGGTATAATTAAAGATCATATCTTGCGCAACTAATGTGTAGTGTGAATGTGATGCAAACTATTTTGAGGGAAGTATAAGTGACATGTGAGCCTTATGTGATGCAAAATCTAATGTATGATTAGAGAAAGTGTGAGATACAATAGTGAGACAAGTATTGTATGTATATCTATTCTTGTGAAGAAACTTATTTGTATATTGCATGTTAGGGAAGTGGGCTCTTCTTGCATACATTGTATTTGATCTACCAACTCCTAACAGGGTTGAAGAAACTCCTAATAGGGTTGGGGATTTTAACAGGTCCTAGTCCTTTAATAAGGAGTTGAGACACTATATGTATTTAATAGATTCCTAATAGGGTCAGCATCCTTAACAAGATTCTTTTGTTTAGTGGATCATCTTTTAGGTATCATCCCCATTGGGGTTTTCCCTTGGCCAAGGTTTCCCTAGTTAAGAAATAATGGTCTTGTGAGTTCTCTATGTGTATGGCTTTATTTACTGTTCAACATTGTTGGTTTACTTTGATATGCAAGTTATAAAGTAATTAACAATATTTAGTTGTGGGTAAAAGTTTGTAGAACACTGATTCACTACCCCTCTCAGTATTATCTATTTCTAAACTAAATGGTTTCCATGATTGAGAATCATCAACATAGGTAGGTTGGAAAGATATTGCTTGATCTATGTTAAGCTTTGATCACATTCAGTGTTTGAGTTTCATTTCATACCCTTATGCAGAGTCTTGGTAAAGGGTTGTGATTTATCCGCCAGTTGTGATATGAACCAATGAATAGATTGAATCCTTCCCTGTAGCCCTTGCATCTGATCAATGTTCCAATGTGGAGGCATCTCCATTATAGGTTGAACCTTTTGATGATCCAATTGTATGCCTTTTGCAAAAATAATGTACCTGAGTTATTTTTCTAATGTGATGCCAAAAGCCCACTTCTTGGGATGTAGCATGAGACTAAATTTTTCTATGTGATCCAAGATAGGTCCCAAGTCCTGAACATGAGTGCTTCTTTACATGCTCCTAGAAAAACTATCATGAACACAATCTTCCATTGTTTAGTGCATCATATCATTGAATATTATTGTGAGAACTCATTGATAGGTTGTGCCAACATTCTTTAAGCTGAATGACATTACATTATATTAGAATGTCCCCCATGCATAGGTGAAGGAAGCATTTTCTTGGTCTTATAGTGCAATCTTTATTTGGCTATAGCTAGAGAAATCATCCATTATGAGAACATTTCATACCCAACCATGATGTCTACTATCATATCAATATTAGGGAGTGGAAAAATATCCTTTAGGGATCCCATAAATTAGTGCACACTCTGATAGATTTATCATGTTTTGAGACTAGAAGTATATTTGATATCCATTCGACATAGTCAATGGCTCAAATGAATCCAACTTTTAGTAGTTCTTCCAATTCAACTTTGACGAGAAGTGTCACATCAGGTGCATCTTTTTGAGTATTTTTTAAATAGGTTTTACCCTTTACACAATGGATAGGTAATGCATGATGATAATAGGATCTAAAGCTGGCATATCTAAGTATGTCCATGCAAAGTTGATCTTCTTTTCCTAGAAGAAAGCAGTGAACTTCTGTTTCCTTAGTAGATAGTGACAATGCAAGACTTATGATGTGCGAATGTTCTTCAATACCCAGATTTACTAGTTGTGTTGGTTCTATCAGCACTAATGATCTCTCCTAACAGTGACTTAGAAGTGCATCAAATATCCCATCCTTAGGCACCTCAGAGAGTTTTTCACCTTTGGATATGTCTTTAATTTTTATTATTTTAGGCTCTGATACTACCACAACATGATTTTCACCATAAAAAAACCTATTCTTTTTTCTTTTGATTGTATGAATGTGATATTTGATGATAGCTTTAGTCATGTTGACATTGTATTCATTGGTGGAAGACATTATCGATTCAACAACATGTGAGTAACAAGAAAGGGCATAGTCATTCTTGAACATAGGGACTTCACTAGATGTAGTGTTTGAGTTCTAGTCTATTAGTTCAAGATAGATGAGTGAAAGAGAAGTGGTGGGTTCAAGTGTGTTCACAATATAGTCATCAAATGCACAGAGAAGTAAGTTGAGACCTAGTGTGATTTTATCCAGAGGTGTGTTTGAATTCCTCTAAGTCCTAATGATGCCAATTGGAGACACATCAATATTAGTAGAGTAAGATGCATCAGACTGAACCCTAGACTAGTCCCCTACTTGGAGTTAGTTTTCATACAATTTTATTTTGTCTACATCTTTATTAGATGTTGCATCTGAGAGAGAATCAAATGCATACTCTCAAGAATCAGTGCTACATGGAGTTAAATTGAAGTACTCTCCAACAGTCATGGGTACCCATTCTCCACTTTTAGTGTCATCTTAATTTTGACCAATTCTCTCATTAGTAAGAGTATGACTAGACTCACCCTATTCCAATTGAGTTAGGGGAGTATCAGTTATATTCTCAATAGAATTACTATTAGTTTTGACTATAATGACATGTTGTACAAAGTCATGAGGCTCCACAAAGAGTGTACCAAGATTCAATGGAATAGGATAAGGAAAGGTATCCTCATCATCATAAATTTCATATTGGTTGTTAGATCAGCCTAATATTCATGTCCATGTTGACTATTAGACTCCAGTGCAAATTTGTTGATTCTTGAATGGAATGAGACTTTATGAAAGTCTAGGCCTATAGTGTCACAAGGCTATCTAAATGTAGCTTTGATTGGATCTATCAATCCTTTATTTTTGCATCCTATAGGACCATTACCCATGTAACTAAGCTATTTCATTAGTTTGAGACCTTGTCCATATTTTTAAGAATTTATTTCATGAGACTAGACAATGAGATTAGTTGTAATGCCCCGCTCGGAGATCCTTGGAAACAAGGATTCAAATCAAGCCAAGATATTTTTTCATTTTTTTTTTACAAGTATGAATGCACAAGACAACATCATACAGGGATCACAAAGATCGCAACGAAAGACTTCAACACAATCCCGGCAACCAATGAATCTCCAAACGCCACTACCAAACTGACACACCAAAAAAAACCAACAACAACCACAACAAGATGAGGGCAGAAGAAAAGACCACTCATCAACAAAACACCAAGCTGGGGTAAAATGCAGAATCCCAAAATTTGGCTAAGCCTGAAATCCTGAAGCCTTGAAAATTGGCTAAGTCTGGATTTCTCAAGCCCTGAAATTTCCTAGAATCCATAACTTATCTCCGAGAGCTCTGAAACCTATCTCAAACGATTTGTCGCATATATTAAAATATATCTTAAGCAACTTATACTTAAACGATATATTTTAAACCCCAAGAGACAAAAATAGAAACACAAAAACTCGATTTCAAGAGAAACCGACAGAGTTCAAAATGCAACAGCATATGGTCAAAAAACACCCAAAAGAGTATCCAAAACCACTCTCAAAAAGATCGGATCACAAAGAAAAGTGCCCGCTGATGGCATGCGCAGGTTTTTCACAAAAACCATGCGACACTTTTTACTGAGGGTGACACTTCTCCCTTACTGCGTGCGACACTTCTCAAAAAGGCATGCGATACTGGAAAAGTATCGCGCGACATTTCTCATAAAGCCGTGCGACACTCTTCCAGTGTCGTACGACACTTCTCCAGTAATGCGTGCGACACTTTATAGTGTCCTACGACATTCTTTCTATGGGTGTGCGATACTTTATCAATGTCGCACAATGCTGAACAAATGTTGCCCATAGAAAGTAAAAACACTTCCAGAACTCAAAAATGGGGAAAAACTGACAAAAGAACCTCCACACCGAGGAGTACCGGATCCACAAAGGCTCGAGGAATGAACACTCAAGTGCAAGAACAACATAGAAAGAAGAACATCAAACCATCTAAACTATAGCAGTAAAGAACACACTGAATTAAACATCGTAGAGAACAAAAGCATCATCGCAATGTACAAAAAAATATCTCAGGAACAAAACAACCAAACTAAGTACGCGGTTCCTCCCAACCGTCAATAGCATCATAAGACCATCATGGGTCCTAGCCATCCCCCGCGCGTAACATCCCAAGCCACCGACCAGATCGTCGGTACTGTCGTAATAGGGATGTCACTACTAAAACATGCAACGATAAAAGAATAAGCAAATCTAACATGCTAGTAGTAATGCATAAGATAATCCTACAGTAGATAACATCACCTATCACATGCTAAACAGTAGTAAGCAACAGATATGCTAATACAACAATTCACAACATCTAATCATATGCTAAACATCATAATAAGGGAATGCGTCAAATAAAATAACATCATCTAAACATGATATACAAGAATCCCAAAGAAAGCATAAATCACAAGAAAGCATGCTCCGAAACTCGAAGTACCAAGTGAAGACACCCAACAACGGTCGCACTAGGACAAAAGATCGTCTCTATACACTGATCCCTAGCACTGGTGAAGGTAGCTACGCCTCCCAACCACGTGGCACCCATAGGTCCACACCTGTCGTGCTGATGGAGATAATGATCCAACCACAAACACACAAAAAGCACAACATCCAAGGCTAACACTCACGCCAGACAGTATGACGGCTGAACCAAGAACCTAAGACAATGCAAGGAGTAAAGGTCCTGGTCAGACACTCAATAGGCTACTATGTAGGGGCTGACATGCTGGAGAGTCGCTTGGCATAAAAAAGCCCAAGCTCTGATCATGTGTCCTCAAACTTAAACGGGTGCTCACACATTGTGTCCTCAAACTTAATCAGGTGCTCACACATTTTACTTATCTTAAGTTTTATTAACAATCACACATTTTATTTAGTTATCACTTGCTTAAAGCTTCTTATCCTCCGTCAATCTCCGACGCCATGAACGCCGAGCTGCGAGATAGAAGCCCCCTCCAGATGCTACCCTACCCTACCCATGCTCATCCTACAACAAGTGCCCGTGGGCATGCATACTCCCATCCCAACCTCAATGATCATAACTTTCGAGAAATCCACGAAAGATCGGGCCTCGCAAGTCACCCAACAAATGTACGTGCACGTACTTGTGTGTGATGCACCACCATCACGAAGATCATAACACAAGGACAGGAATGAGAACATAATGCAAAGAAAACACCCAACTGAAAGCAACACAGGAAGGACGGATTCTACATGAATCCCAAAGCCAAAAAAAACCATACATCATTAAATCACTCAATCGGCCTCAATCCGAGAGTATGGATTCCACACGAATACCAATGATGCAACAAGACCAAACATCATGAACTCACTCAACCGGCCTCAATCTGAGAGTATGGATTCTACACGAATCCTAGCGTTCACGAACAAAAGCAAAGGTCTAAGAGAAATAAAAACAAGTATAAAATCACTCAACCGAACACAATGTCGGGAGTACGGATGCAATCGGCATCCCAATGTAACATAAAAGTGCAAAAGTGGTTTGAATGATATCCAAATGGATCATCCAAGTCCACAACCCACATTGTGCCAAGAAAACTCGAGAAAACAGGGCAGCACGCAAAACGAGGTAAAAATCGCAAATTTTGGAAAAACTTCAAAATTAAAACCCATTTGGCCTTTGGGTTCAAAAACCTCAAAAATCCAAAAATAAATAGAATCAGACACTGTATGCAAAAATGACTAGCATAACGGCGTAAAATCTCAAACCCTCATCTGAAAAAATAGGGAAATGTTCATACCCACCCAACCGGGTAGAACTAACATACAGAAACGGAGGGGAACACTAGTTCTCAAACTCCAAAAAAATGGCTACCAAAAATAGAAGCTGAAACGGAGTAGAAACAATAAAACGGGAAAGCCCTACCTCATAGCCAAAAGGGCAAAACGGGAATTTGAACCATAAAATAAATATCCCGCAGAAGTAGCTGAAAATCACGGCAATCCAAGGTTTTCCCCGAGCTGGATCCAATGAGCCCGACCTCGCGACGATCCCATGGTCGTAGCTCCCACAATGAACAAATAGTAAATCCTCATGAAGAGGATTTTTGGGTTTTACTCTCCAACTTTCCAATTTGAAAGTGAGAAGTGAGGAATTAAATTCCTCTTTGGATACTTATTCACTTTTCAGGTGAATAATCGATTAGGGCATTTAACCAGCCAATCTAGTTAAACCCAGAATCAACCCAAACGAAAACAGGCTATTCCTATAAATAGGAATTCATCTATGGCAAAACTGCCAGAAATATAAAATAAATCAATTAAAAAGCCTAAAAACCCAAAAACACATAAACCTCCTTAATAACTTTTCGCGACAATGCAAACCTCTAAATGCACAAACACGCTTACTGGTCTAATCACATAATGCAAATGAGTTCGGATTTAATAATCACTGAAAGGTTTAATTTAAACATTTTAATAAAGGATACGTCGACCATACAAGGATGACATTGGTAAAATATGAATGGATGAATCACTAACTCCATGTGCCACTGCCAGGGATATAAATCCTGCACACTAAACAACACGATCAAGTGCAATTGCATATAATAACATAGCCGAAGCAATAATGCGTTAAATCACCTAATTTAACCATTTATTTAATTAGATTAAAATAATCTATTTACATCACTCACGTTCGCATAAAGCATAACAACGCAAGAATGAAGTAAATAACCATAGCATTAAATCCATCACATAACATAATAAGAGATATGTCCAAATACTAGATAACCAGATAACATCATAAACCACACTGTCATCTCAAAATAGCATCATCATGCAATATGATTAACTAAACAACATAGTAGTCTAAAATCCATGATACTGGAATCAAAGTGTAGCATCTGACCCTCGGGTCCTCTCAAATGTAAATATAACATGAGTAACAAATATCTCTCTAATCAGAAATATAACAAGGTAAATGCCTGCAGCACATAACCCAATAAATCAACATGGACAATCCATTTCTAATCATTAATGCATTTAATAAAGATTGATTACTCTGCATTAAAAAGGCATTTAAAACACATAAGCAAACATAGTTATAAACATGACTAACCACTACTACAGGAACCTAGTCCAGTGTAGCATGGTAAAAGAACATAGTGCAATCTCTGCACACATCTCAAGGTAATCACGAAACAACCTCATGATACCACATCGATCCTGGTAACCACTGGCACAAACCTTAGCGAACCAAAAAATCACATCATAATCTCAAAGAACACTCAAAAGCATAATCAACGCAACTGATAAAGAAACATAAATCCAAACACCTCAATGGTATAGACCACTCAGGGTCACAATCATGATCCATCACAACAAAAGATTAGGAAGGGTGCATCCATCAGGACAACTTACAAAAGTCAAATGGGGGATGCCCAAGATGTGTTTTTAACAATGTTCCTAGATTTACTAGTGTCTATAGTAGTCTTCTCATTAGTCTTTGTTGTGTGTATACTATCTGTGATGTTGAAATCTTCCTTAAGTGGCTTGGGAGTGATATTGTCCACTACTCCACCATGTACCACATCTTGGTTTTTGTTAACATATTTGGACTTGTCTTTACTAGAATTGGACCCATGTTTGTTGTCTTTTTAAAGGATTAACTCACCTTTCTTGACCATAAATTCCTCTATGTGGATACCTTGTGAGATCATATCTTCAAAGGTGTGTGGCCTTGAAGTTGTATTTTGTACTCAAAATTAGGTAGAAGGTTATTCATGAATATGTAAAGTTTTTTCTTTTTAGGTATCTTGCATGAGTACTTGGTGTATAGTTGTCTCCATATCTAGAGAAATGTCAAGAAAGGTTCTCCATTTCTCTGTTTGAGGTTACAAAGTTATTTTATGTTAACCAAATGTTGGGTGTTGTGTGAGTATTATTATATAAACATGTTGGAAATCTCATCAAAAAATTTAGTTCCAATGGGTAACTGCGAGAACCACTCCATAGCTTTTCCATGTAGACTATGTGAGAACAAGTGCATGAGGTATGTTTGATCATGTATGAACTCGATGGACAAGGCACCAAAATCCATCAAGTGGTCTTGGGTACCAGACATACCCATGTATTTTTCATATCTAGGTAGCTCAACTCCTTTAGAAAAAGGAGGCATGTGTAGATCCTTCTCAAAAGGAAATGGACAAATATCATCTAGTGTATATTGTTTTGCAAGTTTGTCCCTTTTTTTAATCATTTGTGCCAATTTGTATTGTATGGTTTGGAGTTGCTTTTGTAGTTTAGAGGTTTCAAATTATTTCTCTTTGATGACAATAGTTTCAATGTTGTAGTCTAGGGGTAGCTTGGCTCCTTCTTGAGTTAGTTTGAGGAAATATTTCTCTTTCTCTTCATTGAGTAAGATTTGCATCATCTTTTGGAAGCTTTTTCCTTTATGATAGTTTCCTATGTCTTCTAGGGGTATTTCTTAAGTATCCCCATAATCATTTGTGTAGGTGTAGTGACCTTTTAACTTTTCAATTCTTTGGTATTCATCTCTATTTTCTCTTCTACTATTTTCACTAGTTTCTTCGTCTTGGTCTGCCATCCTATTAGTACACAATTTTTTAGTTTGCAAAGATCTAGAATGTATAAGTGTCTTGTGTAGAGTTTCAATGTTTTTGTTTGTAAATGTAGGTATCCTATTTGTGTTGTCAAAATTAGGTTCAAGAGATGACCTCTTAGTGTTTGGATGTTCTTGAATCAATGGATTCCTAACTTAATTTAATTTTATGGAAAAGACTCGTCTGACATAAGGTTAACCAACATGAGAAAGAGATCCATATGATCCTTCCTTAGGTGTAGTAGGTGAAGGAGAAAATGAGGATTCTTGATTGCACTTAGACTATGTATAGAACCAAGAATAACCTCTACTATAATTCATACGCCTACCTCTACCTCTTCTAGGTTGATGGGAATTAAACATGTTCCAATCCTAATTGAAATAGTCATAGACAATGACATGTGACAAGGTTTATACAAGGACCACACTTAAAAATTTGTCTCAAAGTAGGTAAATGATAGTAAGAGTGATGTACACACGGGTAGGAGCTATCAGAGAAGTGGCTAGAACAACTAAGAGATTCACTATCGTGAGAACAAGGTAAGACACCAAAGTAGAACAAGTGGGATGACAAAGTGATGAGACTAGCTCATATGCAGATCATGAGTGTTTAACCAAGTAAGTTTTCTAAGCTTTAGACTGTTGTAGACAAAGAAGCATACTAGTGTTTCTAAATAAAGACAAGATTTTGATAGAGTTTTGCTAGGAAAATTGAGAATAGGTCATGGTTTTGGACACTTTCTCGTAGGATCATGTGAGGAAATTCTCCTTGACACAAGTTTTTGACATAGGTCATGCAAGATAATGCCTTCTGAGGCAAGAAAATAGACCTAATAAACAATTTTGACAGTTCTAGGGCAAATTCTTGCACAAGAAAAAGGCAATCACAGGTGAGAAAGTACAAAGATGGATGCGAGAAAAGGGAACAAGTCCCAAAATCTTGAATCATGTAAGAATTTTTTGCTATCCAAGTAAGTAGATGATAATTTTATAGTTTGAATAGTTTTGACAACAACTCTACACAAACTTACACAAGAATATTTGGTTTCTTGGGCATGTAAGTATGTAGAGTGAGGTGATTAAGTACAAGTAGTAGGAATTTAAAATCCTAAACCTTGCAATATTTTGTAGCAAAGCAGGAAAGGACTTGATAGACTTCTCAGTTTTAACAAAATTTGAAGAGATTTCAAACAGTTTTGACATATTTTAGACAACATTTTTAGTTTCTAGACATATTTTAATAGTGTTCTAGATTGACTAAGTTTCAAATATGGACCATATGGATTGATTTGCAAGTATGACCATTTGTTTTTGGATTTTTTTTGTAAGACAAAGAGTGGGACACAAGTAGTAGTCAAAAATAATCCAACCGAGGACAAAGAAACTCAGAAGGATAGGGGAGTCTTGACCTTTCATTTTAAATAGTTTGGAAATTTTTTGACTAAAAAAAGACACACTTTATCTTATAATTGAAAATAGTAGAGGAAGAAAAACATTTGTCTCACATCTTATGTGCATGCATTCACCTCACACAACTATGTGACCCCACTAGATGGCACTTATGTTTTTGATGTATTCCAAGGAATCAATAACATATATGTTCAAAGGTTACTCTTGAGGCAAGGGCTAGTGTCACATACCACCTTCCAATGTCCAAGTACATGCCTATGGTGAGGATCTACAAGAGAGATTCTCCCCCCTCCTTGCACAAAGATCATGCCCCCTTTTGGAGGTGAACCAAGTAGTAACTAACTACAATTTTTTTAATAGGATTCCATTCATATTAATCCCTAGTGGCCTCAAAAGCAAGGTTAAGGCCTCTCAACCACAATGACATCTGAAAGTGTACACACTTGGCTTGCAATATTGGGAGTGACACTACTTGGTACAATAAATAAAGCCTCCTCAAGATATGTGATATCCAAAATCAAGAGGAATAAATTAACATAGCTTTGAAGTCTTTCACTCTACGAAGCTTCTTTATTATAGTGAGTTGGAATCACTAGAAAATGTTGTGTGCTCAGTTAGGTCATTCCTGGAGGTTGGATCACTCTGAAAAGCTTGCTAAAGGTTGACTTAAACTTGGATCAAATTCAAGGGTCCAGGTTTTTAAATTTTCCCAAAATGGAAAAGAGCATACTCCTCTACCTCTTCACCTCACCCAAACACACCAAATAGATTCATCACCAAGATAGCATATAGATCCCAACTTGTTTTGAAGCTTCTAAGTTTCTAATTTTCCTAAAGAGAAAAGAGCATAATCTCCTCATTAAAAGACTTATTTGGGAGAACCACTACCTTCCTTGCCTTATGCGGGTGTTGTCATCCAATGGGGTCTAGGTTTATGATTTACTCTTGGGCATCACTTCCAAGTAATAAAGAGAATAATTCCCTACCCCTTCGTCTAGAGCCCTAGAGAAGTTCACAAGGCCTAATTAAACGATATGAATAAAGCATGTAAAAGAAGACATAATGTTTTTGTGGGTTTCAAATGTCTTTGACAAGTGTCTTGTGATCAAACTAGTCATTGTTTATATGGGCCTCGGGAATCAACAACACACTTCAACTAGTCTTTGACAAGGGTAGCTTAGCTCCTTGATTTAGTTTGAGGAAATATTTCTCTCTCTTCATTGAGTAAGATTTCCACCATATTTTGGAAGCTTTTTCCTTTATGATAGTTTCCTATGTCTTCTGGGGGTATTTCTTAAGTATCCCTATAATCATTTGTGTAGGTGTAGTGACCTTTTAACTTTTCAATTCTTCAGTATTCATCTCTATTTTCTCTTCTACTATTTTCACCAGTTTCTTGGTCTTGGTCTACCATCCTATTAGTACATAGTTTTTTAGTTTGTAAAGATCTAGAATGTATAAGTGTCTTGTATAGAGTTTCAATGTTCTTGTTTGTAAATGTAGGTATCCTATTTGTATTGTCAAAATTAGGTTCAGGAGATGACCTCTCAGTGTTTGGATGTTCTTGAATCAATGGATTCCTAACTTTACTCAAGTTTATGGAAAAGACTCGTTTGGCGTAAGGTTAACCAACATGAGAAAGAGATCCATATGATCCTTCCTTAGGTGTAGTAGGTGAAGGAGAAAATGAGGATTCTTAATTGCACTTAGACTATGTATAGAACCAAGAATAACCTCTACTATGATTCTTATGCCTACCTCTACCTCTTCTATGTTGATGGGAATGAAACACATTTCCAATCCTAATTGAATTAGTCATAGATAGTGACATGTGACAAGGTTTATACAAGGACCACACTTAAAACTTTGTCTTAAAGTAGGTAAATGATAGTAAGAGTGATGTACACTAGGGTACGAGTTATTAGAGAAGTGGCTAGAACAACTAAGAGATTGACTATCATGAGAACAAGGTAAGACACCAAAGTAGAACAAGTGTGATGACAGAGTGATGAGACTAGTTCATATGTAGATCATGAGTGTTTAACCAAGTAAGTTTGCTAAGCTTTAGACTGTTGTAGATAGAGAAGCATATTGGTGTTTCTAAATAGAGACAAGATTTGGATAGATTTTTGGCAGGAAAACTAAGAATAGCTCACTATTTTGGACACTTTCTTGTAGGATCATGTGAGGAAATTCTCCTTGACACAAGTTTTTGACATAGGCCATGCGAGATAATGGCTTCTAAGGTAAGAAAATAGACTTGATAGACAATTTTGATAGTTCTAGGGAAAAGTCTTGCATGAGAAAAAAGTAGTCATGAGTGAGAAAGTAAAAAGGTGAGTGCAAGAAAAGGGAACAACAAGTCCCAAAATCTTGAATAATGTAAGAATTTTCTGCTATCCAAGTGAGTAGATGACATTTTTATAGTTTGACTAGTTTTGACAACAACTTTGCACAAACTTGCACAAGAATACTGGGTTTCTTGGGCAAGTAAGTATGTAGAGTGAAGTGATTAAGTACAAGTAGTAGGAATTTAAAATCCTAAACCTTGCAATATTTTGTAGCAAAGCAGGAAAGGACTTGATAGACTTCTCAGTTTTAACAAAATTTGAAGAGATTTCAAAAAGTTTTGACATATTTTAGACAACATTTTTAGTTTCTAGACATATTTTAATAGTGTTCTAGATTGACTAAGTTTCAAATATGGACCATATGGATTGATTTGCAAGTATGACCATTTGTTTTTGGATTTTTTTTGTAAGACAAAGAGTGGGACACAAGTAGTAGTCAAAAATAATCCAACCGAGGACAAAGAAACTCAGAAGGATAGGGGAGTCTTGACCTTTCATTTTAAATAGTTTGGAAATTTTTTGACTAAAAAAAGACACACTTTATCCTTATAATTGAAAATAGTAGAGGAAGAAAAACATTTGTCTCACATCTTATGCGCATGCATTCACCTCACACAACTATGTGACCCCACTAGATGGCACTTATGCTTTTGGTGTATTCCAAGGACTCAATAGTATATAAGTTCAAAGGTTACTCTTGAGGCAAGGGATAGTGTCATAAACCACCTTCCAATGTCCAAGTATATGCCTATGGTGAGGATCTACAAGAGAGATTCTCCCCCCTCCTTGCACAAAGATTATGCACCCTTTTGGAGGTGAACTAGGTAGTAACTAACTACAAATTTTTTAATAGGATTCCATTCATATTAACCCCTAGTGGCCTCACAAGAAAGGTTAAGGCCTCTCAACCACACTAACATCTGAAAGTGTACACAGTTGGCTAGCAATATTGGGAGCGGCACTGCTTAGTACAATAGATAGAGCCTCCTCAAGATATGCAATATCCAGAATTAAGAGGAATAAATTAACATAGCTTTGAAGTCTTTCACTCTATGAAGCTTCTTCATTATAGTGAGTTGGAATCATCAAAAATGTTGTGTGCTCACTTAGGTCATTCTTGGAGGTTGGATCACTCTGATAAGCTTGCTAAAGGTTGACCTAGACTTAGCTTATAGATCCCAACTTGTCTAGGAGCTTCTAGGTTTCTAATTTTCCTAAAGGGAAAAGAGCATAATGCCCTCAGTAAAAGACTTATTTAGGAGAACCACTACCTTCCTTGCCTTCTGTAGGTGTAGTCATCCAAAGGGGTATAGGTTTATGATTTACTCTTGAGCATCACTTCCAAGTAGTAAAGAGAATAATCCCCTACCCCTTCATCTAGAGCCTTAGAGAAATTCAAAAGGCCTAATTAAACTATGTAAATAAAGCATGTAAAAGAAGATATAATGTTTTTGTGTGTGTCAAATGTCTTTGACAAGCATCATGTGATCAAACTATTCGCAAGTGTGTATGTTTGTTTCAAGGTGTCCTCGATATATGTCTTGCAAACCACTATTTTGTTGTTCTAGATAATTAGATAAATCAAATAAAGAGAAGAGATTAGTAATAAATAGTAAAATTTGAATGATAGATGCAAAAATGTAAATTCACCAATGTTAAATATCACGTGATTTTCTACATGGAGATAGGTGCAACAATGCTTTGTACCACACGAGAGAATGATTTTCTCAGGCGAGTATATATTATATCACACGAGTAAAGACAAAAAACCATGCGAGAAAATGAAATTCTCATGTAAAAGAAGGACTGTCAAGGTGAGATTTCTCTACAATGTATGGAAAATATAGCAAGTTGATGAAAAATAAAAGAAATAAGGCCAAAAAATTTGATTTCTAGCCCCATGGTGGGCACCAAAAATGTGAGTGCTAAATATGGGCCTCGGGAATCAACAACACACTTCAACATAGTCATTGTTTATTAGGTTCATTCAAGAATGAACATGAGGTTGTTCATCCTGAATGGATGAGGAAGGTAGCCTATTGCCTTCTATCTAGGTGGGGTTTTGAATTTTCTCTTAGAATTGAGAGTTTAGTAACTAAAGACCATCCTGAGAAAAAAGGATTTAATGCAAGATTTAAGCTAGAATATATAGAGTTAATCTAAGAACAAGATAAGAAAAAATAATCTAATGTATGCATTGTAATCTAAATGTGTAAGAAAATTAGCTATAATGAAGATCTTCAAATGCACAAGTATTTGAGTATTCAAAATGACAGAGTTTCATTACTCAACAAATGCATCCTTTTTGAAATGAGAGGCTGGAACTTCCTTTTATAGAATCTCAACATCAATCAATAGTCAAGATTGAATCAAATGAATGATGGAGATTTGAAGAAAATTCAGTCAGAATGGAAAGTTTCCTTATGAAAAGGAAGTTAACTCATTGCTTTTGGAGTGAATAAGGAGTAAACTAGTCTTGTTTCAAATTTTGATTTATGTTAACTCAAAGTTTCTAATTCTGAACTAAAGAGATAATATTGTAGAAGATATTTGATTTAATAAATTAAATATGACCTCATAAGTGGATTATTTGAATAATTAAATCCAACAATTATGATGAGGTATTTAATTTATTCAACATATTTAATTCCTCATGTGTATTAGCTAAAGGGGGTGAATTTAATTAAATTAGAGTACTAGGAATTTTATAATTAAATTAATCTAAATAGAAGGTTAACTTAGCCAATTTAAGTTGATAATTAGGAATTAAATACAAGTGTATGATTGGTATAGATTAAGGGTTTTCTACATTTGACACCTAGGTCAAGTAGAGACAATTAGAATCATAAATGCCTTGTGCAATAGGGCTTTGATGATTAAGAAAATTGATGTCATAATGTTGATGAACCAAAATTGGTTTAGAATGGTAAGGTACCAATTTGGGGTATTACAATAAGAATTTATATCCATGGAGAAGGCTTGATGACCCTAACTTAAGGGTATGACAATATAATCTCAATTGATAAATGGGAGACATGATATCTTTAATGTAGAAGATATGGAGATCAAAGATAAAATAGTGTGGGAAAGTAATGAACCACTTAATATGGAGAATATGGAAATGAAAAAGTAACTAGCATGGGAAAGACTTGATGTCCTAAATGTGGAAAATAATTTTGAGATTTTGATATGAAAATATTGAATTAAAAATAAATTATGCTCATGTGGCACAAGCATGGTGGATGTAATAATCATATGCATGGATATATATGAGAAATAATTATAATCTTAAGCAAGACAATAGACACATGTTTAATAAGAGAAAATAAGAAAACATGAGAAACTAAAATTTTAAGCGAATGTTATTTAAAAATAAAACAAGTATTAGGATGCATAATGTAAAGTAAGTAATAGAAAATTGAATAGAAAATGAAAGGAAAAAATAAGTGTGAAGAAAGCATAGAAAATAAAAGGATTTAGCTAACTAAGACACATGACAAGAAAAACATGAATAAGTAATTTACTCTCAAGTAAGGAATCTTAAGGAAGTAGCTTCATTTAGATTGAAGGAAATCAATATTATTAGAAAATTGATCTAAACACACACACACACACACATATACATACACACATAGATGTATATATATTTATATATATATGTGTATACATATACATATACATATACATATACATATACATATACATATACATATACATATACATATATATATATATATATATATATATATATATATATATATATATGTATGTATGTATGTATGTATGTGTATATACATACATACATACATACATATATATGCATACATACACAAACACATATACATACATACATATATACATACATGTATGTATGTATGTATGTATGTATGCATGTATGTATAATCATAAATCAAATCCCATTTATACATATTTTAAGTGAATCAAATTGTATTATGCATTTTGTAGAAAATACCTTCCTTTCTATCTCACCGAATGATCGTGTATTGAACATGATCCAATCTATTGCTTATGTTGGTTTATATTCCTCCAAGTTTGAGTGACTATTCTCCCATGTAAATAAAATTCATGTTATGATTGTTGATGGGTTAACAAACCATTATATCCACATAGGGTAATGACCCTACGTGGCATGAGCCATGTAATGGTCATACCCCTACGTAGATATAACCATTGGAAATATATTAATAATACCTTCGATGCTTGGCTGGAAACATATCAATCATGGTCAAAATATTATTACCAAGAAAAGTAATAGAATATAAATAAATACTTCAGTCTTCTACAAGCAAAGTGCTAAATACAACAATACTAATATATTATACAACAAACATTCTTAGATTCCCTGAGACTACATTTCAATGATTATAAATAGACTCAAACATAGATTATAATTTGAAAGCTATACAAGGATTGCATATAGTCTATTAGATAATACTCTAAAATTATAAATCCATTGTTCTCTCTATTAAGATCAATATTTCCTTAACATGGTATCAATGCTTAACTAGAGAAGAATAAACTTAGCAAAAATTGAATTTAAATTATCATATTTATAAACAAAATTATAAGGGAGCAAAATGGTGAACAACATTAGAGTAGAGGATAGAGTTGAAGGCACCTCAAATTTTATTTCATGGAAAATCAAGATTATAGAAATACTTCAATAATTTGAATTGGATTCATATATAGAAGAAGACATCAAAATGCCTAAAAATGAACATAATAAAATATCCTGGAAGAGATGCAACAATAAGGCTAAGAAAATAATCAATGATGTTGTCAAAGAACACATCCTTCCATCAATAGTAAAATCAACATCTGCTTATGAAGTGTTTAAGTGTTGAAAATAGATTGAAGAAGCCAATCAAAGAGGGAGATTGTAAAGGGAGATTGTTAAGAACATACAAGTATGCTTCAATCATTGTTTTGTCACTGATGTCAAACCTACTATTTGTTGGTAAGACAATTACTTATATGATGTAAGTACTATCACTTATTTGATTGATGAAGAGGATTTGATCAAAAGATGTAACAATAGCACCTAGAGGAAAGGTTGAGTTATGATTATGTAATGAAGTAAAAGAATCAATTAAGACAATGATGACATGATGCTTTGATAATTTACCTAAGGTTACAAAGGATGGTTACACTAAGAAAGCTTAGAAGAACAAGTTACAAAAAGTTTTTCTACCAAGCTTGACTGAGTGTATGGTAGGTGTCGAGAAAAGTTAGTGCAAGCCAAGTAGAAAATTAGTTGGAGCCAAGTAAAAGATCATTCTAGTGTATGCCAAGCAAAATAGTAGATGCAGAGTAAAGTTTCATTGATGCCGAGCATTTGTAAACTTTAATTAGTGTCGAGTAGTTTCATAGTGGATGCCGAGCAACATAATATGTGCCAAGCATCAGAAGGATGATAATGCTGAGTTCTTGCATTATTTAAAAGATCATGGATTCAATGAATCTGAGCTGACAAGTTTATTTTCTTGGAATTTGTGAACCAGGTGGAAGATAAGGATGATGAGATAGTGACATAGAATTCAAGGTAAATTATTTCTAAGTGAATTTAAAGAGGATTCTAGAAGAATTTTTTGGAAGAAACATGGAATAGGGGTAGATACATTGTATCCTACCTAATCTATCCTAACCTTAAATTGGACAATGGAAAATGAGAAAAAAACTATCTTAATTTCCTATTTATCAGAATAGTTGGTCATGAAGCAAGAAAGTTATGTGCAAAAATTCAAGGAAGATAGGAAGTCAAGGGCTCTACTTCATCAAGTGACCTAAGAAGAAACTACATTGGCATGCTAAGAAAAAAGGCTTAAGGAGATGAATGCTTGAAGGGTGAACAAGCTATCAGAGCTACATTTTATGAAGGCCGAGGAGAATGGAGGACTAAAAAATAATATGTAATCTGCAAATGAAGATGTAAGTTGTATCAAATCAAGCCTTACTATTACTCTCTAACAATTGTATTACTCTAGGGTAAATCCTTTGGATTAAGGTTGACCTAACAATCATTTGTAAATCTTTTAATTGGGTGACATTCCAAGTGAATGGTCCAAAGTCCTCTAATAAGGCTCACTCCTAATAGGGTGATTGAAATCCTTTAATAGGGTCACATTTAACAGTGTGTATTGTAACCTTTAATGGGGTTGGCCTTTCATAGGGCATCACTTCAGAAGAGTGAAAAGAGTAGCATGTTACTAGTGGTTTTTCCCACATTGGGTTTTCACATAAATCATTGTGTCAAGTGTGTTGATGAATCTATTATGTTTCATGCTTTACATTTCTACAAGTTGATTTGACATTAACTTACAAGATTTAGGTGATTGCACAATGTTATGGATGGATGCATAAATATAAATGTTTTATGGGTTCACTAAGTGGAGAAAAATTTTATTTATAAATTTGGACCTTGAATAACTTATTCACCCCCCCTCTCAATTATTCTAAAATTATTCCAACAATTGGTATCAAAGCCATCTACTTAAGATGACTAGTTTGAAGGTATTAGAAGCACGAAGATCAAGATGTCTAAAAGAAAAGTACCCAAGCTTAACAGAGATAAATTTCCTGCATGGAAAAGTTTGATGAAGCTACACCTTGGAGGACTTAGAGATCATGCAAAATCTACCATTACCACTAAGCATGTTGATCCTACTGGAGTCCCAACTACTAAATATATGAAAAAGAAGAAAGAAAACAAGTAGGCAATGTTGGAGATTGCCTCTGCCCTAAGTAATGACAAATTTGATGATATCAAAGGTCTTGAAAATGCAAGGAAATGTGGAATACCCTAGCCATTATCTATGGAGGTGATAAAAATATTCTAAGAGCCAAAGCTAAAAGTCTCAAAGGTAAGTTCTATGAGGCCTTACCCTGACCTGTCATAGCATGGATATTTTATTTACATTTTGATATTCGAGACCCTGATATTTTGATAGTTATTCAAGACTTAGATGGACAGTGGATTGCTTTATCTATTGATTTTGATACTTCAGTAGTGTTTTACATTATTATATGTACTAAGAACCAATTATTATGTAAGAAATGTTCAAACATATATGGATGTAGCTTTATGACATGATATTATCAAATTTTGATGCAATGTGAAATGTTAATTTGATTTTGGTGATTTCTTAATTATAGATTAAAGTTAATTTGATTATGATGCTTTATGACATGTAGATGGATGGTTAGGATATGCAGACAGATGTTAATTTGATAATGGTGACTTATGACATGTAGATTTTGATATCTTAACATTTTGAATGGAATAATTGAAAGGACTAGGAAAGGAAATCTAATTTGAATTATGTTAATATGGATATTATAATTATATGCACTTATGTTGAATATGTTTATTTTATCCCCTTGGACTATTGATGCTTGAGTTTGATGTGAAGGAAAAGGAAACCATGGAAATTTAATGGGGAAACAAGGTATAGATACATGTTTAAATGACTCTGCCAAGGTGAATCTTTGTAAGATTCATAAACCTCATTGTGATGTGTTTATTTTGTAAATGTGAGATGTATGTGTGTAGTATGTATTTCATGTGTAGATTCTAAACATGTCATGTGTGATGTATAGCGCATTTTGTGTGTGTGTCACTTGACACTTGTATTCGTTATGTGAAATGACATGTTCTTTGATGATGGATCATGTGGCCACCTTATTTTGAGTTAAATGCTTTGATTGAGAAATTTGATTTATTTCCCTAAATTAGTAAAGAGAACAAGGTTATCACCATGGGAAAAATTGGAATTGGAATTACCTAGGATTGGGAGGGCCATAAGGTAACTCTAAGGTGAGTTTGTGACAAAAATAAACCCTACCCATGTTAGTACTTTAAGTTAGGGGGCTAATAATGACCTCTAGGGTTCCTAGAAGACCTAGGAGACCCAAAAAAAAATGCATTCTTTATTGAATCCAAAAATGAGAGGGATATATAGAGGCATGGCTAAATTGGAAACTCACTTGGTCACTCTCTATCTTTAGAGACAGCTAGGGTTTGGAGGAAGAGGATAAGGAGCTCTACTACAACTATTCATTGCCATTGCTTGGAGTGAGGTTGGTACCCATGATCCATGGTGTTCTTCATTTGCATGTAGAGTTGATATGGTGTTCTTTCTTTCATATAAAATCTTGGTATATTGTAGATGTGGGTGTGAATAAGGATATTTTTGTATGAGTGTTGCATGTGAGAGTTTATGTGATTTTTCTTCTTGAATTTTGTTTGGGTTATTTTGTGAGTGTTTTGTGTAATGGGTGTGAAGCATCACTCACCCTTGGGAGGGAAGAGCCGCTTGGGTGAAGGGGATAGTTGGGCTCACACATGTACTTGAGGAACTCTCCCATGTGTGGAGATGAATTTATATGTTCAATAGAATGTGATCTCCTTGTTTACTTGAATTTTGGGAGGTATAAGGAGGTGTGTAGAAGGGAAGTTATTGTAAGCCCTGAAAGGGCATGATGATAATGAGAATATGTGTATATTGTGAATCATAGATTTGGTAATCCTTCTCATGGAGAGAACCCACCTTCACCCTATACTTGATTCAATTGTTGAATCTTTGTGCAAAGCCTTGGGATGGGATGTCTTGTAATGTATTGTGTTAAATCTTGTCATATTGTTGTGATCATGCATGGTATGTGAATATGTAGTATGCAACTGTTTGTGCCTTGTTTCCCCAAGCTTGGTGGGTGGCCTCCTTGAGGCCTAGGTTGGGAGGTGAGCCTCCATGGTTTCCCATTTTTTCTTTTTTTTGTAGGTATTCACTTGATGAGCTTGGAAGATTGAAGTTCATGTAGTTATTCTTTGCATAGGAGAAGAAGACTCTTTATTATTGTGTTGGAAATGGAGAGATAAACTCCACTTTTTATGTGAAGCAATTTGTACTGTAAGAGTGTTGTTATTGTTCTCAATTCATTTTTCCATAGAGAGAGAGAGAGATTTGAATCATGTATGTATCAAATGGTCCTTCCATTGTGTATAGCTTGATATGGTCATTTCACCACCCTTAGTTCATGCTTGATAAGTGTGTTAGGAGGAAGATTTGAGAAGGTTATGAAGGAGAATTTTATTGCATTCATGTTGTGGTTTCATAATCTTGGATATGGAGGTATTGTAGGCATTAGTAAGATGGAAATAAAACTAACTCTTTCTATTCTATTGCACATCATTCTCATAGAAGTAGCTTGATGCATTATGTGATTAAACTTGATTTATGCACAATTGTAGGATATTTATTCAATATCTAATGCATTCATATTTAGTTATAGTTCAGAATTGGATATCAATAATGTAAATTGAATACTCAATGTTCTTCGAATCACAAGTAAGAAGATTTCACTTATATTTCATATTAGAGCATCTTGAAATTATACTATGATAGTAATATGGTAGTTGTTATGTGTGATACTTCAAAATTGCTATGTAGAATATATTTGAGATGTAATATACAATGTTAGAAACATCATCAACTCAAATATAAATAATCATATAGAATATATGAAGAAAACTAGTTCAAAGAGAAAAATGCTAACTTCATAAGTGATTCTGTAGATGCATAAAAACCCTTTGGAAAATTTATGGACAACAAAAAAAAAATCCCTTCCAAGTTACAGACATTAAAATATTAAAAAAATAGTATATGATAACCTTGCTTCTTCAATACAATTTAAAATGCATAAAGTCACTATCACAAAAATGAATGGAATCTTAAGAAGTAACAATTAAAAAATAAAATATTATTATTACCCTCCCATAAGAAAGTGTCCAAGCATTAAGAAGGTGTCCAAAAATAGCATTAAAAAATATATATTATTATTACCCTCCCATAAGGAGGTGTCCAAGCATTAAATAGTTGACAGGGTCCTTTCTTTTTTAAAAAAAATACAACACCTTACAAGTCGGGGATGGGACACATCCCTACCCACCCTTACTTGTTGATTAAAAAAGGGAGGCATGTTGGTTTTAAAAAGTCAATTTACTAAACATTTATCACGTCCTAACTAGGAATTCCTCTTTTATGGTGCCTCAACCCAAAATTCACAATTAATAAGGAGGGGGAGGGGGCGCTGTCTTATCAAACCAATCCCCATGTTTTTTGCCCCACCAAGCCATGCAAGTATGTGAGGAGCAAGAAGGATAAAAGATTAATGAGAGGAGCATTTAAAAAGTTTAATAATTTCCTTGTTTGGCCAGCCCACATACTTTCTTAAACATCTACCTTGGGAATAGAAAAAGGTGAGCATGTGAAGACCCTCCTATTACCATGCCTAGTTGAGGAAGGGGTAGGTATGTATGGTAAGGATTTAGGAGCTGTTTTTTTTTAATAAAAAAAAGTGTATGCATTTAATATTACTTTCAGATTTTTGGGCAGCCACATAGATTAGTATGTAATTTATTCTTTTTGTTTTTTTTTAAAATTGTTAATGCAGCAAAGTGGGGTGTAGTAGTAAAGTTAGTATTTAGTATAATATGTCTTGGGGGTGAAAATAATAATGTAGAATAATTTTGGGGTTAATGGTACTAGTTTAGTGTAAGAAAATTATAGTTGATTTAAATATGTTATAGGTTGTAAAGATTAGTTTGTTTTAGTTGTTATATATATATATATATATATATATATATATATATATACATATATATATATACATATATATACATATATATATATACATATATATATATATACATACATATACATATACATATACATATATATGTATGTATATATATATATATATACATATACATATATATGTATATATATATACATACATATACATATATACATATACATATATATGTATGTATATATATATATATATACATATACATATATATATATATATATATATATATATATATATATATATATATATATGTATATGTATATATATATGTATATGTATATATATATATATATATACATACATATATATGTATATGTATATGTATATGTATGTATATATATATATGTATATATGTATATGTATATATATGTATATATATATGTATATATATATATATATATATGTATGTATATATATGTACATATATATATATGTATGTATATATATGTACATATATATGTATGTATATATATATATATATATACATATATATATATATATATATATACATATATATGTATGTATATATATATATATATATATATATATATATATATATATATATATAAGAATGTAATTTATTTTAATATATGTGATTGTAATACATTGGATTATAAATATTTTGGGGGTGTAATGGATATTCTACTAGGTAATTAAATTGAACATTATTTTCAAATGTAGTAAATTTAGTTAATAATAAATAATAGTAATGTTAGCAAATAAAAGAAAAAAGAAAAAAGTAAAGGATGTGTATTAAAAAAAATAGAAGTCATAAGTGTTCCAAATAATAATTATAATAATAATTGAAATAATAATAGAATGTAAAAATTAAAATAATGGTAAACCCAATATTAATAGAAATAAAATGATTAATTGATAAAGCACCTTTACGTTACAACCCTTAGTACTTTTACCATCACAATTACTCAAATGGTATCTTTCTTGCATATTAGGTAACTCATCGAAGATTAAGGGTTTCCATCCACAACATCTTAACATAGCTCCACTTTTAGTAATTAGCTACCAGGTGACCACCCTCCCTAGGAAACTTGTAATCCAATTTTCAAGGAAAAAAATGCTTCATTCCATTATCATTCTTCATCTCCACCAAGATAGATTAAGTTCTTACCCTCAGTTTCTTCATTAAAAAAAAAAAAAAATTAGCTATGTTTTTGCCTCATTGAATTATGGGCATGACAAGTTTGATGATATGAGAATGGAAGAAGGCAAAAATATTGCTCAATATGTTGCAAGGATAAAATAAGTTGTTAGTGCAATAAGAGGAGCTATTGGTAAAATAGATGATGATACTATACTAAGTAAAGTTTTAAGGGCACTATTACATGTATATGCTATTAGAATTTTTGCAATTCAAGAACTAAGATGTATTCAAGGGAATGATCTATTACTTGAAGGTCTGGTAGGTAGACTCATTACTTTTGAGTTGTCAAATTTTGATAATTACAAACCTAAAATGATTAAATCTACTTTCAAAATTAAAGTGTCATTGAAGGAACTTGATGAGAAGAAGAAAAAGATAAAGAGGAAGTATGTGTCTAGTGACAGTGATGCAAATGAGGAGGATGTTGAACAACTTGAAGCATTATCTAGCAAGAAGATTCCACAAAGGTAAAGGCAAGTTTAAAGGTAAGTTACCTATCATTTATTTCAATTGCAATGAGGTTGGCCATATTTTTGCTATATGTCCAGAGAAGAACTACGAAGGTGGTGAGATATACAAAAATAGAAGAGATGAAGGCAGAAAGGACTACAAAGACAAAGACAAGAAGTCCCGTTAAATTGTTGAAGAGGAAACAAAGGATGATTCTGATGAACATGATGATGAAGTGGTGTATGTTTCAATGAAGGACAAATCTGATAAAGATGAGGCAACTGCACTTGTAACTATGTGAACAAGAACGATAGATGGATCATTGACAGTGGATGCCCACATCATATGACTAGAGACAAAAGTAAATTCATTACTTTAAATTTTTATGAAGGAAATAGTGTAAGATTTGGTAATGATGCACCATGCTTGATAAAATGAAATTGTTCTATCAAACTCACAAATAAGATTTTATGTGAAAATACTTACTATGTTGAAGGACTTAACTATAACTTGTTGAATGTGTCACAGCTGAATAATTTGGAATATAAGGTTGAGTTTGAAAACAAGATTGCTAAGATATATGATACTAATGGAAAATTTATTAGAAAGGGTGATCAAACTAGAAGCAATCTATTCTATCTTGACACAGAGGATGCTACTTGTCTTGTTATAAAATTTGATGATGTATGGCTATGGCACAAGAAACTATGTCATGTTAACTTTGATTACTTGATTAGTATCAATAACATGAAAAAAGTTAGAGGTTTTCCTAAGTTAAAGAAACCTAACAATACAATGTGCAAACAATGATAGTTAGGCAAAATGACAAAGTCAAGTTTTAAGAGCCAAACTTACACCTATAAAGAAATACTAGAGATTGTTCATACTAAATTGTGTGGACTAATTGATGTGCAAAGCTACAAAGGAGATAAGTACATTATGCTATTTGTTGATGATTATTCCAGAATGATGACTGCTATGTTTTTGAAAAATAAATTTGATGCTTTTCAAATGTTTAAATGTTACTTGGCAAGAGTTGAAAAGGAAATAGGTAAAAGTTTGAAATCCTTGAGATCTAATAGAGGAGGAGAATTCACATCAAATTAATTTAAAATATTCTACAATATTAGAGGAATCAAAAGATAGACTTCTGCACCCAAAACCCCTCGACAAAATGAAATTGATGAAAGAAGAAATAGGTCTATAATGGAGTGTGCTAGAACACTCATGATGGAGAATAATGTTGCTTTGAAATACTAGAGAGAAGCTGTAAGTACAACTGTCTATACCTTGAATCATGTACAAGTCAAGAAAGGTACTCATTCAACACCTTTTGAATTATGGTATGGATACCCACCCAATGTGAAATATTTTAAGGTATTTGGAGGCAAATGTTACATTCTTAAAGATTTTAGGAATGAAAAACTAGATGCAAAATTTGATGAAGGTATATTCCTAGGCTACTCCACAAGATGTAAAGCTTATAAGTGTTTGAATACTAATAGTAACAAAGTTGTGGAAAGTGCAAATGTAAATTTTGATGAATATACAAAAGTACATGATGCTGAACCTATGAAAGAACCAGAAGAATACAAATCATTTGTATACTATTATGAAGGAATGCCTACTAATGAAGATGTTGCAAATCAAGCTACAAACCAACAACAAGTTTTAGTGACACTACCGAGTCACACCCCATGAATGTTGAGTTGTATTTAGGAACCAAGCCACATTCAGATGCCGAGTTACAAAAAAGGTAAATGCACATTCTAATTTTGAGATTAGTGTACATGAAAGAGATGCTAAACTACCTGACAGAGATGCACACAATGATTTTGATGTTGAAAGAAAAAATGAAGAAACAAGAGTTGAGCCAATATTGTCTAAATATGTTAGAAGACATCATCTTGTAGCTCAAATCATTGGAGATAAAGATGCTAGACCAATGACAAGAAATAGGTTGAGAAATGATACATGTTTCTTGAGCATGAAGGAACCTAAATCAATCAAAGATGCATTAGAAGATATAGATTGGAGAAAAGCCATGGAAGAGGAGATTGAACAAATAGAGAAAAATTAAACATGGCGTCTAGTTCTTAGTTCGGAAGACAAAAATGTGATTGGCACCAAGTGGGTATTTAGAAATAAGCTAGATGAAAATAGTGATTTCACAAGGAACAAAGCAAGACTAGTCTACAAAGGATATGCACAAGAAGAAGGAATTGACTATGGAGAAAAATTTGCCCCTATTGCAAGATTAGAAGGAGTAAGAACTCTACTTTCTTATTCTACATACAAAGGATTCAAAGTCTATCAAATGGATGTTAAATCTACATTTCTGAATCACATATTAGAGGAAGAAGTTTACATAGAACAACCTGAAAGATTTGTTGATATTAACAATAAAGATATGGTATGTAGACTACATAAAGCTCTATATGGTTTGAAACAAGCACAAAGAGCATGGTATGAGAGACTCCATAAGTATCTTGTGAAGATTGGATTTGAAAGGACTAATGATAACAACAACTTGTACATAAAGACAGAAAAAGGAAAAGGTATTTTGTTGTCTAAAATTTTTGTTGATGATATCATATTTGGAGGTCAAAATGCTCTATGTAAAGATTTTGCAAATCAAATGAAGCTAGAATTCAAAATGTCTATGTTTGGAGAAATCAAGTTCTTTATGGGTTTGCAAGTATTTCAGACAAAATATGATATATACATCACTTAGTCAAAGTATGTCAAGGAAATATTGAAAACTTTTGGATTGGAAGATTCTAAACCTATGAGTACACCTATGGTGACAAGACACAAGTTGTCAAAGAATGATGGTTCAAATGAGGTAAATCAAATATTGTACAGGTCTATGATTGCCAAGTTGCAATATGTAGTACATAGCAAACCTAATATTACATTATCTATAGGGGTAGTTGCAAGATTTTCTAGAAATCCTAGGGAAAATCATTTAATGGATGTAAAGAGAATAATGAGATATCTAAAAGGAATGGAAGAGTTTGGTCTATACTACAAGAAGAATGAGAAATTTGAATTGAGAGCCTACACTAATGTTGATTGGGTTGGAAACATTGATGACAGAAAGAGCACCAGTGGAGGAGCATTTTTCTTAGGCAAAAGACTAGTTACATGGACTAGCAAGAAACAAAACTACACCTCACAATCTACTGCTGAAGCTAAATATGTTGCTATTGCTATAAATTGCACAAAAATTGTATGAATTAAACAACTACTTAAAGGAATGAAAGAAGAAATCACAGAACCAGTGATACTTTATTGTGACAATACAAGTGCTATCAATATATCAAAGAATCTAGTGATGCACACAAAGACTAAGCACATTGCAATCAAGTATCATTACTTGAGAGAATTAGTTCAAGATAAAGAGGTGAAGATCAATGGAATATGAAAACACAAAAGAGAAAATTGCTGATATCTTCATAAAAGTATTCCCTAAGGATGCTTATGAGTATCTAAGAGGTAAACTAGTGGTGATACCCCTATCACATGCTATCTAAGTAATAGAAGGTGTGGCCTACATTAAACAAGCTGATGTTCATATGTTACAAATTGATGCATAAGATCTTACTTTAGGATGTTAAAAAGCTAAAATTTCAAAATAGTCACAAGCAAGGTGACAAAGGGAGAAATAGAAGGAACTTAAAAAGCATATGTTTGCATGTTTAAGATGACAAGTTTTTGACATATGTCTTTGGCATTGTTGTAAAAGAGGGAGAAAGAGTTAAACTAATCATCATCATAGGGAGAAAGAGTATTGCTGATCAAAGGGGAACACAAGGGAAATGAAGGAGATGGAGAAATTCAAGAAAGAGGGAGAAATCCTAATATCTACCTAGTAAGAGGGAGATATTAGATGAAACTCAGAGGGAGTTATGAGAAAAGGAATTTTTGTAACTTATTTAGAAGATGGAAGCTACTAATAGAGGGAGAGATTTCAAAACAAGAAATTATTTTCTTTTTTTGGTATTGGCATTGTCTTACTATTTTAACCTAGTTAGTCTAGTTGAACAACGTGTTTACCATTTAGGTGACTTGGTTGATCAGTTTGGTTTTTCATAAATGCCAAAGAGGGAGATTGTAAAGGGAGATTGTTGAGAACATACAAGTATTCTTCAATCATTATTTTATCACTGATCTCAAACTTGCTATTTGTTGGTAAGACAATTACTTATATGATTTAAGTACTATCACTTATTTGATTGACAAAGAGGATTTGATCAAAAGATGTAACAATAGCACCTAGAAGAAAGGTTGAGTTATGATTATGTAATGATGTACAAGAATTAGTTAAGACAATGATGACATGATGCATTGATAATCTACTTAAGGTTACAAAGGCTAGTTACACTAAGAAAGCTTAGAAGAACAAGTTACACAAAGTTTGTCTTCCAAGCTTGACCGAGTGGACAGTAGGTGCCAAGAAAAGTCAATGCAAGCCAAGTAGAAAATTATTTGGAGCCAAGTAAAAGATCAGTCTCGTGTATGCTGAGCAAAACAATGGATGCCAAGAAAAATAGTGGATGTTGAGTAAAGTTTAGTTGATGCCAAGTATTAGAAGGATGATAATGCTGAGTTGCTACATGATTTAAAAGATCGTGGATTCGATGAATCTGAGCCAACAAGTTTTTTTTCTTAGAATTTTTGAACCAGGTGGAAGGTAAGAATGATGAGTTGGTGACACAAAATTCAAGGTAAACTATTTTTTAGAAAATTCAAAGAGGATTCTAGAAGACATTTTTAGAACAAGATGGAATATGGGGAAGATACATTGTATCCTACCTAATCTGTCCTAATCCTAAATTGGATAATGGAAAATGAGTGGTAAAGTATCTTAATTTCCTATTTATAGGAATAGTTGGTCATGAAGCAAGAGAGTTATGTGCAAAAATTCAAGGAAGATAGGAATTCAAGGGCTCTACTTCATCAACTAAGCTAAGAAGAAACTGCATTGACATGCTAAGCAAGAAGACTTAAGGAGATGAATGCTTGAAGGGTGAACAAGCTATAGAAATGCATTGTATGAAGGCCAAGTAGAATGTAGGACTAAGCAGTGATCTATAATATGTAAATTAAGTTGTAAGTTATATCACATCAAGCCTTACTATTACTCTTTAACAATTTTATCAATCTAGGGTAAATCCTTTGGATTGAGGTTGACCTAACAATAACTTGTAAATCCTTTAACCAGGTGACATTCCAAGTGAATGGTCCAAAGTCCTCTAATAAGGCTCATTGCTAATAGGGTGATTGAAATTCTTTAATAGGGTCACATTTAACAATGTGTATTGTAACCTTTAATAGGGTTGGCCTTTCATAGGGCGTCACTTAGAAGAGTGAAAAGAGTAGCATGTTACTGGTGGTTCTTCCCAAATTGGGTTTCCATGAAAATCATTGTGTCAAGTGTGTTGATGAATCTGTCATGTTTTTAATGCTTTACATTTATGCAAGTTGATTTGATAGTAACCTACAAGATTTAGGTGATTGCATAATGTTATGGATGCATGCATAAGTATAAATATTTTATGGGTTCACTAAACTGAGAAAAGCTTTATTTATACATCTAGACCTTGGATAATTGATTCACCCCATCCCTGTCAATTATTCTAAAACTATTCCAACATTAATACCATTCAAAATATAGTTGAAATCAACAATGCAAGTAGATTTTTGACCTAAAGAAAACTATTATTAAATATAAAAATGATTAAAAGGGAGACAATTTCATCTTACTTCTTGAGAATCACTGAACTAAGAAATCATATCTCTACTATCAGGAATAATGTTCATGAGCTAGATCTATCTCAAATAGCTCTTAATTGATTACCAGTCTCATGGGAATCTTTTATCCAATGCATTGGTCGACCTTCTCTACCTAAATTTGATCAACTCAATGATGATTGCACTCAAGAAGAAATAGTCCAAATAAAGAGGGAGAAATTCAAGCACTAAATGTAAACTCTAGCAACAAAGGGAAGAAAAATAAATTCAAACAGAAGAGAGGAAATAACTACCAAAATCACAAAAATAGAGATTTTTCTAAAGTCTAGTGCTACAAGTGTGATAAGTTTGGACATACACACAGTTTCTACCTAGAAAGAAAGAAATCTCAAGAAACCATAGAAAAAGTTAAAGAAGTTGAGAATATTGTATTCTTCCTAGTTTTATCAATTGAATTAAACTCAAATAGAAACGCTTGGATGATCGATAGTGGAACCTCAAGACACATTACTAGGTTTAGAGATAAGTTTGAAACTTTTGAAGCACATTACACTGAAGAAGTCACCATTGGAGACAATTCCACCTATCAAGTGAAGGGAATAGGGGCATGTTCAATCCAAATAAGAACCATAGTTATTTTACAATTAAAAGGTGTTCTCTTTGTACCAAACATAAAGATAAATTTGGTTTAAATTCAAGCCTTGCTGATCAAGGCTATCAAATTACCTTCCATGAAGATAAAGTATTACTTTGGCCTAAAAATTCTAATGTAATTTTTTTTATTCCTATATGATCTAGAGATGGTAGCTTATACAAACTATGTAATAATCCATGAAATTTCAAACCATAATGAGATTTGGCATAGAAGATTAGGACATCTATGGTATAGTGCCTAACCTACTATAGGAAAGATTACAAATGGATTACCTCACCTAAAATGTGAACATATTGGAATTTGTAAAGGATGTTCTCCAGGGAAGAACACTAAAGGGTCTTTTCCTCCAACTAAACATAACTCTAAAAATATACTAGAACTTGTCCACATTGATTAATGTGGTCCAATATAAATACCCTCACCAGTGGGATTCTTGTATATGTAATCTTTGTCGATGATTATTCTAGGAAGACTTGGTTATATTTCCTAAAACTCAAAGAGTCATTATTTATTGTTAAAATTCAAAGAATTTATAGCCTTAGTGGAAAATCAACCAAGGAAGAAAATAAAAACCCTAAGATTAGATAATGGGGGTGAATATATATCTAAAAGATTTAAATATTTTTGCATTTCTATTGGCATAAAGAGGGAGAGTTTAGTACCTTATAATCCTCAATAAAATAGAGTTGTAGAAAGAAAAAAATAGAACCATCATCAAAGCTACAAAAGCCATGATGCATGATCAAAACATACATGTTTCATTATGGGTTGAAACATCAAATACAATTGTGTATATCCAAAATAGATTCCCCCATTCAAACTTATTAAATATAACACTTGAAGAAGCCTTTACAGGGATTATCCATGATTTAAGTCATCTAAGAATCTTTGGTTCCCCTATATAAATTCACATTACCAAAGAAAAGAGGACTAAACTAGAACCCTCCAGAAGAAAGAAATATTTATTGGTTATATTGAAACCACTAAAGGATACAAAGTCTATATTCTAGGTCAAAGATTAGTTGAAATTAGTAGAGATGTTAAATTTCAAGAAGATGCAGCCTATAAACTCTCTCTAAATATTGAGGATGATTCAATCATAGAATTAGATGCAATTGAGAATCAGGGGGAGAATATTATAGAAAATTATGAACCCTCATCTTCATCTAATCTTGAAAATTTTGAAATTTCCAATAATAAGAAAATACCATTTTGGGAAAGGAAGATGATTGAAGAAAATAAATGGAACCTAATGAAGTATTTAGAGAGAGTAAGAGAACAAGAAATCAAACATGCTATGTTGCACTTATGACCAAGCTTACTAAAATTGAACCATCAAATGTTGAAGAGGCTTTGACATGTCAAGCTTGGAAAGATGAAATGATTGAGGAATACCAATCCATCCTAAAGAATGATGTTTGAGATGTTGTACCTAGACCTGAAGACAAATCAATTGTATCTTTAAAATGGTTATTCAAAATCAAATATGCATCAGATGGTAGCATTGAAAAACATAATGTCATGTTTGTTGCTAGGGGTTTTTCTCAAAAGGCCAAAATTGATTATGAAGAGACCTTTGCTCCAGTCACCTAATATACTTTTGTAAGAGTCATTATTGCCATTATAGAATCCAAAGGGTGGAAGATACATCAAATGGATGTCAATACTAGTTTTTTGAATGGTGTCATTGTAGAAGAAGTATATATATAGAACAACCTGAAGGATTTTCCACTCATGAAAGAAATATCTATATATGCAAACTGAAGAAATATCTCTATAGTCTTAAGCAAGATCCCAGGGCTTGATATGAAAGAATAGACAACTATCTCTCCAAACTAGGATATTCCAAAAATGAAGCTAATCCCAAAATATATTTCAAAATATCTAATGCTGACATGTTAATTCTTGTTCATTATGTTGATGACCTATTAATAATAGGTGAAGAACACCTTATTGCAAAATGCAAACAAGAACTTGTGGTTGAATTTGATATAAATCCAATCTAGGGATTCTACACTACTTTCTAGGTCTAGAGGTATGGAAAAAGGAGAATTACATTTTTCTAAATCAAGGGAAATACACTTATGATATCTTGACTAGATTTGGTATTATGAATTGTAAACCTCTATCTATTCTGATGGAAGCAAATCTTCATAAGCTTAAAATTGAAGCACCTGACTCAAAGCCTACATACCCTACCTACTATAGAAACATTACTAGGCCTCTTATGTACTTGGTAAACACTTTCTTTGATATATTTTATGCTACTAATGTGTTGAGTCGATTCATGTGTGAAGCTAAGAAGATTGACCTTATGACTACTAAGCATATTTTGAGATATTTCAGTGGTACTATTGGACTGGGTCTAAAGTATGAGAATGTTGAGACACAACTTCAAGGGTATTTAGATTTTAATTGGGTAGGTAGTACATTGATAATAAAAATACTATTGAGTGTTGTTTAACTCTTGGATCATCTATGATACCCTAGTTTGGTAGGAAATAATCAACAATTTCTTTACATTCCCTTGAAGATGAATTTATGGTTGCCTTCATGGGAGCTCATGAAGTAGTGTGGTTGAGGAAGTTACTAGTTGGACTATTTGGGAAACCCTTGAACCCTACCATGATTCACTATGATAATCAAAGGTGCATCAATTTTTTTGTAAATCCAATCTTTCGTAATCAGTCCAAGCATGTAGAGATTCCTTACCATTATTTAAGAGATATGGTAGATATAGATGTTATTAAATTAGTCTACATTAGTACTAAAGACCAGGATGCTAATGTATTTAGCAAGCCCCCTGGGAAGTTGAAAATAGAGTACTTGAGAAGTAAACTTAATATGACTAAGTTGTAACTAAAATTTTTGAGATGTAATTTCTATATTATGAAATTCATATATTCATGAATATTTAATGTTGCAATATTGCATTTATGTGTTATGTCATGAAAGGTGACGATCTTTTATAAAATGAATGTGTAAGGTTGCTATTGTAAGATGACAACCTTAACAACAGTGTGACCTATTATCATTATAGACTACATTAATTTTTTTTCCTAGAACAAGCCATAATTCATGATAACTATTGTATCAAGATTGACTACATTAAGTTGTTGTCCCAGTATGTGCCAGATATCTTGATAATGTATATAATGTGTTCAACTACTATCACTTAGTGCATTTTTGAATTATGTTAGCAATTGTGATACCATATATATCATGATTGACTCCTTTAAAGGTTATGTCGTGGACTATGTCAGATATCATGATATTGGAATAATTAATTCTTATTCTTGATTTATCACCACGACTGACTATTGAAATTGTTATCCCAAAATGTGTTGGATGTCATGATGATTTGTACATTAAGATGAATTATAATTCTAAATTAAAACACATGTAATATTGGAGACTTCATTGTCATACTAAGATCAAGGTTGATATCTCATTGACTTCTTTGAGTAGTTGTCTCAAAGTGCCAGCAATTAGATACCTCACATTTCTTTGAAATGAAATGTATTTAATTTGGAAGCTTTATAGAATTACTATAAATTATTCTACCAAAAGAATACATCTAAGATTTTTTTCAATCCTCTCTTGCTAAGAGGGAGTTCTAAGAAAGTAGCTTTATTCATATTGAAGAAAATCAATATTATTGGAAATTTGATCAAAACACACACAGAGATGATCATAAATCCCATATATATATATATAAATTGAATAAAATTATATTCTACATTTCACAGAAAATGACTTCCTTTCTATCTCACCTGATGATCGAGTATTTAACACGATTCGATGATGTATTGATTATGTTGGTTTATGTTCCTCCAAGTTTGGGTGACTATTCTCCCATGTAAATAATATTCATGTTATGATTATTGGTGGGTTAACAAATCATAAGCATATAGGGTTATGACCCTATGTAGCATGAGCCATGTAAGGTTCATACCCCTATGCAGATACAACCATTAGAAATATATTAATATTACCTTCAATCCTTGGTTGGAAACATATCAATCATGCTCAAAATATTATTACTAAGACGAGAAATCGAATATAAATAAATACTTTAGTCTGCTACAAGGAAAGTGCTAAATATAGTAGCACTAATATATTATATTGCGATCATTCTCAGGTTCTCTAAGACTACATTTCAGTAATGATAAATAGAATCAAACAAAGATTGTACTCTAAAAGCTATACAAGGATTAAATATAGTCTATCAGACATTAATCTGAAATTATAAATCCATTATTCACTATATTAAGATCCATATTTCCTTAACAAGGAAAAGTAAATCTTTATCCAAATATAGAAGGTGAAATGGTTTTGTGACTGTAAAGGAGAAAATGGTGGTCACTTCCTATCATTACATTAGGAAATCAAGAGGAAGATACCAAACCCACAAAGTAAATATAAAAAAAGCCTCTAAAGGAGAAGGGCTCTCGTGAGGACCTCAACCATGCAAGTTTGGAGGCTTCCTTAGCATTGATCCCCAAATATGAAGACATGATAAAAGGTATGTGAATATGATCTAGAAAATGAAATGAAAGTGTTAGAGATAGGAATGTGTTTCTCATTAAGATCAATGAAGGAAGAAGTCCAAACAACTGATTTTTTGTTGATCAGAAACCCAAAGTGACCTGATTTCTATTATGTGCCTCTAGAAACTATGAAATCAAAACTAGGAAAGAGTTTGTTTCATAGTTGGATAGGCATGAACTGGGAGGTTAGGGATGACCTAAACCTTGAACAAGCGTTAGGGGTGACTGCATCTCTTACCTAGACCCAAAAGTGATACCAAAATCTCTAGATTTTCACTCTGGACTATGAAAAACTACAATTGTACTACTATTGAAACTATAGGGTTAGGGTTCACTAAAATGTAAAGGAGAAAACAATGGCCACTTTTTATAATTATATTAAGGAATCAAGAGGAGGAGAATAAACCCACAAATTATATGTGATTAAATCCTCTAAAAGAAATGAGATATAGCATAAGACCTCAATTTGCAAGTTTGAAGGCTTCATTGGCATTGATGCCGGAGTATGAAGATGTGAAAAAAGGTATGTAAATCTTATCTAGAAAAAGGAAATAAAATTGTTTGAGATTTGAATTTCTACATTATTAAGATCAATGGAAGAGGAAGGCTCAAATGACTAATTTTTTATGAATTGAAAGCTCCAAATGACTTGATTTATGTTTAGAGCCCCTAAAATTGCAAAAAATGAATTGGAATAGAATTTGTTTCTAAGATAGAGAGGGATGGCTTGGGAGGTTAGGGATGACCTCAATATTTACCTAGGGTCAAAGATGACCTCGTCCCTTACTCAAACCAAAATTTGATGCAAAAATCTTTGGATCTACAATCTAGAATATTGGATCTTTAGCTATATTATCGCTAAAACAACATGGTTATTAACATGTTCATTCCTTACCCTAGGGTGTCAGATATTGGTATAAAATATGGATATTTAAATTTCTTAAATATATCCATTGGATATCTACTTGAAACTCTATTCTAGACTTGCAACTACACATAATAGAGGGAATAAATTGGTTGCTAGGGAGTGGCTTGCCTCAGTCAAGCCTTAGTTGAGGAATCAACCGTAAATTGAAATAGAGATAGATTTAAGGAATAATAACATGTAGTAGAGTAAAATATAATAATGTAGAATGTCAAGTCAGTGATGATGCAATTATATTTACTTTGTGATGAAGTTTGTTAATGCAATAGCTTTGACTCAACATAAAACCAAGAAGGGAAATCATGTAAGACAAAACCTAATGTATATATGTGTTTTCAATATGCCTCAATGATGAATTATTTTGTATATCTTCTCTTTAATGGCCAACCTCCACTATGAAGATAGATCTAGGAGGAATAATTCATGATGGTTGATGAAGATCTTGAATTCTTGGATGAAGAATGTCTTTCATGCTTGCTTGCTTTCTTGATAACTCCTTGAATGCACCTTGAGATCTTGACTATGGATTGATTGTATGCATGGGTGATGTATTATATGCCCAAAAGAGGAGGGAAGGCCTTATTTTATAGTGATTTTGGAGCACACCCCAAGTACGGGCTAACTTAGGAAGGTAGGAAAAGTAATATTTGACATCAAGGCCAAAATTTCCTTGAGAAAATCACTTGGGAAATGGATGACCTTGTCCATTATCACTCAGGTAAAGGAAAAACTCATCCCTTGCCCAAGTAAGGAATGCCATTTTCCATTACCACTAAAGTAAGGGGGAACCTCATCCCTTATCCTAGGTAAGGAATGACCTCATCCCTGATTTGAAGGTGAAAGGGCCCAAAAATAAAATTTATATCCAAGAAATAGTGTGAAATTTAGAAAAAAAATGATCACATATGTGGGAAAAATTGGTTTAAAATGCATTTAAAGAATAATTTATGTGATTGGAGGAATAAATGAGAAGATAATCATATAAATTGGTGCTAACATAGAGATTTGAACGAGGTTGGAAGAAGAAAATACCTTGATTTAAGTAAGTTAATTTAAAACAAGGTCTTGATGTACTAAGCAAAACTAAGGAGGGATAAAATGTCTTAAATGAAAGTTATTACATTTTAAGATGGTACATTTACGCCCCATTTTGGTGAAAGTATGAGACATGTAATACTCATGGTAAAGAAAGAGAGATAATAAGAGAGAGGATGAATGAGGTGATACATAAATTATAAACAAATAGGACATCACTTAGTTTGGGGGCATAAGCCCCCAAACTAAGGATCTTGAATCCACATCCATGCACAAGAAAATGGAATAAAAAAAGAAATGAAAATCTAAAATCCCAAAAAGATTCTAACAAAAATGGGTTTCTACTATAAGTTTTTCAAATCAACTACTGATAGAGACCTCATTCAAGAAATGCCTCACCACTAATATCATGTCTGGAAAAGATATTGTAAAAGATTAAATGATACATAGAAAAAGTAAAATCATCACCATATATGATAGAAAATCCATGATCTAAATATACTACCATGAAAGTGTGTGTGTGAGAGAGAGGTGATTACCTCACCTAGTATGATTTTTGTATCTTACTATGAATCACCAAAGAGTATAGGATTGAATAGTTTAGTAGGGTTGTGTGCTCAACAGTTAACCCTATATGGGGTAGGATTGAATAGTCTAGTAGGTTTATATTCTTGATAGTCAATCCCATAATAAATTTAAAAATAGGATTTAATGGTCTATCAAGTTTGTATTCTTTGTAGTTAATCCTATGAAAAATGTAGAAGTGAATGGCCTAGTAGTGTTGTATGTTGGGTAGTAATCTTACAAAACCTTTCATTCATATCTATGTGTGTTCTTTATGAATGTATTGTTTGTATGTGTTGTCTATAGATGGAAAATGTTATGTTATTTATATAGATATTTATATATAGATTTAAATCCTAGGGATGGACAAAGGCCACTTATACCCATCAAGGATTGCCCACAGTAAAAATAAAAGTAAAATGACATAAATATAATACAAGGGAGGTTGTATATGTTCCCCCCTAATTATGATGGCTACATGACCAAATACATCATAAGGAAGGTAATCAAGGATAACTACTTTCAACAACAAGGATATATCCTTAGCAATAATATAGGCCACTAACTTAGCAAAGATCATGGACTCTTACAAGTTAAGTACAGAGATAATCATGTGTGAAAGGATATTTCACTTATGAGAAGAGACCCTTGAAAGGAATATATATTATTGATAAAATATCTACCTTCAAGAGGAGTGTCTCAATAAAGACAACATCTTCAAGACAAGAAGAGGGCAGAAGAACAATAATGCACCCATTTAGCCCCTTATGTCCAAGTGAAATAGGGATTCTTGGTTAATGATAAAAAACTTTTAAACACATAGTAAAGGAAGATGTTTATAATGAACATAGTTTTTTAAATAAAGAAAAGGTTATGATCAATAAAATACACCTCTTGCATGTAAGAGATAATCCCAATTACAACAAAAAATCATTATAGGAAAATAATGTCATATGATAAAATAATTCCACTGTACTAATTAAAGTTGATCCTTGACAAAGAGATAAATAATACATAAAAGCAACCTTTCCCCACAAGAATGAAGGATAAATACCTCATATGGTATATAATTCCAAACAATGCTAGAAAAGATATCATAAATAAGTAAACAATACATTAATAATGTCACTATAGATGATTATTTGAATGAAAAATATTCAAATCAAAGTTATGAAAATAATTTTTTAGGAAGAGACCATCATATCTTGCATGAAACACTGTATCACATGCCAAAAATAAGAATGTATCATAAAATAATGCAAATAGATAGTGTAATTCCCACCCTTAGTTTACTTTATATTATTAATATTAAACTCTTTAAGGCCTATTTCATATATGTATCATTTATGATTACATAGTTTATTATATTTAATGTGTTTTCTAATGATTATGATTACATACATGTTAATGTTTCTTTAATGATTCATAGTTAGTAAATGTGATTGCCTTTATAATGATGTCAATGTTAATCTCAAATTGGTTTTGACAAGTGAGTGTTGACACATGCAAGTTATTTACTTAGCTTATGTCGAACAAGTAGTACATGTTGATCACAACATGTATAGTATAGAGCATGCTGAGTCTATAGTGAGTGCCAAGCCACTCATGTGCTAAATCACTCAAGTGTCGAACATACAGTGTATGCCGAGTAACACAAGAGCCAAGTAAATAGTGGATCTTAAGTGATGCAAATGTCGAGTCACAATAGAAAGATTAGTATATGCAAAGTATCAGAGACTTCAGATGTTGAGTGACACAATTTTGACATATTTGTTTGAAATGACACAAAAAACTATATAAACCATTTTTGAGATGACTTAAATATTTATAATGATATTTGGAGATAAGGACAAATCTCAAGTTGGATTCCCTATACAATTACATGTAGCCTATTAGAAAATAGGGAGGTTTAAGTGGGAAAATGAATGAATCATAGTCGTTGATTCATACCTAACCCTCAGTCACCAAAGTCTTTTAAAGGATGACAAACTCTAAACTATCTATGTCTAGAGCATGCTAAGTCCATAGTGGGTGCTGAGCCACTCATGTGCCAAGTCACTTAAGTGCCGAGAAAATAGTGTATGCTGAGTAACACAAAATCTGAGTAAATAGTGGATGTTAAGTGATGCAGATGTCGAGTCATAGCAGAAAGATAGTATATGCTGAGCATTAGAGACTTCTATGTCAAGTGACATAGTTTTGACATATTGTTTGTGTAAGAATTTGGTATAGCTCTAATACCATGTAAGAATTTTCCTAAGGAAATAATTTAACACCAAGATCAAGAAGCTCAATAGATAGCACAAAAGAGACAAATTATGATAAAATGAAAATGGATATCAGATAATTGGATATCAAATAATTGAATAATTGGATGATTGAATACACACTAGAAGTGCCTGTATATAAAGACATCTAGAATGACTAGGAGTTAGAAAAGAGATAAACATCACAACTAAGCACATGTTTGCCAAGAGTGGATTATCTTCCATTGTGCATGAATGTACGTGAAACAATGCGGGATAAGAATACCAAGGTGTATCTCATAAAGAGATGTAGTAGACAACATGTGCTCAATTGAAGTGGAAACAACTGTGTTGTCTACATGGCAACTCAGATGAATATGCAAACTCCTAGGTGTCTACATGAAAACTAATATGTTAATGTATGAACCTAAGTAAACTTAAGTAAAGTATAAATAGTAAGTAATTATTTACACCAAACCCCCCCCCCCCCCTCTTAAGTGCAACTTAGGGGAATGCACTTAAGCTCACAAAAGCTAGAGGAAAATGAATGATGGGTCCCAGCTCCTAGGCCATGTTAGGTACCCATGTACAAATGCAATGCTTTACATGCAATGTGATGGAATCTCTTTGAAAATGGAGAAAGAGGGAAAACCTCATGGGAAAAACCTCCTCCAAAAAGAGAGATAAGTATAATAAATAAGAGAAAAGTCATGTGATCCCCTTTGGTAAAAAATCCTGCACCCCCAATAGATCTCGCAAATGAAGATACTTGACCTCAATGAATGGCTTGGTGAAGATATCTATAATCTGCTATTCTATAGGACAATACTGCAATGTAATGACCTACTCATGAATCAACTCTTTGATGTAGTGCATATGAACCTCAATGTGTTTTGTGCATTGATGTTGCACTAGATGTTTTGAGATTTCAATGGTACTCTAATTATCACAATGTATGACTATGGGTCAAGGTATGTCAAAACCAAACTCCTTCAAAATATGATGTAACCAAATAACTTCTATAACCATAGTAATAGCTCCTTGATACTCAACCTCAGTAGATGAAAGAGAAATAGTATTCTGCATTTTACTTTTCAAACAAATGGGGCCAAAACCAAGATGAAACATGTATCCTGAAGTGCTTTTGTGAGAATCAAGATCCCCTACATAGTTTGAGTTGGTATAACCCACTAGTTGTGGTCCAGTACTAACTGCATAACATATTCCATATGTATGTGTACCTAGGATATAGTGTAAGATGCATTTGGTTACCTTCTAGTGAAGTTCATGTGGCTCTTGCATGAAGCAATAACCATGCCAACTGCAAAGGATATGTTAGGGCATGTACGCATCAAGTAGATGAGACTTCCAATCAATTGTCTATACAAAGTAGCATCAACAAGTCAAGTGGAATACTTTGCTTCTAAATTAACACCTAAAAGAAATGAAGTAGATGCAACCTTGCAATCACTCATGAGAAATTGAGCAAGTAGATCAAGATTATACTTGGGTTGAGATAATGTGATCCCTAATGAAGATTTTTGTATCTCAATACCAAGGAAATAATGAAGTAGACCCAAGTTTTGTCATGGAAAATCTATCCTGCAAAGTAGACTTGACACTATCAATGATGGATATCATACTCCCTGTAATGATTAAGTCATCAGTATAAAGCACAAGTAACAAGTGAGAATCATCTCGGTGAAGAATGTAGAGATTTGAATCAGAATGACATCTAGTGAACCTTGCTAAGAGAAGGAAAGAATCCATCTTGGCATACCAAGCTCTTGGAGCTTGTTCTAACCTATAGATAGACCTTTTCAACTTGCAAACCAATTAGAATCCTAAATGAAGCCTTGTGGATACTCCATATAAATCTCTTCATAAAGATCACCATTCAAGAATGCACTCTTCACATCCATTTGATGAACAACACATCTCCGAGCTACAACTATAACTAGTGTCAAATGAATGGAGTTCATTTTTGCAACTGGGGCAAAGGTCACAGTGTAGTCAATACCAAGAACTTGAGAGAAACCTTTTGCAACAAGTCTTGCCTTATACTTATCCACACTTCCATCCACTACAAACTTGGTTTGATAGATCCACTTACACCAAACCAATTTTTTTTCCCTTAGGAAGAGAGACTAAGTCCCATGTGTTGTTTCTCATAAGAGAATTATATTCTTCCTTCATTACTTTATCCCATTCTAGAATTCCTAAAGATTCTTTGAATGATTGAAGATCAAAAGAAACTTTAATATAAGCATGAGGGACTGAGTTGTATTGTGATCTTGTCCTCCTAGTATCTAAAGGATTCCCTACCAATGGTCCTATTGCATCTAATGTATACTTAGCCAATTTTGGTCTAGTGGAAGAAGATGTAGAAGTAGAAGGGATTTCCTAAACCTCATCTATCTGTTGCCTCCATTTGGGTCATGGACAAACATCTTCCAAGTCACTATCATCACTGTCACTCTCTTCATTGAAGGAGAAAGAAGGAGGAGTTGAAGAAATAAAGATTGGAAAACTTTCTTCAAAGTGTAAACTCCTCTCATAGAAAATTTCATGTGTCTCTGGATCCATTAACTTGTAGGCTTTATGAGAGTCCATATAACCAACAAAGATGCAAGGTTTATTTTGAAGTTCCAATTTTCTATGGAGGTATACATGTCCATGCTAGACAATCAAAGACTCTAAAGTGATTTACAGTAGGCTTCCTTCCATTCCAAGCTTGAAAAGGAGTCAAAGCATCCAAAGCTTTATGAGGACTCCTATTCTAGATGTAGTTTTCAAAATTCATTGCTTCAACCTAAAAAACTTGATCAAGAGACTTATGTAGTAGCATGCAAGTGGTCATCTCCTTGAGGGTTCTATTCTTCCTTTTTGCAAAACCATTATGTTGTGGAGTGTATGGTACTAAATGTTGAAGGTCAATTCCCACTTTAGTACAAAAATCTATAAGTCTTGAGTTTACATACTCCCTTCCATTATCTATTTAAAGAACCTTGATGGCTTTATCTGACTGATTTTCTACTTGAGCCTTGAAGGTGAGAAATCATTCAAACACTTCACTCTTATGAGCCATGAAGAATACCCAAGTGTAGTGAGAGTAGTCATCAATGAAGGTGAGTGCATAGTGAGACTTTCTAAATGATGGCACTGGAAATGGGCCCACTATATCACTATGAACTAGTTCAAGAACACTTTGTGCTCTCCAAGACTTCCCCTTGTCAAACATTTTTTTGGATGCTTCCCAAGTGTGCAACCTGAACAAACAACATTTGAGAACTGGACTTGAGGTAGACCATGAACCATGTTCTCACTACTAAGCTATTGAGGGTACCTATAGTTGAGATGTCCAAACCTCTCATGCCACAAATTTCTTTCTGTATTTGAATGAATTAACAAGGCTTGTGCATTAGATTTAGGTACAAAGGAAGAGAAAGTGTAAAGCCTTGAATCATGTTTAGCTTCACCTATTGCAACCATAGAATCATCTTTGATGCTTTTCACAAAAATTGAATCTGGAAGAAATTCAACCTTGTTTTCACCTCTATAGTGAGTGATTTGGTAGATTGAAAAGAAGGTTGGAGGTAAGATTAGGAACATAGAGAACATCCTTGAATGCTCCACTTTCCATCTCAACTTCACCTTTTCCTTCAACTTCTACTTTAGTATCATCTACAAAGATGTGAGGTACCTCTAAAGGTGTCATTGAAGAAAAATCTCTCTTTGAATCCCCCATGTGATGTATGGCACCTGAGTCAATAATTCATTCCCCCTAATTGATAGTGTGTTTGAGTAATGCTTGCCCTTTGCTCTTAGAATCTGAAGATGAAGACCCCTTTTCCTTATAAGCATTAGGCAATGGAACATTGTGTTTCTTCATGATGTTTTTCAATTCATCAATCTACTTTTGATAACATTGATGTTCATCATGACCAATTCTTTTACAATAGGCACACTTCTTCTTTTCCTGGTTATTGTCCCCCTTTTTGTTGGTAGTAGGAGAAGACTTGCCTTATTGTTTATTTTATTTAGGTGGTGAATTTTCTATGTCCCCTTGTTTGTGATCTTTCATCTTCTTCTTTTTTCCCTTGCCTTTGTTTGAACTGTCACTAGTTGGATTTTTAGAGCTCTCATTGTTAGCCACCAATGCCTTAGAATTTGAAGAATTGAGAATCCCCATTGTTATCAACTTAGCTTGTTCATCCTCTAACAACTAGGAATATTCATCACAAGTGAGTTTCTGATAAGAATCCCCTAAGGTTGCCTTTGAGTTGATGAAAGAAGAGAAAAATGTGGAGTAGTCTGATGGCAGCTTATTCTGAATTAGATAAATCAACCTATCATCCTTAATGGGACTACCACAATCATTAAGTTTTGTTCTCAACTCATTCACCTTAATGATAAAATCCTGGATGGAATCAAAGTTCTTAGGATCTAGGGAGATAAGTTCATCTTCAATCTTGTACACATCCTCCTCAATCACTTTCCCATATAGCTTTGTAAGGGCATCCCAAGTTTCCTTGGATGTATTATATTTTATGATCTGATAAAGGATCTTGTCATCAAACCCTAACCTAAGGATTCCTAGGGATTTTCTATCTGCCAATTCCCAAGAATGCATATCACCTTGAGTTACTTTATCACTTGTGGGTTTAGGAAGAGATCCATCTATATATTGAGAAACTTCTTAATTCATTAATTCACACCATTTTTTAACTGACCATGTGGCATAATTATATGGTGTTAATTTTGGAACCTTAATGTTTCCCATAATGTAAGGAAAGAAAAATAACAACAAGAAGAAAGGAACACAACACCAAGAGACACCCCCTCCCCCTTTTCACTCAATCAAAGGACCCTCCTAAATGAATGCTTTAGGCACTTTATACTTAGTATGATTACAATGGGCCACTTGCCAATTTAGGGTGTACGTGGACTTTCGATTTTGATAGTTACAACAACAAATATGAAGCTATATTAGACTCAATAAGATAAGACACAAGACCTCTCAAGGAATTAATTAATTACAAGTTCCAATAGGCCAAAATGAGACCAAAATTTGAAAATACTATGTCTACTTAGAATTACTCCAAATTCATACCAGATCTAGAAAGTAGACAAAAAATCATGCACTCTAAAAAAAATAGCACTTGAATATGTGTCTAGATGAGCCCAAACTAAGCCTTTGAAGTTGCAAAAATTGGGATTTACAAATTGCAACAAAATTCAGGAACAAAGATCTCAAACATCCTACACCAATGTGTAGATCACAAAATTCTACCTCAAAACAAAAAAAATTGCTCAAAAAGAGGAGTCCATATGAGGGAGATATCACTGTTTGAAAATCACCTTTGTAATTATTTTTCCTAAATCGTCATTGTTGCACCTCCAAAAATAAAATGACTCTAGATTTCACCTTAGATGTCTTATTTTGATGAAATGAAAGTCAATTTGGGGCTTTTTTAACCTTCTAAATATGATGCCAATATTTGATTTGCACCAACAAGCTCCAATCTTGACCTAGAAAAAAAATCTCTCCAATGGCTATGCAATGAAACTCCTATGGCTCTGATACCATGTAAGAATTTGGTATATCTTTGATACCATGTAAGAATTTGGTATATCTTTGATACCATGTAAGAATTTTCCTAAGGCAATAATTCAACACCAAGATCAAGAAGCTTAGTAGATAGCACAAGAGAGACAAATGATGATCAAATGAGAATGGATATTAGATAATTGAATAATTGGATGATTGAGTACACACTAGAAGTGCCTATATATAAAGGCATCTAAAATGAATAGGAGTCAGCAAAGAAATAAACATCACAACTAAGCACATGTCCACCAAGAGTGGATTATCCTCCATTGTGCATGAATGCACGTGCAACAATAAGAGGATAAGAATACCAAGGTGTATCTCATAAAGAGATGTAGTAGACAACATGTGCTCAATTGGAGTGCAAACAATTGTGTTGTCTACATGACAACTTAGATGAATGTGCAAACTACTAGGTGTCTACATGACAACTAATATGCTAATGCATTAACCTAAGTAAACTTAAGTAAAGTGTAAATAGTAAATACTTATTTACACCAACAATTGAAATGGAACAAACAACTATGTAAACCATTTTTTAGCTAACTTAAAGATGAATTATGATATTTTGGAGATAAGGATGAATCTCAAGTTGGATTCCCTATGCAATTACATGTAGGTAATAAGAAAATAGGGAGGTTTAAGCAACAAAATGGATGAATCACAGCCATTGATTCATACCTGACCCTGAGTTGCCAAAGTCTTTTTAAGGAGGACAAACCCTAAACTATCTATGATGTAAAGAGTGTAGTTTGCATGCAAAAATACAACATTCATGATGGCTAAGGAGTTATGAAGTAAGATTGCATTACTAAATCAGTTAGAGCACAATAGAGGAAAGGAAAAGGATACAATAAAGAGACATTTGATCAAGAAGGATCCAAAATACATTAGTTTAGAGGTGATATATTATCAAGCAATCAAGTGCTAACCATAAGATTAATGCTAAGACATTCTAATAGGTGATTTTAGTCAAAAATCTCTTAATAGAGTAGTCCTAATAGGCTATATTGAAATCCTTAACAAGGTGCTTACTTAATTGTGAGTTAAAGTCCTTTAACAAGACACACTTCTAACAGGGTAAAACCTAACAATCTTTGTAAACCTTTAACAAGGCAAACCTTTCATAGGGTAGATCATGTTTAATGGTCAAAACGTTGTAACCTTCATTGAATACACTTTATTACTATAGTAGTGAAAATTTGTGAATGTCATCCCCACCCTAGTTTTACATTCTCATTAGAGGGTTTCTGGGTAATCATATCTAGTGTCATATATGTGTGAATGTTTACTTGATTGCATGTTTTAGATGTATATGCTTTACATGCTATTTCAATTTATTTATTGAATGTATGAGATGGATGTGTGGTGAAAGTTTTATGGGTCCAAGGTTAAATTGTTGATTCACCCCCCTCCTGCTTAGAAGTTTACCTTTCCTATTGTAATTCCAACAACTGGTATTGGAGCCTAGTTATCTAAAAGAAAAGATTTGTAGCTTTGAGTAAAAATCTTGAAATAAATCTCTACAAGCTAGGAAAGATTATTGAAAATTAGGGAATTGAAATACAACTTATTCTACATCAACTCAATGAAGCAAGAGAAGAACTAAAGAAATATTTGAAGAAAAGGAAAGAAATTGCTATTGCAGAGAATGATACATAATAAAAAGAAATTGAAGCTAATAAGATATTTGCTAATGGAGATTCCAATGAATTTGATGCAACAGTTGTAGATCTAATGGAAAAAGAAAAAATTCCTAGCCGAGGAAATTAGAAATCTCAAACTAGAGCAAGAATCATAAGCCATACTGCTATGTGAGATGACTAAATAGAAGAAGAAATCTATGGAAGAAAAAGCCATGATTGAAGAAGACAAAAGAATTTTAAGCAACAAATTGGAAGAGAAGTCAATAGAGCTAACCAAAATTTCCAACATGCAATTGGATACCCTAAGTCAAATGATGAATGCCAACTATGAATTGAATGTCAAGGACAATGAGATAACAACATTGAAACTGCAAAATGAGCAATTGCAAAATGATCTAAAAAGGGAAAAGGAATCTACTGAAAATTTCAACAAACCAAATGAAGCCATCAAATACTTTGAACAATTATTGAGATCTCCTAGATCCAATAATGATACATTTGGACTAGGATACACAAGCTCTAAAGAAGGAGAATCATCCAAAAATGCTGAAGAAAGTAACAACAAAGGCAAGAACTCTAAACCTACTTGTCATAATTGTGGTAAGAAAGGACATGCTACTAATTTGTGTAGGAGCAAGACAGTAAATCATAATGTCAAATATAAGAACATGGTTCAATACCAATCGTGCAACAAACAAGGACATCAAGCACATGAATGTAGAACCAAGACCATGTAGACACAAAAATTTGAAGGATATTGTTATAACTATTAGAAGTATGGACATAGAGCTTTTGAGTGCAGATCCAAACTCATGTGGTCATCAAACATGCAAGAAAAGGTAAGGAACAATGGCAACTCTTATAACTGAGATTATAATACAAGATATAGCTATCATTATTGTCAAGAATAAGGATATGTTCCTAAGAATTGTATTAGGACACACTTCAAAATTTTCTCCTAATTACTCAAATCACATGTTTCAACTACTTGAAGATTGGTCACATCAGTTGATATTGTCCAACAAGGTCAAAGGCACCAAGTTGTGAGTATGATAAAGGTAAAGGCAAGGCAGATGTTGAATGCATCAAAGATGAGATGAAAAAGACATGGACGAAAAATTATGGTTGTAGCACATCAAATGGAGAAGAGGTCACTTCAGCAAATGGGTCAGGTGATCACACCTTATCAAACTAAGCCATCAAGAGGTATGTGGGACTAATATTTAAAAGCTATATCATACATCAGTTCCAAATGAATTTAGTACTAAAAAAATCATATAAGAATGAACAAAGATGCAAGATGTTGTTAAGAATTTAAGATAATCTTTTAAGTTTTTCATGTCTCTGCCAAGTATGAAAACACTTCCTATGTGTTCCAAGTAAAATACAAGAAGATACTGAGCTAATAAACTAGCTAGTTGATGTCAAGCTCATAGTGGTTGTTGAGTGATTGAAATGTCAATGGATTTTGTGTAAGCATAAAACTATTTTATGCCAAGCTTGCAACTGTGTAAGAACTCAACATTTATTATATGGTTTCAAAGGGCATTTTATCATTTTTTAGCTCATTTTTCATCATTTCAAAATTGAGAAAGAGAAAGGAGAGTAGAAGGTGATCTAGGAAACCATTCAAAGTGATTGTAGAAGGTTTGAACAATGATTCATCACCACTTTGTTAGATTTTATAAGGTATTTATCAAGAGATGAGCTACATAGTTTATATTTTCATAAACCTTAGTTTCATGAAATGACATCTAGTTCAAAGAACATAGAGGGGAAGGAGGTTTTAAATGTTCAACTAGTTAGTAATGAAGTTAAGAAACCCATTTTCAAAGCTATTCCTGACATCACTTACAAGCAATACCCGTTCAATGTGTTATCCATGATACTACAAAATGTTTTAATGGTACAAGACATTAGAAAATGCTATAACTACAAAATTGGTAGCATTGGTGATATGGAGATCAGGGAAGCATACAATAGACTTTGTGATAATAGTGTTTTGAAAGAGGAATTCAAAATTGTTGAAAAGAAAGGGTTGACATGCACCCTAGATTCCCTGAATGTATTCAAAATGGAATGGATAAGGATAATGCTTAGCTAAATTCATGATAGTTCATTATGGCTAGATAATGGACCTATCAAAATAACCAAAAGGATAATCCATAGGGTTATTAGTTATCCAACCCTAGATCTACCTAAGACATTGAGAAGTGATTCAAAGGAAGTCATTGAGAAGAATATTGGAGTCATGTGGAACAAGAGAGGAATGACTATTAATACAATCACTAATCCATTGCTAGAGTTTTTTGTTAGGGTTATTTCACACAAGTTTTACCAATCTAGTAGATTAAACAATGTACCCTATATAGCTATAGATGTGGGATATAAATTGTAATGAAATATCGCATGTATGATCTAGTAGAGCTATAACTATAGCAACTAGTTGAAAACCTTGGAGCCATTAGAAAGACAAAGAGTGCACAATGTAAATTTGGTTCTATATTGATATGTATATTCTTCTATGTGCAAAACACTTTTCCTACTTTTGGAACAATTGCATGGAAAACCAACAGGTCAATAGTAGTGCAAATTGCTGAATACATTGAGTAATTAGGAGAAAATTTTGAATTTGTGATGAATAGCTGTTTTAAGGACTTCAAACAATCAATGAAGAAGAGAATGAGAATGCCAGTATCTCTAGTAGAAAAGCATTATGATGATGTCTATTTTTTGGTAGATGCTGACTATACATATGTCTAAGCTACTACACCAAGGGTGAGATGGTTGAGACCCTTAGGTTATGAAATAAATGTGGATGAAGCTTTTGCAGCTATAATAGCTTTATTGGTAGAAGAGGTTGACAAAAATGCCAAGGCATTTGGAAACTATGAGGTGGTAAAGTCCAAAATCTCAATGGAACTAAAAACTGCTTCTGTAATTAAGAAGAAAGATAAATTGCTAAAGAAATTGAAAGCTAAATTTGGAGAGGGTGCCAAGTAGGAGGAAGAAGAAGAAGAAGAAGAAGATAAAGAGGAAGAATATTCTCAAACACAAGCACCACTAGCTTTGACACAAGGTGCGGGAGAAGACCAATAGGAAGAGGAAACTAAAGTTGGTGAAGGTGCTAAGGGAGAAGAAGTTGAGGAAGCACCTACTCTCACACAACAAAAGAAAAGGAAGGCCAAGGCACAACCTATGACAAGGGAAAAGAAGACTATCAAACCAAACCAAGCCAAGTCTACTACACCTACTACAAGAGCTACCACATGTACAACCACACAAAAAGCTAAAGAAAAGACCAAACCAGCAAAACAAGGAGATCAAGTGCATAAAAAGCCAAGAAGGAAATATGTGGCACAAGTATATTCTAATAAGGAGAAAATAGAGTCAGATGACAACAACCAATTTAAGGTGGTGAGTTAGAATCCTCCTTTAGATCTTGAAAAACTTTGTGAAAATGTTAAAAATGGTGCAAACTTATTAGGATTTCCACATAAAGACTTTGATATTATTGGTAAAGTAGAGAAAGATCAAGTGGAGGATGCCATATATGCAATGGTGGAAAAATTCAAGACTACTCCACTAGAGATTTCCAACTCAATGCCCAAAACTCTATATGATAGAGTTGAGTAGAAATGGCATTATTGTCTAAATTTAGAGATATCTCTAGCACAAGTGATGCTTGAACTAAGTAAGGCTCAAATTGCAAAGAATATGAATAAATATGTAATTAGGTTTGTACCTAAATATAGAGCCTTCAACATTTTGCAAAATAACATTGAGGATGTAGTTAAGAAGAGCCACTCAGACATGCAAACTTACATATGGGTTAACTACAATGAAGGAAGGTGAGGAAGAGCACATTAAGGTAAAGGATGATCATGATGATACTATTGAGGGAGGAACTGAAATAAAAATAGATGACAAGGAAATAACTAAGAAAGAGCAACATGAAGAACAAAGTGTGCAAGACACACAACTGCCAACTGTCAGCCCTCAACATGTGACAAGTGAAAACATTGAAACAATCATAGTTAAGGATGTTTCTAATCTATCAGGTCAGAACATAAATCCACTTACAAAGGAAGAGCTCGAGAAGATACTAGATCAATCCACACTATAGGAAAAACTTTGTGATAATCCCCTATTGGTTAGTGTAGATAAGATACAGAAGACAGCAACTGATACTGAAAGGGAGAAGGTGAATACATAAGAACCACCTACAATGCCCCCTCAAGTCACTCATGTACAACTTGTATGCCTAAAATGTGGGCACACTTCTATGAGTCATTCTATTCAAAATTTTTCAAGAATGAGGTCTCGAATGGCGACTCATAGCTCTCTATTCATGGAGTGAAAGGGTTTGTAATGGAGGCCCTCAGTTTGACTTAGGTTGTGCCCATGCAAGTACACCATGAAACAAGAGATTCAAGGATCCAATATGCATGCAAATGGAGATAAAAACTAATCTAAATGATAACAATGCAAAATAAATGCAAGAAAGGAAATCTAATAACAATGCAATACTAATCTATGGAAACAAATATGGATCTAAGCTAATATGAAAATGCAAGGATGAAACCTCATGATGGAAGCCATGGATGCAAGAGAGAATAAGACAAGAAGATAGAAGTTCTCCACAAAAAGATTTAGTATTCAAACTCCTTCAAAAATCACTCTCCAAACCTATAGCATAACAATAGCATAATAATCGATGTATAGTCGTGGATGTGTCATGGATGTATAATTGTGGATCATCAAAATGAGGAGAGGGCTCTCCCTTATAAAGGAAAATATGGAGGTGAGAGGCTTCTCACAACTAATATGGGATAATAGAGTTTGATCCATGAGAGACAAAATTCCACCAATGAGAAAAGAGGAGTGTTGGAGAAGAAAGTGGAAAGAGGAAAAAGATAACTCCCACTTAAAGATATGTGCATTTAAGTGTAGAGAAAATTAAAAAAAGATTTTTTTAATTTTTCATTTGTTTTATTTCCTTTTTCACCAAAAAGAGATATTTAAGTGGGATTTTTATTTAATTAAAAGGGAGCAAGTTCTTTTAATTAAATAAGAAATATTTAATTAAATTAAAAGAGGGGTTTTTTTCTTAATTAAATAAATGTGGATGAATTATTTAATTAAAAGAGAGGTTTTCTTTTAGTTAAATGGGGACTTATTTTATTTAATTAAAAGGGAGATCTTCTTTTAATTAAATAAGACTTAGGATAAAATGATCAACCTTAAAAATGAAATAATTGAATTTGATCAAGGAAATTGATTTGAATTGATTTAATAAAATATTACAAACCATTGATTTAGGAAATTTGATAAATTGAATAATGGGGGCCCATAGTCTAGGTGACCGTTTTAGGGTGCATACATTTGCCCCTCTTTGACTAATGTGTGATTGATTTGGGAACACATGTAGTCAAAGAAAGAAATTGAAGTGTGAGGTCGATTTGGGATCACAAAACAACCCAGATGTGTGATCAATTCGAGAACACATTAGGACAAAGAATACAAATAAAATTTGACTTTAAAAAGTCAAAGATAAAATTGATAAAATTGAATCAAGGATTAAAGTTGATAAATATTGCCCCCTCATGATTGAAATCCAAATGAGATAGAGGAGAAATAGCAAATTGACAAATTTGATCAAATCAAACAAAATATAAAGTTCTTGATGTAAGATAAAAGATATAAGAATCACAGAACCAAGGTAGATCATCAAGCGTGAAATATTATGCCCCAAAGGTGAACTAGAAGAAAAGAAGTGGGGAAAAAGAAAATGGAAGATATGGAAAGAAACAAAAAGAAGAAAAGAAAATGTGCCAAAATCAATCAACTATTTAAGATAGAAATTTTGATTGAGATCATGAAAGAAGATAAGGAAATGAAGATCAAAATGCGACCACAGTTGATGAAAATTCCCAAAGAAAGATGAAGGGAGAACCCTCTCAAACTCATAATGTAGCCTAAAATTGCAAACTAACATGAAGTCTAATAATGCAAGCTACATGAAAATGCAAAGGTGTACTTGCAAAAGAGAAACTATAACATAGGATTTTTGTATTCATCATTCATTAGAGAATGCTAAAGAACTTATTTTCATCATTGGGCCATTATTAACAGACATTGAAAAATCACACAATCATCACTAGTCACAAGCGCAACTATGAAGATATGAATGTGATTTATATCAGATTGGAATGTGGAAAGATTCTAACATAAGCATCAAAGACATAAAGGTCAAAATGACTTCAATGTTAGCTTACCCAATTTAATGTAGCAAAACCATGCTCACATCAAGGCATAGATGCCAGGATGATCGAAAGAACGATTGTGCAAAAATAGTCAAGGATGATGCCTGAAATCTCCTAAGTGTGTCAAGGGGACTACAAGAGACACTCTAGAGTTCAAGACCACACCCACAAGTAGAAAAAAAATTAAAACATGTCCCATGCCCCAAATCCTCTCGCTATGCATCCTGGAGAGACTTATTAGACAAGGACACTCAACAAAAATCAATAATAGTCAGCACACAAAGAAAAGATCATGACATAAGTCAAGCATTAAGTGTTGCATTTAAAATTTTAAGTGTGTTAATTGATACTGAGTTCTAAGGATAAAGATTAAATGCTTGCAAGAAGGTAAGATCACATGACGAAACTGGGTAAGACCAAATTGATAAGTATTGAAAAACACTCGATGTTAATGGTTGTATTGAAAAATACAATTGGGGTAGTGTTGAAAAACACCATTTGTGAGGCATTCTAAAGACTAATGCAGCCAAGAGACCAAAGAAAACATAGTTATGCCCCCTAGACAAAGACTAATTCCAAACCAAGGCAACAAGGACAAGGCATGATGGAGAAAGGCTAAGCGTCGAGAACACATGCTAACAAACAGGGGTGCAAAGGCTTTAAGTAGCACCCATTTCTAGGTTTTCACCACTTGGATTTATTATTATTATTATTATTTTTATTTTTTAGGGCTTTTTATAAATTTTTTTTTGTATTTTTGCTACCAAGGCACCTGTTTCTATTTTTTTGAATTTTTGAATTTTTGAATTTTTTGTATTTTTGGAATATATAATTTTTTTGGAGATACATCAAAGCACCTATTGCTAGGTTGTCACTAAGATGATCATTTTTTTTGGGACATTTTTCAATTTTTAGAATTTTTACAATATATCATTTTTTTGGATTTTTTGGAATATATCAATTTTTTGGATATTTGAAATATATCAATTTTTTTGTATTTTTTCAGGATCAATAAATATGTACAAAGAATGCCCCCAAACAGAATGGGCATCAAATTTGCAAGCAAGATCACATCATTTAGTCCCAATGTCTAACAAGGTAGAGGACATGATGGAGCAACAAGCTGGTGGATAAGCAGGGAGTGTATGAAGCAAGTGAAAGTGATTGTCAAGGACTAACTCCTCAAGAGTACCCAAGCTAGGGAAAAAATGTCATGTAAAGCACATTTGGACAAGAAATGATAGGCCAACATAGGATAATTCATGAAGGCATAATGTAAAAGTGGAAAAGATACAATCCAAAGGAGTAGACATGTCAAAAGGCTTCATAGCATCATATTTTACTCTTTTTTATTAGATCAAGACCAAAGGGATAAATGGGAAAATGATAGCAAAAGACTAGAATGAATGGAGGAAAATATATATGAAGGATAAACATGAAAGGATTGAAAACAAGATCATCATAAGATAGCTCACAAGATAGCCAAATGTTTGTGTATAGGTCAACATTGTCAAGATCAAAGAGAGAAGACTAAATGGATGGAAGATGTAGAAGAACTATGCATGATGCCCAATTGTTAGGTTTTTATCATGGTACTTCTCTAAGGCACCACAAGTGAGTGGTTTTCACCACAGGATGAATTTATTTCTCTTTACTTTTGCTACCAAGGTGCTTGATTACCAAGTTTTCACCAAGGTACATTTTCAAAATTTTCATTTTTTTCTTTTTAAAATTTTTTTTTTTTTAGAATTTTTTTGAAGAAGTCAAGATATTAGATAATGCTCCTTGAAAGTTTATACCATGACATGCAAAGGACTTGAAATGATATGCTCAAAGATGCTGATAGGGAAAGGAAGATGGAAGACAAAAATGGAGGATATGGATTTATGCAAAATGAGTGAGATTGGAAAATGAAAATGAAGGCAAGATCAATGTCAACACACACCTTGAAGGGTGGTGAGAGGATAGAGAAAATGTGAATGAAGGAATATGTGAAGGAACATGTTGAGTGGATAGAAGAGGTTGCGATTTAGGCACATGGAATGGAAGAATGCTTTTGGAAGAAGATGAAGTGGAATTCTTTAGAAGCTTGAATGTCAACTTCAATTATTGTTCAACATTAGACTCTCTCAAGAGAGACTTTGAAATCCATATAGCCATAGGACTCTTTTCATTTCTTTTTGATGATTTAGAGATAATATCTTCAATGATGGATTTTGGAACCCATACTTGTCTTATAATTTTTTTCTTAGATATCTCTTTTGACTTTATGCCCCCATGCCAATTAGAGGAGACATGGTGGTCTTCTTTTTTATATGGATTCTTGAATTGATTCTTTCTCTTGTATTGAACATTTAGGTTACTTCCAAAAGACTTGGGACTTGTGGAAGAAGAAAGATAATATGACTGATTTAGGTGAGTGGGAGGATGAAAAGGATTCAAGGATATGCATCTATGTTGATCTTGAGGAAAGATAGGAGAGGGAGGGATTCAAGGACCCAAGATGGATGATAAATTAGGAGAGTTGGGAAGGGAAAGAAAAGGGACATAAGGACCCAAGATGGAAGGAAGACGTGAAGCATTTAGTATCAATGGGGGAGGTCCAAGGATGGATGTAGAAGATGCAAAAGGCTAATCAATAAGTTCATCAACATCTATATGACATTCAAAGACATTAGCATCTTTAAAGTGATCATTAAAATTTTTGATAAGAACATGAACATCTTTAATAGGAGCAACTTCTTTGATAGGAGTACTTAAATCTTGAGAAGACTTAGGAAGAGTAGAAAGTGGAAGAGAACATGGAGTGGTAGAACAAGAATATGGAACACTTTGATCTTGACAAGGATCTTTGGATAACATAAGTGTAGAGTTTTTCTCTTGATTTTCAATAGGCTCATCATTGGAAGTAACAACACTAATTTTAATAACCTTAATGGAAGTATCATCTTTGGAAGGCACAACTATATTAAGGTCATTTTGATTGTCAATAAGCTTAATAGTGTAAGTAGTGGCTTGATCTTGCTTAGGAGAAGACTTAAGACATGGTGGAATGAATGAGGAAGGGCATAGAGGATCAAGAGAACCTTGAAATGGACCAGAGACATTGTGAAAATAATTGGACAACATGGAGGGTTCTTGATCTTGATCTTTCTTTATATTCCTTTCTTTGTCATTTTTAGAGTCCTATTGACATGAAGCCACTCCTAAGGAGAAGGAAGCATGTTGGAATTGTATGGAAGACTTTGGAATAGATGATGAAGGACTAGCTGAAGTAGGAATTATAGCACATGAAGTCTTAGGCTCTTTAGGTTTAGCATTATCAAAAGTATTTGCAACCAAGTGAAGGTTAGCTTGAGTTTCTTTAAGAGGTAGCCCTTGAGGATAACAATAGGGAAACACATGAAAAGCATTAGGATATTTGTTTGATGAAGGATTGGTAGAAGATTTGAGAGAGTCAGAATCTTTAGGGGATGTATGGATAGTGGAGGAAGTAGAAGATGGAAGGGAAGCATTAGAAGACAAAGGTTCAACATTAACATGATCTTGCTCAAGAGTGTAATCTTTATTTTCAGCATGAGGGTTTTGAGAAGAGAAACTCTTATGGCATTGATAGTTTATTTGCCCCTCTTTGACTAATGTGTGATCGATTTGGGAACACATGTAGTCAAAGAAATAATTTGAAGCAAATGTATGCACCCTAAAATGGTCACGTAGACTATGAGCCCCCATTATTCAATTTATCAAATTTCCTGAATCAATAGTTTGTAATATTTTATTCAATCAATTCAAATCAATTTTCTTGATCAAATTCGATTATTTCATTTTTAAGGTTGATAATTTTATCCTAATTCTTATTTAATTAAAAGAAGATCTCCTTTTTAATTAAATTAAATAAGTTCCCATTTATTTAAAAGAAAACATCTCTTTTAATTAAATAATTCATCCACATTTAATTAATTAAGAGAAAAACCCCTCTTTTAATTTAATTAAAAATTTCATATTTAATTAAAAGAACTTGCTCCCTTTTAATTAAATAAAAATCCCACTTAAATATCTGTTTTTGATGAAAAATGAAATAAAACAAATAAAAAATTAAATTTTTTTAAAAAAATTTCTCTACACTTAAATGCACATATCTCTAAGTGGGAGTTATCTTTTTCCTTTTTCCACTTTCTTCTCCAACACTCCTCTTTTTTCATTGGTCGAATTTTGTCTCACATGAATCAAACTCTATTATCCCATATCGGTTGTGAGAAGCCTCTCACCTCCATATTTTCCTTTATAAGGGAGAGCCCTCTCCTCATTTTGATGATCCACAATTATACATCCATGATACATCCACAATTATACATCTATTATTATGCTATTGTTATGCTGCAGGTTTGGAGAGCGATTTTTGAAGAAGGAGTTTGAATACTAAAGCTTTTTGTGGAGAACTTCTATCTTCTTGTCTTATTCTCTCTTGTATCCATGGCTTCCATCATGAGGTTTCATCCTTGCATTTTCATATTAGCTTAGATCCATATTTGTTTTCATAGATTAGTATTGCATTGTTATTAGATTTCCTTTCTTGCATTTGTTTTGCATTGTTATCATTTAGATTAGTTTTCATCTCCATTTGCATGCATATTGGATCCTTGAATCTCTTTTTTCATGGTGTACTTGCATGGGCACAAACTAGGTCAAACTGAGGGCCTCCATTATAAACTCTTGCACTTCATGAATAGAGTGCTTTGAGCTACCATTCGAGATCTCATTCTTGAGAAATATTGGATATAATGACTCGTAGAAGTGTACCCACATTTTAGGTATACACAACCTCTGAACAACATATCAAAAGCCACATTTGAAAAGGTTGATACAATTGCAAGGGATATAGTGGAAACACAAACCATTACTGAAGAAGAGCAATGAATAGGTTAGATGGACTTATATGCACCTATAGCACAAGATCAAGGTGCAGGTCAAGTCATTGCAGTAGAATAGGGAAATCCTAAAGAGATAGAGCAGACACCTAGAAAGAAGGAGCAAGCAACTATACAAGCCCTAGTAATATTACTAGCATCTAACACTCCTTCCACTTAAACTCTTCAGAAGCTAAGCATAGATGCAACTCCATTGCATATATCAGTGTCAAGCTTGAGTATATCAAAGGAAAAGGAAGTAATCAAATATGGAGATGTGAAACTTGGTGAAGAAATTTTTCTATCAAACTATGATTATGATACAACGAATATAGAACAAATGGGCATACTTCAACAAGCCCTAGAAAGGAAGAAGCATCAAGAAATGCTTAGAAGGGAGCACATGTAGAAGCAGACATTGCAGGATATTAAAGAGATATTTTTAGATGCATTCAGTCTACCAAATCTAGATGAGACCAAGCCACTCATTGAACAATTGAAAAAAATAGTGGAAAAGGTCAGTGATGTTGACCTAGATACAAATGTAAAATTGTTAGAATGGTCAGAAAGAAATTCTAGAGCAAAGTGAATGAAAAGATATTAAGTGACATAGCACTAACACAAGTTTCATTGGAAACTAAGGTTGAGGATGTGAAGAAGGTACTTGAGAAAATTTTCTCACTATACACTAAATTGTACAATCCAACACTCTTCACCCAAGAGACCAAAAGTTGCATTTTGAGATTGGAAAGTTAGATAAGTTCTTTAGGTGCACAACTACTAATGACACCAGCTCAGAGTGAAAGGCACTTTAGAACACTACTACAAACACAAAGTCAATTAGCTACATTGAAAATAGAGAGGCCAATATAAGGACCAAATTGATTAGAATTTAGAAAACTTTGACTCCCCATATGGAAATTTTACAAAAGGAACTAGGTTATGTTGAAACTCTATTGAAGAAAGACCCCAATCTTTCAACATTAGATGGCCTAGTCCACCTTGTTGTCGAGATGGCTACTAAATAAAGTATTTCAATGTTGCATGTGAGAATTAGGACGCCGCTCTCAAGATAATTCTAGATGTCCATAATTCCTTTTTGGACAAACACACTATAAGTGTATAACCCATTGACATAAGTGTCAAAAAAGGGGGAGAGATCAAATAAAGGGGAAGAGATAGAACAAAGGGGTAGTTATTAGATTTTTAGGTATCTAGAGATAAAATAAAGAGGGAGAATGAGATAAAGGAGTGATATATAGAGAGAGAATTTTGGAGGAGATATAATAGAGAAATAAGAGGGAAAGCAAAGCAAGAAAAGGGACAGATAAAAGACAAATTAAGCTAAAGGGGAGCAAGCACATAACAATATGAAGTCAAAGAGTATCAGTTGAGACATATTTACTCAGTAGGAATACATAATTTTGGATACAAAATAGACCTATCAACTCAAGGGGAGTTATCAAATTTTGAGGTATCTAAGTTGTTACAAAATTTTGAAATTTTGAAGTTTTGTATATAAGTCAAGTTAAACATATGTTATTCTTGTAAGGAGAAGGATATTAATGTATATTCAAGTTTTTTTGACACTCATATCAAAGGAAGAGATTGTTGATCTCAGATTAATTTTGACAAGTGAATGTCAACACACTTAAGTTATTTACTTAGTTTATGCCAAACAAGTAGTACATGCTAAGCAGAACATGTATAGGATAGAGCATGCCAAGTCCATAGTGAGTGTCAAGCCACTCATGTGCCTAGTCACTCAAGTACTGAGCAGATAGTGTATGCCGAGTAACACAGGAGTTCAGTAAATAATAGATGTCGAGTGATACAAATGTTAAGTCATAGCAGAAAGATTAGTATCTGTCGAGCATTAGAGACTTCATATGCCGAGTGACATATTTTTGACATATTTGTTTGAAATGGCACAAAAATCTATGTAAACCATTTTTGAGCCAATTTAAAGATGAATTATGATATTTTGGAGATAAGGAAAAATATCAAGTTGGATTCCCTATGCAATTACATGCAGCCAATAAAAAAATAGGGAGGTTTAAGTGGCAAAATGGATGAATCACAGCCATTGATTCATACCTAACCTTAAGTAACCAAAGTCTTTTTAAGGAGGACAAACCCTAAAATATCTATGATCTGAAGAGAGTAGTTTACATGTAAAAAAAGAGAATTCATGATGGCTAAGGAGTTATGAAGTAAGATTGCATTGTTGAATTAGTTAGAGCAGAATAGAGGAAAGGAAAAGGAATCAACAAAGAGACATTTGATCAAGAAGGATTGATAATACATCAGTTTAGAGGTAATTTGTTATCAAGCAATCAAGTGCTGACCACAAGATCAATGTTGAGACATTCTAAAAGGTGATTTCAATAAAAAATCTCTTAACAAAGTAGTCCTAATAGGTTTTATTGAAATCCTTAATAAGGTGTTTACTTAATTGTGAGTTAAAGTCCTTTAACTAGGCACACTTTTAATAGGGTGTTGAAATCCTTTAATAGGGTAAGACCTAATAGTGTTTGTAAGCCTTTAATAGAGCAAACCTTTCACGAGGTAGATCATGTTTCATGGTCAAAACATTGTAACCTTCATTGGATACACTTTATTACTATAGTAGTGAAGATTTGTGGGTGTCATCCCCACCCCAGTTTTACCTTCTCATTGGAAGGTTTCTAGGTCATATATGTGCAAATGTTTACTTGATTACATGTTTTAGATGTATATGATTTACATGCTATTTCAGTTTATTTGTTGAATGTATGAGATGGATGTGTGGTGAAAGTTTTATGGGTTTAAACTATTGATTCACCCCCTCCAAAAGTTTACCTTTCCTATTGTAATTCCAATAGTTAGATGATATGTCTTTAATGGTAATTTTTTTACATTCATATTAACACATTGTTATATTTGAGCATTTGATGAGTTGACTTGTGATTCATTATGGTACTTACCCCATACTTGCATGTGTATGGTGTGTGTGCCTATTTTACTTTTCTGTTTGACGTGTTTGATGTGGTTAAGAGAGGGAATCATAGTCACCTACTAGTCAGGATCTACACAATGTACCAATCCCTGCCATTTCTTGTCTAGTTTAGTTATATATATGCATATGTACATCCTCATCTTTTATGCAAGTTGTAGGTATCGGTCATCAACTTACTTGAATTGCCAAGATGAGTGTGTCCTATCACAATAACCCAATATTAAGAATGGGAAGATAATGATCATGTCCAATCCAAACCATAACCTAAATACTTGTCGTACAAGGAAGACTCATATCTGACTGTCTACCATTTTTAAACCCACAAGTTTATCTTTGCATATTTTGTTTGAGCTTGGGTTTTGAATGATTTTGCTTCTGTGGATTTAACTATATTATTTATTTGGTAAAAGGTTTAATTATGATATTTAGATAATTCACATAATATTAGAATTATTAAATATTATTTAATTAAAAGGAAGAATTATAATATCAAGATATTTAATTAATTAGAAAACTAAATTAATTAAATGTTTATTTATTTTATTTAAAAGACTTGATTTAAAAAGTCTAAATCTGAAAGTCAAAAAAATGATAAATTAAAATATTAAAGACTAAATATTGATCAATCACGAATATCCAATCAATGATAATAAAATTAGAGTTGCACATAATTAGTGGGTTTCAATAATTATTATTGATTAAACTAATTATATCTAATTTAATTGTACATTAATTAATACAATTATAATAAAATTTTTGAGTGCGAAATAAGTTTTTTAAATTAAAAAAAAGATATTTATTTATTTTATTATAAAAAGATAAATCTATTTTGTGAAAAGAATGTAAATAAATAAAAGAGTATTTTTTTTACCAATAAATGACTGAAGCTTAGATTATTTATATTTTGTTTTTTGTAATTAATTATTTTATGTGTTAAGAGAATTCAAACCCAAGATCGCCCACATGAGAGGTTCACAAGTTACTGTTGTGTTGTAGGCTCTTGCCTAATAAAGAGTATTTATTTGTTTAATATTAAAAGAAAGGAATTTTTTTTTAATATATTTTTTTTCTTTAAAAAAAGCAAAGTGATTTTATTTATTTTAAAAAATATAAGGAAACAAAGAAAAACTATTATTTTATTTTAGTTGAGTTACCTTCTTTTGTAAGTTTACTCATTTTAGAAACTTTTGTTTTATTAGTTTTATTTAATTATTTTTCTTTATTAAGAGGTCATTTGGTCTTTTTGAAAAAACAAGAGAAGAATATTTTTGGGGAACAATAAGATAATTTAGAACAAAGATTTGAGAAGACAAGTTACATGTTATGCATTCAGATTTTGAAGTAAAAGATTTTCTTCAAAGCTTGGGAGTAAAGTCTACAATTGAGTTTTCTTATTCTTCTTAACAAATTAACTTGGTGTTTGAAGGTAGGGGTTTTAAGATCTCCTTGAAATTTCTATTGGAAAGATTGTATTCTCTGTGTTTTCTTGATTATGAATAAATTTGTTTGCAGTTACTTTTTGTGTCAGTTTTGGGGTTTAAAACATGTGATTTTGCTATAACTTTTATTTAATATATTTTATCAAAAATGTAAAGATACTTTTGGACACCCATTTGGATTTTATTTAACATATATAAAATCATATATGGTTTTTTTGTATAGACATGGTCAAATATTGGCTGTCATGCAAAAACAAGGCTTATTTGAGCTTGATTCTTCGATTAGAGACACATGAACAATCACTTATAACTTTTTAAAAATATATATTTAAGAAAATATATTATTTTCGATTGTAAATAAGTCTATTATGAATACTTTTCTTGATTCTCATGAAGATCCAATAGTTCAAACAAAAGTTATGCTCTTTCTTCTAAATTACTAGCCTTCAAATCTGAATATTGTTGCTAGGAAGATTCATATTCAAATGAACATCTTATAGTGAACATGAATTTCAGTTTTGACTATTCTTGATTATCTTATAGTGAACATGAATTTCAGTTTTGACAACACTTGAATATCTTATTAACATGTATTGGGGGCAAACAACTTGACAAAGGAGTTTCTCAGTTCAGTAACATATCTTGCAAGTGTGTGAGGGTTTCAAAAGTTTGTTTTGCTGCCGCTGGGCTATGCATGCATAGGGAGAGCGCCCCATTTCTCTTCTATCTAGTGAGACCTTTTGTAGATTCAATATTGGATGATTATTGTTGTGTAGGGTTTACGTTTATTGTGGAAAACAAATTTTAAGAGCTCTTTTTCAAAGTTTGTGTGCCTAGCTATTATGGTTGCGAGTGGGATTTCCACAAGTCTCATTATTTCTGGAGCCTCTGGTTGTGATGGATCTTTTCTTAGGGCGCAATCATAGGAGAAGGAGCCATTTTATGTTAGCGAGTGTCAAAAGTTAAATAAAGTTAATGGTTATTTTCCACATAGTCAGGATCGGCCTGCGTTGGTTATTCCTCCAGAAGCAGTAATGGAGGATATGGACTATTTGGCCACACATGCATTGATATGCAAGTTTCTTGGTATTCAGATTTCCCTGGCAGCTCTAGAAGCTTGGATTCACCATTCATGGTAGGTGGAAGGTGATATGGACATTATGTTGGTTGGGAATAGCTACTTTTTGGTGAATTTCTCTTGCATGTCAGATCGAAACCAAGTCTTTGAGGGAGGCCCATATTTTTATGATAGAGTAGGTCTTTTTGTCAAACCCTGGCATCTAGGGTTCAATTCCACTGAGGATCTTCCTTCAAGAGTTCCTATTTGGGCATGCCTGCTATAACTTCCTTTGGAGTTCTGGCGTGAGGATATCTTGCGACAGATTGCCGCTGTGCTCAGAAATTTGACCGCTCTCTAGACAAAAAGGTTATTTCCTATGCTCGTATTTGTATTGAAATTGATTTAAATAATCCTTTGCTAGATTCTCTAGAAATTTGTCTTGTCTCTTCTTCTTGGATCCAACAGCTAGACTATGAATCTATTCCCTTTTATTGCCACCTTTGTCATGTGTATGGTCATTTACAGCATCAATGCCCTCAAGCCTCCAAAGGCAATGGTACCCCTGTTGGGTTTTCTGGCCCAAGGATGGCTAATGATGGAAAGGAGAATGGTCAAAATGTTAATGGAAAAGGAAATGCTCAGTCTAATAGTGCAGGTAAAGGGAAAGCTCATATGAATACTTCAAGTTAGGGGCCAGGGCCATCCAGTTCTACTAGTCCTGATAAGGATAGTTTTATCCTGGCTCAAAACCCTGCTAAGGGGCAGGGTCAAAAATGATCTCATCTAGATCGGCAAGTGGACTTAGGGTTTAATCATTTTGAGGTTCTTGACAATATGGTTACAAAAGAAGGTATTCCTGTAGAGGCTCAGGGTGCAGCTACTAGTTTAGAGGGGAGGAATTCTACTCTTAGTGGCAACCAGAATGTTGTAGTTTAGCATATGTTGGAGACTTCTATTGGCCCTGAGTCTGGTGCCCTTGTGGTTTCTCCTACTCCAATGGATAAGGATAATGTTCTTCTGGCATATTTGGTTAAATATGTGTTTGCCTCTGGTAAAGGAAAGGGATCTTCTCTTGCTTTGGGCTTGATGCAAAGACCATTTAAGAAAGTCTCTTTTACTACTCCCTCAAGAGTTGGGCGAAAGCAGGATTAGAAAAAAATTAAACTTACATGAGATTTATTGGTAGAGTCTGGGGTTGTCAAGACCTTAGATGAGCATTTTCCCCACTCTACTCAATGATTATTCTCTCATGGAATGTGAGGGGGTTGAATAGCATCCCTAGAAAAAAGCTATTCACGATCTTGTGGTTGAGCATTTTTTGGATATCCTTTGTATTCAAGAGACCAAGCTTTTAGTGGACTCCATGTTTAGATGTGCTCCTAACATTTGGTTTCTAGGAAAATTTTAGTGTATTGGTGCTTTGGGGAGCTCTGGTGGTCTTGCCATCAGCTGGGATCCTAGGAAAGTTATGCCACTTTACTGGGTCTCTTGCCTCTCAGCTCTTTCAATGGTTGCTTCCTCTCTAGAGACTGGCGAGATGATTCTTGTTACTAATGTGTATGCTCCTATTGATCTCCCTGGCAAGTCTAAGCTCTAGGATCATATTAAGCATGTCAGAAGCTATCATCCTTTCTTGCCTTGGATTGTGGCTAGAGACTTCAACTCTGTTCTCAGTTTAGAGGAGAAGAGGGGTGGGCTAGCTCACTTGGGTTCTTCTTCTGAGCTTCTTCGACAAAATATTGATCTTTTACATCTCTTTGATGTCAAACCTCTCAATGGGCTCTTTACTTGGAATAATCAAAGAGTTGGAAATGATCCTATCTCAAAACGCTTAGATAGGTTCCTTGTTTCCTGCTTTTGGAATTCTAGTTCTCTTTTGATCTCTTCTGAAATTCTTGATTGGAGAGGTTTTGACCACTGGCCTATTAAGCTCACAGCTAGTTATGTTGTTGTTCCCAAGAACCCTCCCTTTAAGTTCCAGCTGATGTGGCTTCGAGACTCTTCTCTTCATGACTTAATGGCTCACTGGTGGAGATAGGGAGGCCCTGTCTATGGAACTGCTATGTTCTCCTTCTCTAAAAAAATTCAATTTGTTAAAAGGAAGTTGAAGCATTGGAATAGGAATTGTTTTGGTAATCTCCATATTATGAAGAAGAGGGCTTAGGATCTTCTTGATGTTATTACCAGGTAGATTCGAGATCTAGGTTTTTCAAAAGCTCTTGGCATTGCCAAATCCTGAGCTTCTACTAATTTAGCTGAGTGGGATCTTAGAGAAGAAATCTAATGGAAATAGAAGGCTCGAGTTGATTGGCTTCAGGAAGGGGACAAGAACACTGCATTTTTCCATAAATCTATGCAGGCTCGACATAATAGGAGTTACATTTATTCTCTTGTTACTTCTGATGGGATGTGTCTGACTTCTTCTCAAGCTATTTCCAGGGAAGCTATTCAGTTTTACTCTGCTCTTTTTTCAGATGATTTACCTCCAATAGAGATTGAGGAAAATACTATCTTGTCTTGTATTCCCTCTGTTGTGACCAAGGAGATGAATGATTCTCTTATGAGGCCAATTAGTATGTCTGAATTGCAGGGGATGGTCTTCAGCTTGCAGAAGGGCAAAGCTCTAGGGCCGGCTGGTTTACCTGTTGAATTCTTTCAAGAATTTTGTGATATTATCAATCATGACCTTTTGGATGTGGTTCAAGAGTCCTTTTCCAACAAAGAAATGCTTCGGACCTTGAATGCTACTTTCTTAGTCCTTATTCCGAAGAAGGAAGAGGCTAATCAACTGGACTTTTTTAGGCCCATTGCTCTTTGTAATGTGGTCTATAAAATCATCACCAAGCTCCTAGTAGAGAGGCTTAAAGTTTGCCTTCCTATGGTTATCTCTAAGGAACAAGGGGGTTTTGTGGTAGGAAATTTTTTTTTGGATGGGGTGGTTATTGCTTTTGAAGCTATTCACTCTATGTGTACTTCCAGGGAATGTGCTATGTTTATTAAACTTGATATGGCTAAGGCTTATGATAGAGTCAATTGGGATTTCTTGCAGAAAGTTCTTCTTGCTTTTGGCTTCAGTCAAGATTGGGTTAGATGGGTTCTTAACTGTGTTACTACTCCTTCCTTCTCAGTCCTTCTTAATGGTGAACCGACAGAGCTTTTTGGGGGTTCTAGAGGTCTTCGTTAGGGAGATCCCATCTCACCTTATTTGTTTATCATTATGGCTGAGGGACTTGGTAGACTTATCAAGTTTCATGTTTCCCAAAATTTGATTAGAGGATGGCAATGGGGAAATGGTTTTCTTGCTCTTTCTGACCTTCAGTTTGTTGATGATACTGCCCTTGCTAGGAGAGCTTAGATTCAGGAAGCTAAAGCCTTTCAACTTACCTTGGATACTTATTTGGTTGTCTCTAGGCAAAAAATTAATGACCTCAAGTCCTCTATTTTTTTCTTCAACACTCTTGAGCCGATCCAGTGGAGGATTGCTAATATCTTGAGATTTCAAATTGTGTCTCTCCCTCTAACTTACTTGGGGGTCCCTATTGTGGTCAGTGGATAGCCTAGGATTTTTTGGCAAAGCTTGGACAAAGGGTCAATAATTGGACTCACAGGTGGCTCTCTACTGCTGGTAGGGTGACACTCCTTCAATCTGTAATTCAAGCTCTTCCCATATATAGAAGCATGGTTCAGGCTGCCCCGATGTATTTTCTTAAAGAATTTGATGCCCTCTCTCACCAATTTCTTTGGAGTGGAAATTTTCAACATACCAAATGGAGCCTCATCAATTGGGATACAGTTTGTTGGCCAAAAAAGGATAGAGGCCTTGGCCTTTGGTCTGCTATCTTGTGCAGTCAAGCTCTTGCTGCCAAGCTCTATTGGTGTTGGTGTACTAGTCAGTCTTAGCTTTGGGCCCATATCTTGTCACACAAGTATTTACCTAGTGTTGAACCTTCAGAAGTTTCCAAGTTTTCTCTTGAGGGAAGAGGCTCTATGGTGTGGAATACCCTCAAGATTGGTGCTCACCTGGTGAAGAGAAGTTTATTTTGGATCTACAATAGAGGCACTGAGGCTCTATTTTGGAGTGATTCTTAGAATGGGCATCCTCCTCTCCTTTCCTCTCATCCTCACTTGCAGGCTCTTTGTGATTCTTTCCTTTCTGCTAGATGGAATAAGGTGGCTCATTATAAGGAGGCTTTAACCTGGGCCTTGCTATGGGTTATAGATGGAATAATTCTTCTAATTGGCCTCTGGGTGGCTCACTAGGAGATCAACTGGAACTATCTCGGATATTGGCTTCTAAGGAGTGTAGCTCATTGTAGGAGCCTAATGTTTTGGCTTGGGGAGGTACTTCTTATGGCAAGTATTTTGTTTCTTCTGGGTACCTTGCGCTGACAAAGAAAATTTTTGGTGAGGTGGAGGTCTCTTGGTGGAAGAAAGTTTGAAATAGTTTTTCATGACCTAAATGTAACTTTTTCCTTTGGATTTTGGTTTACAATCATTTTCTCACATGGGATAATCTCTGCAAGTGAGGCTTCTAGGGGCCTTCCATCTGTGTTCTCTACCGCAATAGTGAAGAGACTGTATCTCACCTTTTTTTCCAGTGCCCCTTTGCCAAAAAAATTTGGCATCTCTGGTGGAGTGTGTGGGGCTGCATGTGCTAGCATGTGTCCTCTTTGTTTAAATTCTGGGACCATTTGGTCCATTCCCCTTCCAAGACTTCTTTTCTTCAAGTTGCTTGGCCTATCGGCCCTTCCCTTATTTTATGGCATGTTTGTCTTGAGAGGAATAGAAGGATCTTTCATGATTTGTAGTTTGAGATCAAGCACCTATGGGGAGAATTTTTAATTCTCTTCAGGAAACACTTCTTGCTAAATGTGACATCGGTGGGGGTTTGGATCCTATTGATGCTGGTATTTACTCTCGCCTCTCCTTTCCTCTTTAGGGTTGCTCTCCCTCAATCCCCCACACCCGCTCTAGGAATAGAGCTAAGCAACACCCTCAGCGTAGTAATCGCCAGGGACGTTGGTCTCCTCCTAAGGTGGGCACTCTTAAAATCAACACTGATGGTTCTTCTCGAGGAAATCCTAGTCCGGCTAGTATTGGGGGAGTTGGGCGTGATAGTTCTGGTGATATCCAATTTTTGTTTTCTATATACAAGGGTTACCATACTAATAACCTCATGGAAGCCCTAGCTATCTTGGTTGTAGTGGAACAGTGTTGTCTACATGGCTGGAAAAGAATAATTTGTGAGTCTAACTCACAGGTGGTTGTCAACTTATTGCATAATAGGAACCTTGTGCATGTGGATTGGCATTTGGCTCTAGTTATCTAGCAGATCTTTCAGCTATGCAATTCTTTGGATTATGTGTCTTTTATGCATATCCCTTGTGAGTGGAACGGTGTGGCTAATTGTCTGGCTAAATGGGCCTCTACGCAGGGGCCAACTTGGAACATTCTTGATCCTAGGATGCTTCCCCTTGAGTTATCTCAGATGCTGGATCAACTTGTGGACCAGGATAAAGCTATGTAGTTCTCTTTGTTTCTTATGTTGTTTAGCTCTCTTTGATATTCAATAAAAATTTTACCCCTCTTTTAGAGTAGATCCGTATCATTTCATTTAAGATTATAAAATTTAAATTACCAACTAATTTACAAAGAGAAAATGCATAAAAACGCACTACTATGAACTTTGAAAATATTTAATCTTTATTGTTAGATATCATTGATTTAAAAATAATAATAATTAATTCTAAACTTATTAGATAATTAACATACTAAATTTATCTACACTTATATACCATTTATATAATCAAACAAAACCTTGAAAATAATCTAATCCAAATCATTCGATAAAACTTTGTAGTATTTGATGTGTTTATTTGAGGGTTTTTTTTTTTTTTTTTTTTTGTCTTTTTTTTTTTTTCCTAATGGGTTTTGGAAATTTTAATGTGATATTTTATTTTGTGATGACTTTTATGTGAACTATTTAGCTGGCCAAACTAGGATGTGCACGAGAGGTGTCTTTTAAGATTTATTTTATGAGAGTTATTTTACTAGTTGTTAGGATGTACTTTATGATTAAATATTGAGGCTTATGTTTATTAGATTTTTATTTGGTGAGTATATATGATGACTTGGATTTTGAGAACCAATTTTATTTTTGGTTGCCTATTAAGGAACCAAATTTGATTAATATTATTTTTGTGGTATGGGACATTATTGTGGTTTGTGAGTTTTGGAAAGGTAGTCTAGGTGCATGTCTATGAGAGTGGCTTAAAATGGGGCTTGAGACCCAAAGTGGCCACCAGGGCAACTCATTATAAGTTGTCTAACAAGTGATAACATAGTAATTAAAATAATTTCCTCCCCCATGCCTTAAGATAAATTAATAAGATAAGTTAGAGATTTTTCCTTATCCATGCCTTGAGTGCTTGTATAGACTAAGGATGAGAATGAAATGATACCTTGAGATGTATGGATAGTCTAGTCCTAGTCTTCACAAGAGGGTATTCTGGTTCTACATAGAGTCACTAAGGGGCTGGGGTCTAGAGAGACTGCTAGGGTAACCTTAGATTTGTCTCATGTGATGATGCTCCATAGTATGTAGCCTGAGTCTCCTTCATGATTTCTTTTAGTATTTGCCTCTAGTGTTCTACTTGTTAGATATTACTTTTGATGGTGTATTTATTGATGTTGTACTTATTGTTTGATATATTTACTATTGGTGTTTACTTTCATTGATAGTGATTGGTGATTCATGGTGATTTTATTTTTGACATGTGTCTTTTGACTTGATGTGGATATCTTTTGTGGACTTTATCTGATGATTTTAGTACTCAATATATACTTGGTATATGTATGTAGTGTTGATATTGGATGCACATTCTTTCAACTTTGGTTATCTTATCTTTTTGAGTAGTTTGTGTTACCCTTGAGATAGATTTGGATATTAGGATTACTTGCCCAAGAATGTTTTATGGTTTGATTTTTTGTATGTGGATTGTTGATTATCTTCCTTGCATAGTGACTAGGTAACCACATTGTTGGGAGGTAGTGACTTCTTATCATTTGGGTCCCTCTTAGATTTACAGATGTTGGAAGGTCGATAATGCAATTGTACCTTTATCATTCTTACCCCTATCTTGAAGACTTGTATTAAATTGATGCATTTATATGTTATCATTTTTAGAGTAAATAATTATTATTTACCCTTTTACTTAAGTTTACTTAGTTAAGACATTTATTTATTAGTTGTAGTCTAGGAGTTGTTGACAACATGGGAGTTTGTTTCTACTTAGTCATACTTATCTTTTGACCTACATGGAGGATAATCCACCTTTTGTGGACATATGCTTAGTTGTCAACCTTATCTCCTAGGACTTTCTATCTTATTCTACAAGCTTCCTAGAGGCCTTTATAAATAGGCTCTCCCTTTGCATTTTTGAACATCAATTTAATTTTCTCATTGTTGCAATACAATTTCTCTTTGTTGAGTTGTTTCAAGCTCTTGTTCCTTCCTTCTTTAGTTTCTCTTCAGCAGGTTATTTGCATGTAGGTGATCTTAGCACACTGTGAAGTTGGCTTTCATCAACTTCTACATGGTATCAGAGCCTCCCTGCTACTTCCTGGTTCGAAAGATTTTTGAAGCTGCTATTTAGAGACACAAATCCTAGTTTTTTTGTGATTTTTTCTTCAATCAGGAGGAAGAGCTATTTTTTTGGGCACTTTGGGCCTAAATAGACACTACCATTAAGTTTATAAGGCTCATTATAGTCAAGATCCATATAAAACTTTTCATTTTTCATGACTATAGCTTCTAGGAAAAAAAAATTTGCACCCTCGAGCAGGCCATATAGACTATACAGACATTTTTTGGTGAAAAAAATAGAAAAAGGCGGGCCATCATAGTAGCGCCACCATGCCACTATGGCATCACCATTGCACCATCATAACACTACCCCCATAGCATTGCAACTGGCTGCACCATCACCATGACACTGTGGCACCACCCACCCATAGCCATCACTTTGCGGCCACCACCATACCACTGACTCCCCACACACTGTTGCAACACCACCAAAGATCTCCACCTGACTGAAACCTCTGCTAGCAGCACCGCTGCTTGATTCTACACCTATTGATGTCACTTTTTGATGTCCTGACATCCTTTCTACCCTACCAGGTCACCTTTTTTTGGCATGACATCATCTTTTGATTGGATGACACCATCAACCTAAGACTCCTTGTTGATGTCATTTTCTAATAGGGTGACATCATTTTCTAGCTGCTGATGTCAGCATTTTGGCAGCTATTTTTTTTTTGAAAACTTTCGGTTGGTCAATTTTTTTTCCATGCCTGTATTTTTCTAGTGAGCTTGTCTTTGGAGCAATAGTTGGTTTTTTGGCCATAACTTGCACATATAGAGGTATTTTTCCAATCTAAAAGAAGTGCCAAAAAGTTGGTTTAGAGATAGAGATAATGGTTCTCATTTCATTTCATTCTAAGTTCATTTGAGCTCCCATTTTTGGCATTGAAGAAGAGGCATCTGTTTCCTCCTTCTCTACATCTGAAATCTAGGTTCTTTTCTCTATTTTTCTACTTTCAATAGTTTCTTTCTTTGGTATTTGAGGGATATCTTTATCAGTTGTTAGGGGGCATTTTATTTTCTATAATTTACTTTAGAATAAGACGCTTCTACTTCCATCTTCTTCTCTCAATGTTAGATCCTTTTGTGACCTGGCTTACGTCACACAACTATCACACTTGGAAAGCACAAATGACTAGGTTTCTCATGTCATGAGGCCTATGGTGCTATTTGGATGAGAAGAAATCTATTTTGTAGTGCCTCTTTGAGGTTCTTCAACATAGAAAAAAATGGATGAAGCCATGAGATTGATTGCAGTAAACATTTCAGATAGTCTACTATTTCACTTCGATGGTTTGACCAATCCACACACTATTTGGACCAAATTCTAGACTTCTTTAGGCATAGTGAATGAGTTCTAGGCACTTTAGCTTGATGCAAACTTGACTTCTTTGTAACTAGCTAGCTTCCCCACCATTGAAGACTTCTCGATGAAGTTCAAATCTTTGTGTGTAGTTTTGCAGGGTTGTGGGAAAAACAAAATAGATGATGAGTGTATTTTTTTGATACTCTCAAAGTTCCAAGGATAGTATCAGATCTTCTCTTCCACTTTCTACTCCACTATGGATGGCTTGGGTAATAGACATCAGATGCCTTCATTTGAGACATTTTGTGATTAGTTGACATAAGAACATGCAAAGATCCAATAGGTGGATGCCTTTGGCTCTTCTAGCCAAGCATTGGTTTCCCAATATTCTAAAGGGAAATCAAAGAAGAAAGCCAAATCAATGAAAGATACACCAAAACCTGATCCTCCACCTCTAGCTAACCCTCCAAAGGGTAAAGATTCTTCAAATTCTGTTGAGTCTACCTCTAAGACCAAGAAGAAATCAAGTGAGACCTATAGTTTCTGTGGCAAGGATGGACATCCCGTTTCTAGGTTTTGGAAGTGTTTGGAGGCTTTAGAGGAAGCCATGAAGGAGCATCATATTTTTACTCCCAATTCTTCATCCCCCTATAGGGAAAGGTCATGCTCTTTTTTCTCGAGCTACAACTTCAGGGCCTACCTCGATTCTTGATTTTGGCACCTCTCACCATATAAAAAACACTCTAAAGTTGCTTACTTCACTTCCTCCTTGTGCTACCTCACAAATTGCTATTGGGAACTCATCACAACTTTTAATAATGGGTTCTGGTTCTGTTGAACTAGCGAGGGGCTCTCTTTAGGATGTTCTTTGTGTCCCTGATATTTCGATGAACCTATTGTCCATCTATCATATTTTCCACTCTGGCTCTGGTAAGACAGTTGAGTTCTCACCACATGATGTGGTTATTCAGGACTTACATGATTCTAAGATGATTGTGGCTATTGGGAGTGTTCACTCTACATCTCATTTCTACAGATTTGATGGATTTGAGTTTTCTGATGACATAGGCTCATGTCTTGTTGCACATGCACATTCAGTAAGAAGACTTTGGCATGAGCATTTTGGCCATGTCAATTACAAATATCTTCAGTAGATAAGTACACAGGCACTTGTTCTTAGGCTTCCCTAGACTTCTTATACAAATGGTGTTTGTTAGGGTTGTGCACTTGGCAAGCAACATAAGGATTCTTTTCCACATGGATGAGCCACTCATGCTTTGGCACCTTTAGAGTTGATTCATAGTGACCTCATGTCATTTCCTACTCCTTTTTTTCTAGGTGCTAGATATGTGCTTACATTCATTAATGACTTCTCTAGACACACAAGGGTGTACTTTTTGAAGTACAAGTTTGATGTCTTTGATTCATTTTGAGTCTTCAAGACATTTATAGAGAAGCAGTCTAGTCTTTATATTTAGCAGATATGCATGGACAATGGGGGGGGTAGTGAACCAAGCTTTCAGGGATTTTTTCTCTAAACATGGTCTTCAATATCAGTTTTTAGTGCCCTACACTCCTCAACAGAATGGTGTGGCCAAGAGAAAGAACAAGACACTTCAGGAGATGGCTAATTGTATGATTCAGTCTAGGTCTATGGATTCATCTTTTTGGGTAGAGGCAATTGGTTATGCCAATTATATTAAGAATTAGATGCCTCATAAGGAAGTTTGACATATGACTCCTGAGGAAGCTTGGTCTCATGTCAAGCCTAATGTATTGTCATTTTGAGTTTTTAGGAGTGTAGCATGGGTATTTGTACCTAATGCTCAGAGGAAAGCAATGGAATGGAAGAGACGACCACTCATTATTGTTGGCTATTGTGAGGATGTTAAGGCTTGCAAATTGTTTGATCTTGATTCTAGAGAGGTCCTATTTCAATGGGATGCCCAGTTTGATGAGAGCCCACCTATAGTCCATACCTTGCCTCCAGTGCCTACTTCACCTCCCACTACTCCATCCTCTCTTTCAGTTTGTTTCACAGATGAGGACGATGATGATCTTGGTGATCCCCATTTACCTTTGCCACAAGATCCTCCCTAGATGCCTAAATGAGATTGAGCTACAATTGAGGTTGCAGGATCTCTAGCTAGTGACCCTTCCACTTCCCATCACACCCATTCTCATACTATGGATTCCAGTCTTCTTAGACATTCTATTTGTGATGATCCTTAGATATTTGCAGAAGTGACATGACATTCTAAATGGGATAGTGCAATGGAGGAGGAATATTCTTCTTTTATGAGGAATCATACTTGAGATCTTTATAATCTTCCTAAGGGAAGAAAGCTAGTGTGATGCAAATGGATCTATCATACTAAGTATGCTACTGATGGTTCGATTGATAAGCACAAGGCTCATCTTGTTGCAAATGGTTTTTTGTAGGTTGAGTGTATTGACTACACCGAGACATTTTCCACTATCACCAAGATGAATTCTATCTACATTGTCTTATCCCTCGTAGCTTCATAGTGATGACCTATTCTTTAGATGGATGTGAAGAGTGCCTTCTTGCATGGTGATATCACTAAGGGGATTTACATGGAGTAGCCTTTGAGATTTGTGCAACTCTTTTCTACTTTCTACAGGCTTCACCTACTGCCATTCTAATCCTACAGTGTACATTCAACATCTTGGAGATGAGATCTTGATTCTTGTCCTATATGTTGATGATCTTATCCTCAAAGGTAGCTCATTCTCAATGCTTAAGGATGTTAAGCATGCATTGATGGACTGGTTTGAGATTATTGATCTTGGTTTGCTACACTATTTTCTTGGTCTCTAGATTGTTCAGTCCTCTACTGGGCTTTTTATTTATCAGCAAAAGTATGTTCTTGACATGCTTCATTGCTTTGACATGCTTCATTGCAAGCTTGATCCAACACCTTTTCAATTAGGTGTCACCTTGTCTACCTCCTACTCTTTGCCTTCCATGGATGCTACTTTGTATTAGCTTGTTGTACCTAACACACACTCATCCTGATCTCTCCTTTGTAGTTGGCCTTGTCTCTCAGTTTTCTCAACACTCTCATGAGAGTCACTAGCAATCTATCTGACATATTTTGAGATACATTTAGGGCACACTCATGTATGGCATTCATTACACCACAAGGACTCCTCACATTGTTGGCTACACTGACTCAAATTGGGCCAGTGATGTTGATGATCAGAAGTCTACTTCTGGCTTTATGTTTTGTCTTGGCTCTAGTCCTATCATATGGTCCTAAAAGAAGTAGCATTCTCATCCACTTTCATCTATAGAGGTTGAGTACCGGGCCACTATACTTGCTAGTCAGGAGGCTTTATGGCTTCAATAGTTGATGACTAATTTGTTTTCCTCTAGATTGTCCCACTATTTTGTGGTGCAATAATTAGAGTGCCATTCACATTTCTCACAACCCAATGGAGCATCAGTGTACCAAGCACATTGAGCTACATATGCACTTCATCCATCAGCTAATTCAGGATAGTGTTATCATATTAGAGTACATTCCTACCGATGTGTAGGTTGCTAACATCTTCACTAAATCTTTTTCATCGCCACGCTATCTACAACTGCAGTCTATGCTTGGGGTTATAGAAGTTTTCCTTGGGGGGTCTTGTTGAGGCCTTCCTTCCTTCATGTTTTCTTTAGTATGTTTGTACTTACCTCTTTTTATGTGGAGGTTTTTTCCCATGAGGTTTTTCCTCTTTCCCTGTTTTCAGAGGTTACATTTCTTTGCATTTGTACATGGTTACCTAATATGGCCTAGTTGTTGGGACCCATTTTGCATTTCATTTTAGCTTTTGTAAGCTTAAGTGCATTCCCCTAAGTTACACTTAAGGTGGGGTGTTAGAGTAAATAATTATTATTTACCCTTTTACTTAAGTTTACTTAGTTAAATGCATTTATTTATTAGTTGTAGTCTAGGAGTTGTTGACAACATGAGAGTTTGTTCCTACTTAATCATAATTATCTTCTCACCTACATGGAGGATGATCTACCTTTTTTGGACATATGCTTAGCTGTCAACCTTATCTCCTAGCACTTTCTAGCTTGTTCTACAAGGTTTCTAGAGGCCTTTATAAACAGGCTTTCCCTTTTCATTTTTTTACAACAATTTCATTTTCTCATTATTGCAATACAATTTGTCTTTGTTGAGTTGCTTCAAGCTCTTGTTCCTTCCTTCTTCAATTTTTCTTCAGTAGGTTATTTGCATGCAGATGATCTTGGCACACTATGAAGTTGGCTTTCATCAACTTCTACAATCATGTATCTTGTATTTTGATGTTCTTGTATCTATTCTCACATACCATGCAACATGTACAGTGGATGCTATCCATTAGATGTATTTCATTGTATTAGTTGTATACACGTATTTCTTATGAAATTAATATGTTATATTTTTATGATTATGGTCATTTATGTTAGACTTAAGCTATTAATAAAAAATATTTAACATGACTCAACGTGAAGGAACCATTGAGGAATGAAATCTATATTGTAATTGCATGTGTAAATGTTGTGTTTGTGTATATTTCTTCTAGAGTATTACTTTGATGTTGTATAAACTTTAGGAAAAAAAAAGTTTAGTAAACTTTGTAATATATTAGGTTTATTTCTTTTGGGTTCCCAAGTGGGGCATTATAGATAGAGAGATGGAAAAGAAGATAAAAGGATGTTGTATTATACCTATGTAGTGGTCATATCAAGTATTCAAGTTATGCTTATCATAACATAAAATAAAGGAACATTAAAGAGATAGTAAATCCTTGAGAGAAATGAGAAATAATATCTAATGTATGCCCTATATGAGAGATATTTTATAAAAAAAATGCACTTGCAAGAATAAGATTGCACCTAAGATATTAATTCTTTGTAACACAATAAATCCATACAATAAAGAACATGAAACTATAAGAGAATGCATGCTCATAAGAGACATTGGATCAAATAAGAGAAGATGAGGGGAAATTCACATTATTCCCCCCTAAGAGATTTCAATTTATTCTTTAAAAAAAAAATCTTACAAAGGGAGAAAAATAGATCACATAACATAGATAGGAGAATGTGATAGGGCCCTTGATCACCAAGCGAGGAGACAAGGCAAATGAATATTATCTTTCAAACAAAATAGGACAATGAGCCTCCGCATGATAGGCTATAAATATCATTTAGTGAGGCAAAATATAATAGGAATGTAGATGTATTATGTAGAATGATCATTAAAAATATATTATTCATCATTGCAATTCATTTGTAACATACCCAAGGCAATGGATTCTTTATATTGCAAATAACAATATTCACTATCCTTATAGAAATGAATTGTATGAAACATACTATACCATCTTAAAATGGAATCACTTTCAGTTAAGCCCTTTTCATTCTCCTTAGCATAGTTTCGTACCTTTAGGACCTTCTTTTGTATTTAATTACTTAAATCAAGGTCCTTTCTTCTTCCAAAATTTATCAAAACTCTGTGTTGGCACCAATTTATATGCATGGCTTCCCATTTATTCCCCAATCACATAAATCATGCTTTAAATGTATTTATGACCATTTTTCCTTGATTCCACAAATTTTTTTAAATCCAGAGCCCATTTATAGGTACTTTCACATTGAAGTCATGGATGAGTTCATCCCTTACCTAGGGTATGAGATGAGGTTTTCCCTTACCTAGGTGGTAAGCGGCAAGGTTTCCTCTCACCCAATTGATTTTCCCAAAGCTTTTCTTTCCCCCTAAGTTGACCCTTCTTGGGATTTGCTTCAAAATTGCTATAAAATAAGGCCTCTCCTCATTTGAGCATCCATTTAGTTAATTTGATACACAATCATCCATTTTTGATGAAAATTTTCCATGTTTAATCCCTCAAGGTATATTCAATGAGTTATCAAGCAAGCAAGCAAGCAATGAATTTATCCAAGCAAGACTTTCATGTATTCAAGTTCTTCCATCTATCATTGAGGCATATTGAAAGAATTCACACACATGATATCTTTTGATACATGATTTCCTATTTATTTTATGTCAATTTAAGGATATGTCATTGACACATTTTATCACATATCAAAAATTCTTGCATCTGCATCATTATGTTCTTCTCCATTGATAGATTTACTTCTACTACATGTTACCTTTCATTTATTTACTTTTATTTCAATTAAAAGTTGATTCCTCAATTATGATGTGACCAAGGAAATATCCCCCCACCACCCCTACCCTACTCTCCCACCCTCACCTTGCCAAAAAAAGAAGTCCATCTTGCTTTTGTGAAAGTGCAAATGTATAGGTTTTTAGAGTAGAGGATGTGAATATTGGAATTAGGGTTTATGTTCTCAATCATAGTTTTAGATTTTGTATAGATCAATTCAAGGTCAACCTCAATCTTGACCCAAGTTTTCATTGATTTAGGAAGTCATCCTTGACCCTCTAATTCTTCCTTAACCCTCTAGGTCATCCTTATTGCAAGGCCCTTAAATTTTTAGGTTTGACAAATACCAGTTCTTAGGTACCATATCCAAAATAATTCCAGCTTCTGATAGATGTTGATAGAAATTTCTTAGATCCAATTTGACCTCCCTGATTGGCCTTCAAGGTGAGTTTTTTTCTTCATTTTTCATTTCATATCATTCATCTTTATGTCTCATATCTAATTAGTGCATGTGCTTAGTTTTCATACATCCTCTTTCATCACTTGTATTCCAATTGGTCAAGCAACATGCACTTTACACATGCTTAATCAAATCAACCAAACACATAAAAATTAAAGAGAAAGAATATCCTATATAAATATATACCTTTGTATACATTCTTCAAAGGGATTGAAATTTTTATTTCTACTCATACATCCATTTGCGTAGTGCTAAGAAGGACTCTCTTTTTTCTTTCGCTAAGGTGACATTTAAAGTTAGGGGTAATAAATATAAATCCTATCCATATGAATTGTTTCTTCATAAATTTTATGACAAATTTTGATGAACTTGTATCATTCATGCTTCATACCCTTTTGATTGGCTAGTTAGATATTCCTTGAGTGAATTTTCTTTGCATTTTCTATCTAGAACTATGTTGTATGCATTTTATTTACATATGTGATATATTGTATAGATATATTCATTTAAATATTGCATTTAATGAAAAATACAAGAATATTTCATTCTATGTAATAAATAGTTCTTTGTGCAATTCATTTACATTCAAAATGGAAATACAAAATCTCATTGTTTTTTTCTTCAAGATTAATCTTTAGTGCATCTATTTTCACAAGGTGATAGTGATTTAGCTTCCCTTTTATCTATGTATCCCTCCCCTAAAGTACCCACTCTCAATGAGGGCCATATTGATACAAGAACTCTAACCCTTATTTGAACACCTATTTTTAAAGAGAATTGTTGAACTATGATGTTACCTCTTCTCTTGTTATGTGGTTTCCTCATGGGTATACATTGCAACATTACCTTTGTGATACATTTACTTCTATGAATGAATCTTCTTTTCACTAATATGACCATTTGGGATGAGCCTCTAGATGATAATGTTGATTATAATCTCCCTCATGAAATAATATTGGTCAAAGGAGATGATATAATGGTTGATACTTCTTCTACTTCCCTTGTGCATGACACATTCATCATTCATTTTTCTCCTTCTCCTAAAACATACTCCCATTACAATGATATTTTAGAGAAATAAGAGAAGATTATATATACATTTCCTAATCACTTTTCCTTCATTTTTATTCTCCTAGTAGAGATGAATCCATAAAGGATTATTTTATTCCCTATTCTAAGGATACCTTAGAAAAAAAGGATAATGTGAATCTCCTTAATGTTCTCCCTTATAGTGGTAATCTAATAAAACATGAAGAACCTACTAAAATAAATGTTATCAATATTCATGCTCAACCTTCAATATTGAACAAGAACACTATAATTTTTTAAGGTTACCCTCAACCACCTTCCTCTCAAGATCCTAATAAAATGCTCATCATGATTAAGGGTTTTCCTAAAATATTTGTCAAAGGAAAAACCTAGATATTTTTTTGAGTATCATGTAGTATCTCACACCTATCATATAAGAAATAATCTTTAACCTACTACTCTATCCCACTTTCTCAACCCATTTTTCCTTCTCCACCCCATCTTCCCTAAAATCTTGGAAATGACTATTATTTAATATAGAGCAGTTACGTAATACCCCTACCAATATTTCTCTTTGGGAGCTTCTTCAAACTTCTCCTACATATCATGAAGCCTTATAAAAATATTTAATCACTCTACCAACGCCATATCCTATTGAAGATAACATCAACTCATGTTTGCAATGTATTAATTCTACTCCAATCCCACCTCAAATTATGTTTACTTAGGATGATTTTCCTCCTAAATACATTCAAGATCACTATGATGTTCTAATGTATCTTTCCTCATCAATGATAATATCATTTTTAGGGCCTCAATTAATAATGGGTGAAGGCTTAATGCTTTTAGTATGGACATGCTCAAAGTGATTAAAGTTGATCTTCCTACTATTCAACCTAATAAGGTTCCTATACATGAATTTGGTAATGTTTCTAAGAAAACCTTAGATAAAATCACTTTATCTATTAAATTAGGTCCAATAATTTTGGATAGTTGTACTCATGTGATGCTTTGACCTCTTAATTTCAACCTTATTTTGGGCACATTCCTTGGTTACAAAATATTCATATTATTCCTTCAACTCTTCATCGAAAAGTAAAGCTCATCTATAATAATAATGAGATGTACACTCTTCACGTAGATAATAAAACAAATAATTTTTTGAATGCAAAATCAAGAAATACACATGTTTAGTGAGGAACAACAAGATCAAGAATCTAATGATCATACTCCTTCCTCTAGCTAACTCTTGGATAATGATTATGGTTCATTAGATTTTAAACCAACTTTAATTGGATAATACAAATTTTTAAACCTTCAATTAATGAAAACAAAATGTGAAAAACAATTCAAACCAACTCCTCTTTCTAAATAGCTTAATTAAAAAATTTCCACTTCTTCTACTTGTATTGAATTTTTTGAGCTTGGTTGTGATGCTATAGTGACTAAGGAAGCTCCATTGTCTCCTAATATAAATTACTATTATGGTTTTGATTATCATTTATTAACAAATCATGGATTCAATAGGAATGGATGTGGTAGGAGTGAAAACAAAACTTAAGTGTTGTAAAGATTGACCCTGCAGAACCAATGCCACATCAACAATCTCCATAAAATGCAGAAAAATCAACGAGAGTCAAGGTCCTTTGAATCTTGACTAGTCAACATTAGTCGATTAACTATCATTAACCTTAATTAAATTGATACATATAAATATATGCTCAAATTTTAAAAGAAACTGTAATTTCGTTACCAAATTACTAATACCAAATACCAGATACCAGGTGGTATAACCATGATGACCAAGTTGAAAAGAGCTCCAAAACCTGTCTAAGAACACAAGGGCGAGAATATTGTAGGAGTGCTTTACCACCCTACCACAAAGTTGTTAAGCTTCCTCGAAATCTTTCCTGACATGAAAGATACCCAGCCCAAAAACGAGATAGTCTAAACAAGTAAAACTTAGAGGGGAGTAATGGAGTCATGTAGTAACAAAAGTCATATTCTAAGATTCATATACTACACAAACATTCACAAAAACCACATAACCAAGTCAGTATCCATCTATCATAATTAAAAGAATGTATCTGTAATTTCAAATCACATCATAACCATCATGTATGCATGTGAAACATGTAAAATAAGAATCATGAGTAATCCATAATGTGGCATCTTCAAAAAGCCAGGTAAAATCATCATAAAATCATTATATGACTTTATCAACCCATCATACCTTGTAAAATCTAATTACATTCCATGCATATAGAACATTACACCAAGACTCTCCCTTAACTCATAACACAACATGAATCTCATTGGCATTCTATACATATACAAGAAAAGTAAACATCCCCTTAATTATCAAACATGTCAATTTCTTAATAATGTCATTTACTTCAAGAAAATCTAAATATAGGAAACATAGTAATGATAAAATATTCACTCTTCTTGTCTAATGGCAACATCTGTAGTCAATATATGGCAAGTATAAAAACAATTAAGGAAGCCAACACATCTTCTTATTCTTTATTGACATATTAATGCTCCATACTTCAAAAACAATTCCTTATCCCTACTCAGGATCAATAGAGACCTCACCAAACTAAAAAATTAGATCAAAAATTCAATATCGAATAATTACATATTCCCAATTATGAGAAAAATCTTTGATCACAAGTTCCTTTAGACTAACACCTAAAAACAATAAGAATTGATTAATAGAAAGTATCCTTGTGTACTAACCTTAAAGTATACTGGCATCTACTGATGAATTCATAATACAAACAATAGTACATTGTGAAAGTTGCAATTATTCAGCATAGTACAGTTTGCCCAAAGTAAACATATTTATGTCTGATTTCTACTTATCTTGTAGCCTTAATAGTACTCAGTATTTACATATCATATTTCATGGCTAAGATTTCCTTTTACATGAAATGTATATCTACATGAACTAACCCAATAGTGTTGATGAACAACTTATATAACTATTATCAATCCACAAAATTTCTAAAAGCATGCTAATAATGATAATCTCAACAGCCTCTAACAGGTCATTTAAAAGATTCGTTTAAATACTAAAATGAAGAAAGGTACTACAACATGTGGTCTCTTTTTTTATACACAGGATCTGCTCTAATAGCAAGTTCTTACATAAGGTTAGAATTAATTTGGAAAGTTTCTTTTACTGTTACAGTAAGGTCAAAAGGCTTTCCAAGAAAATAAGAAGTATACAGCCAGTTGTTGAATTATCCTCTAATCAATGTTCAATAATGGACTAAAATAATATGCTTTCACAAGAAAGAGCAATGCATTTTAAATCCAGCATCCAATTGTTTCATGGTCTAATATTCATATGGTCATCAAATCAAGTTTGATGTCTTAAATTTAGTGCTTTTAGTAACTTTTGACCAAAGGATAAAATGAGTTAGTCTTGTCTATTCACAGCTTAATACCTAGAGGAATTTGGTCAGAGGATGCCTTGAAGTTAATTCTCGACCATATCTTTGTAACAAATAGATCGTATAATAAATTGGGGAGGGGTTAGTAAAGGAGTAAAGATGAAATAAAAAGGATTCTATATTGATATAAGGCAGGGGTTCTGTACCATTTGTGCTTAAGTCCCTAAACATTTCTATTTTCAAACAAACAACCCAACTATACCTAATGGTCTTGCTTCAATATTAGACAAGAAGATCATCGTTAATCATTTAAGGTTCAATTACTCTGTTAGCATCACCGAATCTCCCTTGGAATTTTTACATAAACCCTTATTAATGTCGTTTTAACTTAGAACATAGAGCCTTTTAATGCTCGTATATTCAGAACACATTTTATTTATATCCTATAGTTAAGAGTAAGAGGTAGGGTCTTCATAGGTAATGGAGAATACATTTAAAGATAACAACATTAATAGTAATTAGCAAATTTCATTTTGAAGGTAACAACTCACGTTTTAAAGGATTAACAATTTTCAAAGTATCAGCAAATACGACATTAACAGTATCAAGGTATCAGCAAATACATTTTTAAAGGAACATCAATAACATTTTTGAATGCCATTCACACATATCCCAAGACCAAGCAATAATTATGTCTTCAATAATATTTTCAGTCAAAACAATGTTGTATTTCAAAAGGTTCCAGCACAGTATTCAATATACATCACTCATGAAGCAAATTATTTACAAGACACACAAAGAGATTTGCATACGAAACAAGAAGGCACCTGAGATTGAAAACTCCAATTGTTTGGTCTGCTTCCTCAGCCCTTCTTCCTTGAGTGCCGCCCATGCAATCTTGCTGTGATCCCTATTTGCTAATGATGTTTTTCCTTCTTTTTGCTGTATCTCCCCTATTCTACTCTGTCATTTTTTCCCCCTTCCTATCGACTGTCCCCCCTTTTTGTGTTTTTTTTTTCAAACCCTTCCTTAATACAATAAAAGAATAACTGACCTAATTTTCTCTTTTCCCCGAATATTATAACTAACTCTTCTAAAATAATTGCAATTAAGGTTTAAAAAAACAAATTCTAACAAGGGTCCAGGTGGAAAAATCACTCATTTTGATCGGCATTGCCAAATTGGGTTGTGACAAGTGCCCTTAGGAAATGGGGGCATGTGCATTATCATGGACTAAGATTCAATCCTTGTAAGAAAAGAAAAATAATTAACACTTGTGAATCACACTTCTAAAAATGATTCAAGGTATGATAAACACCTAAAAATTCATGAAGTGCACTTGAATTGACAGTCCTCAAGTTCAGAATCCATGTTTTCCACATGTCACAATCCCACTTCATTATGTTGAGTTGGAATGTATACTTGGGCAGGTGGTGTATGCAAATCTTTAGCATAGAATAAATATGTGCTACCTTCGCAAGATCTACAAATGTGAAATTGGTTTTTTCCTTGATCTCTTTAGGTGGACTTCAAAAAATTTGAATAAAGGTTGAATTTTTGGGCTTCCTACATCAAATTGAACCATATTGAAAAAGGATGATTACTTTCATATCCTTTGTGAACCCTACATACATGCACTTGATCTCGGCTTCAATATTGTGGGAATTGGTAATGACATCCCTAAAAATTGAGCATCTCCAAATCATGTTTCCTTAATCCCATATAGTATGACAATTTCTATTTTTTTGAAGGAATTCTCAGCAAAAAAATTGTACATACCATATTCTTCAACATCAGAGATTTGTGTGATTACTACTGTCCACTTACTCTCCTCTATTTCCTAGGCAGGTAGTTGTGCCTTTAGTTTATTTAGCAAGGCATCAACTTTATTAAAGATCACTACATACTACTAAAAGAAATCTTTTCTCTTGCGAATCACCCCATCTATCCACTCATCTACTACTACCACTATGACTTTGCCACATTGCACTTGACTCAACAATCTCTTGTTGTAAGAAGATGTTGGGTCCAAACCTTGGGGTTCTTGAACCAGAGGTAAAATGCATGAACCATCCAATGAGGCAATATATTCTTCCATAGAATTGGTTATCTATTTCAATTCTTTCTTTTCTTTGGCATCCTTATGGGATTGAATCAACATATGTTGAGTAGAATCATTTAGCCAATGTTCGTTGGTTTCTCTATTTGACACCCCCAAAACTACTTTGGTGATCTCAAAGTCTTCGGACATCTAGGTTTGTAGAAGGATATTTGGGTTTATACAAGAAAATTTCAGCTATTACTTCCCCTATTTTAGCATATATTAACAAGCAAATAGAGTTTTTCATTACCTTGGGTTTTGGGGTTTTAGTAGCATATTTCTTTGGTTCATAATTGCTTCTAGATTAGATTATGTTGAAATTTTTACCATCAACATTTCAAATCACACTACCTAATTCATCATCAAGATGAGAGAGAAAGAGTTGCAAAAAAAATTGCATATTTATTTTCCATATCCCTTCTAGGAACTGAGACTAGCATGAAACTCCTATTCTTGCTTACTAAGGTAGTTAACAATTTGGGCATGATTAAAGAAGGTACAATACTCATCTAATCCTTCTTAGGTGTACTCAAGGAATCTAGGACCTACGACACATTGTCAAGATTATCTTGAACTTGTTGTTCTCTATCAGTTGAATCTTCACCTTTGCTCTTGGTCTAAGTCTATCCTAATTTGATGTGGTGTTGCCATGATGTTTTGTTTCTTGAGTCTATACTTGGATCTAGTCCTTTGGACTATAGGTTGATATTGAACCAGTTCACAAATTACTAATTTTAGACCCTTTTTGTTACCTGCAGAATCAATAGAAAAGATTAAATTAACACTAGAGGAAGAAGGGGATTCCTGATTGGTACTCTCAACTTGGGGTTGGAGTGCTCCTTCCTTCTTTTTCTCAAGCCATGCTTTGGCATAATCAAGAACATGTAGTGCCTACCCCTAGTTTACATTTTGTTATCATTGTTGAAGTCTTTTAGGTCAATTTTATGCTTGATGATTAATAGCATTATTTTGAGATTATCAGATATTTTTTCATATTCAGTTGATTTTATGATGAGACTACTTGGTACTCTATACTTCATGTATGCATGATGATTATTATAGTGATTTCAGTTATTGATGATGATTAGTTAGATGGATTATCATATGTATTCTCTTATGGATACTTACCCCATACTGCATGTGTATGGTGTGCCTATATATTTTCTTTATGTATGACATTTTTGATGTGGTTAAGGAAGGGAGTCATAGTCACCTACTAGTCGGGATCCACATGATGCACCACTTCCTGCCATTGCCTGTCTAGCTCAGTATTTATGTATTTGTACGTGTGTAGATTTTATATAGATTATAGGTACTGAGTATTGACTTTCTTGAATTGCCAGGATGAGTGTACCCTATTGCATTATCTCAATGGTAAGAGAGGGGAGATAAATTCTTGAGTTGAAATCCTAAACCTTTAAGCCAATTGTCTTAGAAAATTAGGACAAGTATCTAAGATGATTACCTTCCGAATGCATCGTATGATGTAAGTTCGTGATTATAACCCTTTAGTTTGATCTTGTATGCATTTTTCTATGATGGATTTTTCGTATTTCGTCCTATAGGTCTTTGGTGATTTTTCTATTAATTAAGTCAGATTAAAAGATTAAATTAATGATTTAATTTAATGGAAAATTATTATGACATTTTTAATATTTAATTATATTTAATTAATTAGAAAATTAATTAAATAAATAAAATTGAATTTAAAGATAAAATTATAAGTTTAATTTTAGAACATAATAATATTTATTTAATTTAATAATAATATATTTAAGAAACCATTTTTAAATAAATGCTAAATATTATTATTACTTAAGTTAATAAATATTTTATCAATTAAAGCTTCAAAAATAAATTAAAGAGTGAAAAAGATATTGATTTAATAAAGAGTTTTAAAATTGCATATAGTATGCATAAGTTTAAGATATAATAAATTAATTAAAAAAGAGAAGTCAAGTGAATTTAAATAAAGATATTTTATAGTGCAATAAATGTGCATGAAAACATAAAAGAAAGATAATAAAGAGTTAAAGAGTAGTAAGCAAGGAGTCATCTTGGGTGATCGCACCATTAGTGCCTCGAATTTAGGAGAGAATTGGGTTCATTTTTGAGAAACCAAGAATTTTGGAGAAAGAAGTTTCAGAGAGAAGGTTAACTTTTGTCACAAATATTTTGGGTATTTGTGATTTTAGCAGCAAAACTAGGTAGATTCTTGTGTTTTGATTCACCCAGTTAATTACATTATTAATTATTTTTATCTTCTTTGTGATTGTTGAAATCTGTCTTCCAGTAATGAATCTTTCAATCTTACATCTGAATGTATTGGTATTCATATCATTTCTCTGTCAATGTGAGGATTGAAACTATTAGAAAATCCTTGTTCAATAGATAAAATAAATTAGTTTAAACTAGGAAGGGTTTTGAATGGAATGGAAATTTTAAATAGAAAATTCGATTGGTTTGCTGTAATTTTCCTATCAGAGTATTGATAGAATATATATATATATATATATGAAATTTATTCAGAAGGGGAAATTGTTTTTATTGAAAAACATGGGAATTGTTTTTTATTTGAAAAATGAATTTTTATACAAAAAAAGAAAAAAGAAAAAAAAAGAGGTGGGTTTTACCCCACCCCTCCCCCTTTTTTCTAGCTCCCAACAACAATCACTCCTGCACTGACCACAGTACAGATTGCGGCAATAGTTGGCATGTGATCAATAGCCTATTTAAAAGGCCGCATGACTAATAAAAAGTCGACAGGATTTCTAAACATATGTTTTTTTTAAAAATAATAATAATTATTATTAAATAATTTTTATTAATAAGTTTTTAAATATTAATTTTATTATTATTTAATAATGTTTATTAATAATTTTTAATTATTGCCAATAGTGGCATATTATGTTGTTGTGTTGTTGCGTTGTTATCCTTGCCATCAAGGTTCAAATCTCATGGGGATGAGGTCCTCCATTTGTGGCCTCACTGATTCATAGCTCCAGGTCAAAGCGTTTACCCCTTTAAAAAAGAAGAAGAAGTTTTAATTATTAATAAATTTATTAATAGTGTTATTAATTATTAATAATTAATAATTAATAAGACATTAATATAGTTTTAGTTATTTTAATTAAATGTAATTTAATTAAGTTTTATTGATAATGGAAGTTATTTAGTGGAGTCTTAAATTTATTTAAGTATTATTAATAAATCTAATTTTAATGAAATTGTAAATTATTCCATTTAAAATCAATGAGTATTGTGCTCACAAATTTCTAGATTTGATTGTGTACAATTTTTTTACATAAAAAAAATTGTACACAATCAAATCCAGAAATTTGTGAGCACATTAGCATGGATTGTGGAAATCTAATAGATCTCAATGAGTATTATTTTGATATTTTAAATAAATAATTACCCTTAAGTCATTTGGAACAATGAACTTAAAATCGAATTGGGGTAATTGTGCATTTTATTCAAATATAAGAACGGGTTAATTTGTAAAGGTAAAATGTGAGTTTTATCTACTTGAAACATACATTAAACTAGAAACTGAAACCTTGTTGTTAACTCAACAATGTGTTTTCAAAATCAAACCAAACTATGGAACCTATACTATTGTTTGTATGTTGTTTATGCTTTGGGTTTGGGTTGACTAGAGTGTTGACCAGTTCTAGGATGTCTACCAGAGGCTTGGGAGTTATGTGATTGTAGTATTATGCTAATTTGATCTTGATCTTTTAAACTCAACCATGGTAATGTGCTAGTATGCTCTATGATGAGTTTGGTTATATTGCTAGTTATTGCTTTCAGTGTCCTCGTGTGATTATGAGATGGATGTTATGAAATATTTGACTTAACCTTTTTGAGTCTTCAATTAGTTAATTTTGGGATGCTTTCCAGCTGCTTGTCAAGAACTAAGGTGTTATTGTGAATTATCTTTTGATGATTTCTAGTCACTTGTATAGGGCTAAGGTGAAATTTGTGATTCTTTGATTTATACTTTTATGAGCTTATGGTAGGTTATCTATATGTAATGTCAAGAAGTGGCTTGCAATGGAGGCCATGGCCCAAAGTGGTTGCTAGGGTAACCCATTGTAAGTTGTTTAATAAGTGAAAACACTACACTAAATGAGAGTAAAATGAACCTAATAAGTGTCTTTGTATGTTCTTTCCCATGCCTCGAGTGCTAGTAAAAACTAGGATGGGAGTAGAGAGAACGCTTGGTTGCAACCATGCATCATTAGCATGCCTTCTCAGTATGAGAGGATACTAGTGCCACATAGAGTCACTAGGGGGCCAGGGTCAAGTTAGACTACTAGGGTAACTCTAGCATTGATTCGTACAATGACACTTGCCTGCTTATGTCAATTTCCTACATGTCTTTTTTTGCCTCTAGGTCTAGATGTCAATTTATCTTGGAACATTTTGGGATCCTTAAGGAATGTAATTTGTTATGTTTTTTTATGTATAAGTGTATGTTATTGCTTCTGCTACTTTATGATTGATGTGTATGTTATTCTTTCTTTAAAAAAAAAAAATGTTTGGAAAACTTAGTAAAACTTTAGGTTAATTAGGTTAATTTTTTTGGATCCCTTGGTAGGGCATTACAAAACACCCTAGGTTCTTGCATTATATCATCCATTTGTAGTTCATAATAGTTGATAGGAGGTAAAGGAAGATCTTGTTGGTTTAGGTAGCTAGGTTCAATAAGGCTTGAACCATCTTCTTATACTCCTTTGAAGTTTAACTTCAGCTTAAAGGCTGAGATCTGTGGTAGTTCCAACCTAGATTGGCTTTTTCTTTAAATTTCCCTTTCATCCAAATAATCCTCCCAATAATCTTCCAAGTGGGGTGATCAAAATATAGTCTAGGAAGATGCAACGGATGTTGGCACAAGAAAAATGGGAAAATACCAATTTTTTTTTTTCATATTTTTTCATGTTCTAGTATTTCATATTTTTGGAGGCCTCCAAGGCATTTCTTATCTTTGACAGTAGCAAGAAATTGTAGCTATGCTTAAACCATTAGCCACTGAATGAATTTAGAAGATCTTTCCAAAATACTGTCAGCTCATGATTTTGAGCTACGAGTAGAAATTTATGACTTCTACAAGTAGACATAATTTTTAATATAGGTTTTTGTAGTTTCCATAGTTGTTAGATTTTATTTTGTAATTAATTAGCCTGTGAAATTTTCATTTCAAAGGGTAAGTGGTGACCCATGGGATCCATGAAACTCGTATAAACTTTATTTTCAAATTGAATGAATCACTTTTTGGCTTAAACATCTATTTTTATTTTATTTTAATTGCTTTCAATTAAATCACAATATTACAGATTCTAGACTGGGTATTGTAATTTTAATTCTTATTTCAGATCATGGGGTATGGGTGAGAATTTTTCTCCCATTTCTACGACGCTTTTTGTAAATATCTTGTTATCAAGCCTATGTCTAGGTTGGTAAGACATGAAATCAAATGCATACATATCAGATCTAATGTTTAAAGCATCAACTAAAGTCTTGTAGGAAAGGTTACCCCATTTTTACCAGAAATAGGTCATCTTTCTTATCCTTGGGCAAGAATTTCATTGTTACCACTACTAATTGTCGACAAAAAATTAGCCAAAAAATTATAATCTAGAGAATATCTGTAGGATTTGAGAAAATACTCAAATCAAATCCACAAGCCCTTGAATACCTGCATGTAGAAAACCTGTCATAGAGAAGAAAAATACAAGAGGAGGCAAGGGTTTGGTCTAAAAATATGAAAATTGTATTCTCAAATAAAGAAAAGATATGTTTTGAAAATACAATGAGAGATTGTCCTTATAAAGGAGATCAAAATGTAACACCGCACCAAGGGATCCAAAAGAGTTAAATTAAAGTTTTACTAAGTTTGGAAAACATTTTTTTTTTTAAAGAACAAAGAATAACATACACATCAATCATAAAGTAGTGGAAGCAATAACATACAATCATACATTAGCAAACATAACAGATTACATTCCTTAAGGATCCCATGATGTTGAGTCACATTTAAATTTAATTAATACTAAGTCTAACAAATACCACATCCACATGAAAGAATAATTAAAAGTCCAAAGTCCATTTAAATAATATAAATTTGTTCTAAATGCCACTTGGAAATAAAATTCGGAATGCTCAATCATCCACTGCATATGTCACAAGGGATAAAAGGCTAAAAGAATATACATTTATAAAAATAGATTACATCATCCCTTTCATATCCATGATACAAAGTATAATACAATAACTGAAACCATCCATCATAAAGATACAACTATCCATCATAAAGATACAAAGAATAGAATGAAAGGAAATGCAGACAACGAACTCCAACCATGGTATCAACAAACGGATCTCAATGGTAAGAGTAAAAAGCGCTACCACCCAACCACATGGTAACCCAAAAATGCTCACTCCCACTATGCTAAGGAGATAGTCTCAAGTCCCAAACATGATATCAATCCAAATACCAAAAGTAGTCTCTAAGTCTAGGAAACCCTAAAAGTAATCTAACTCAAAAGTTCCGAGATAACTCAACATCTATACATAGAAGAAAATGCAGACATGTAGGAAACCTACTATGTAAGTGGGCAAGTGTCATCACATGAATCAATGCTAGAGTTACCCTGACAGTCTCTTAAGACCCCAACCCCTTAGTGATCCATATGCGACACTAGTGTCCTCTCGTACTAACAAGGCATACTAATAATGCATGGTGATAACCAAAAATTCACTCTACTCCCATCGTATCTTGTACTAGCACTCGAGGCATGGGCAAGAACATACAAAGAATCTTATTAGGTTTATTTTACTCTCATTTAGTGTAGTGGTTTTACTTATTAAACAACTTACAATGGGTTACCCTGGCAGCCACTTAGGGTCTTAGCCTCCATTGCAAGCCACTTCTCAAAATTACATATAGATAACCTACCCTAGGCTCATGAAATCACAAATCAAAGATTCATATAAAATCACCTTAGTCCTCTACAAGTGATTGGAAAGAATCAAAAGATAATTCACAATAACACATTAGTTCTCTATGACCAACTAGAAAGCATCCCAAAAATAATTGATCAAAGACTCATAATAGTTAAGTCAAATATATCATAGCATGACATCACCAAGAACAAGTCATACCAAACACCTCAATCCTATAAAAGTGACTAGAAAGAAATCCAAATACAACTGATCAAAGAATCAAAATGGTTAAGTCAAATATGTCATTCATTCACCTCAGCTTCACACAAGAACACTAGAAAGCAATAACGAACAATAAATACAAACTCATCATAGAGAATACCAACACATTACCATGGCTGAGTTTAAAAGATCAAGATCAATTCAGCATAATACCATAATCATAAAACTCCCAAGCCTTTGATAGGCATCCTAGAATTGGTCAACACTCTAGTCAACCCAAACCCAAAAATACAGATAACATACAAAACAATGTAATTTCATAGTTTGATTTAATTTTGAAGATACAATGTTGAGTTACATGTAAGGTTTCAGTTTCTAGCTTTATGTATGTTTCAAGTAAATAAGTTTCACAATTCACCCTTACAATTAACCCACTCTTATGTTCGAATCAAATATAGAATTACCCCCATTATATTTTAAGTCACTTTTCTAAAAATAATCAAAGGATAATTATTTATTCATTTATTTATTTTATAATGATAATAATTTTAATAAAATTGAAACTATTTTATTGAAAAATTAGGAGTGGGTATTTTTGGGTTACACGCAGTCGAGTGGTAGTGCTTTTTACTCTTACCATTGAGATTCATCCATTGATACCATGACTGGAGTTCATTGTCTGCATTTCCTTTCATTCTCTTCTTTGTATCTTTATGATGGATGATTTCAATTATTGTATTGTACTTTGTATCATGGATCTGAAAGGGATGATGTAATCTATTTTTATAAATGTATATTCTTTTAACCTTTCATACCCTATGACATGTACAGTGGATGATTGAGCATTCCGAATTCCATTGCCAAGTGCCATTTAGAACAAATGTATATTATTTAAATGGACTTTGGACTTTTAATTATTCTTTCATGCGGATGCGGTATTTGTTAGACTTAGTATTAATTAAATTTAAATGTGACTCAACATCTTGGGATCCTTAAGGAATGTAATCTGTTATGTTTTCTTATGTATGATAGTATGTTATTGCTTCTGGTACTTTATGATTGATTTGTATGTTATTCTTTGTTCTTTAAAAAAAATGTTTGGAAAACTTAGTAAAACTTTAGGTTAATTCTTTTGGATCCCTTGGTGGGGCATTACATGAAACCCAAAAAGGTAATGCAAAACTCTTTAGGGTATTTAATAATTACAAGATAATTATTAAATACAAGAAGAGAATTTAATCTAGGTTGTATCATAATAATTAATAAAAGATATTAATTATTAGATACCTAAAGTTTAGCTTAAATGAACTAGAGTTAATTAGAAAATATCCTATTACTCTAACACCCCGCGCCTCCCCCCTTAAAATAAACTTAGGGAGTAGCTAAAAATCTAGAAACTACTGTTGAAAGAAGATTTGGGTCCCGACAAATAAGGCCTGATGAGGTACCCAATCACAACCAAATCCTTATGAAATGGAGAAATAGAGAAAACCCAGTGGGAAAAACTCTACTCCAAAAATAGATGGAAAAAGGATGCACAAATGAAACATCTCAAGAGAATCTCTCAAGACCATAAGTACAATGAAAGCCTCCATGATAGAAGCTTGAGACTCCATGGTCGCCCAAAATGGTAGAACTCCTATGTCAATGAACATACCAATGTGACTCCAATCTAAAGGAAACAAAGGCACTAGACAAGGATGATAAAACCCATATATGTAAGGTGCAGCTAGAAGTCCTAGCTGATGCTCAAAGGAGAAAGCATGAGAATCCTGAAATGGAATCTCCAATGGAGGTGGAATAATAGGTGTGCTGAATTTGTCATCTGAGAGGAGATGTGTGTCCTTTGATATATCCTCAAAAATTGTAGTAGATGGCTCAATGATTGGAGCTACAATAGTAGGCAATGCTAAAGAGTAATCTTGTGCAAGAGATGGAATCTAAATAGGAGGTGGAGGTGTAGAAGTCACAACACTAGTCTTAGGAACAACACATAAGTTCAAGAAACTTGACTTCACCTTAGTAGAATCTCATGAAAAAAGAGAGTGAGTCTCCAATAGTGGAGATGGTGGACCAAAATGTGAAGGAATATAGTCGGGAAGCATGATAAATAGTACCTATAGCAATAATATTGCCTATCTCACTATCTCTAATGTGTACTGAATCCTGTGCAAACTCAACTATCTTCCCTATCCCACTATGTGTAATCTGATAAATAGAGAGAAGATTAGAGAAAAAAGATGGAAGACAAAGTACATTATGAAATGTACCATCATCAATGTCAATGGAACCTTTCCCACATATAGCTATAACAATTTTATTCCCCATCAAAATGTGTGGAGTAGGAGAAGCCTCAAAAGAAGAGAACAAATCTTAAGAAGATGCCATATAGTGTGAAGCACCTGAATCTAGTAACTAACCAGAAGAATGAGGGATAGTAGCTGCACATAGTGCATGACCCTTTCCTATATCTTTACCATCTGAATAAAATGATGATGATGATGAAGGACTATGAGAAGTAGAAGGGATTTCAATGTTTCTCTTCTAAAGAAGAGCTATCAAATCTAAAACCTATTTGGCATAGCCATCTAACTTCTTCTCATAACAACGTGACTCATCATGATTAAGCTTATTACAGTAAGCACACTTTAGGCCTTTTTGTTTTGATTTAATCCCTTTAGGAGGAGGTTTCCTTGATGAACTATGAGTGCTGGAATCAATATAAAACTATGTAGAATTATATTTTTGAGTCTTCTCTTTCATCCTTGAAGATGGCCAAGCTACCAATGCATAACTCTGTGAGCCTGTGAGAGAATCCAACTGAGACAGCTTAGCTTTCTTTTGAGTTAACCGATCATAGAAAAACTCAAAGGATGGCATGGTAAATCTATTACCCAAAACATCTTTTGTGGAATAGAAGGTAGAAGAAAAAATCTAAAAGTTTCCATGAAGCTTAGAAAGAATCAAGTAGATACACTCAGTGTTAGTTTTCATTTTTCCACAACCTTGCAATAAAGATCTTAGTTTATTTAACTTCATCAAGAAGTCCTCAATAGAAGGAAAATAATTTGGTATAAGAGAGGTAAGCTCTACCTCAATCTGAAGTGCCTTGAAGTCATTCACTGTACCAAATAAGTCTTCAAGCTTGGTCCACATAGCTAGAGGAGTATTGCACCCATCCAGATGAAACTATAGACTATCTGAGGCCTATAACGCAATCAATCCTATTTCATCATCCATCTTGTTCCTATGCTGCATGACCCCAAAAGGCCTCTATAAAACTGGCTGCACTGCATTTAAAAAGACCACAACCCTTTTGACCGGAGAAGCCATGTCATCAAGGTCTTCCATGTGTGATAATTATGAGGGGTCAAAAGTTCTAGACAAGAAGAGGTCTTGACCATTTTTTTGGAAGGCGTTTTTGATGTTTTTTGATATGCTAATATAATAATAGAAAGTAATATAAAAACATCTCCCACAATGCAAATAACTGAACCCCAACTTACAAAAAGAATGTGTAAATGAGAGAAGAGCTAAAAAGCTTCAGATATAAATCACAAATATCTATTTTTTTGTAGGCCAAAAAATGACCAAATGATGAAAGTATTATTTCCACTCAATGTTACTACAAACTAATTCCAGATTTGGAAAGTAGACAATAAATCATCTTTAAAAAAATAACATCAAAATATGTGCCATATGAGCTCGAACAAAGTCATTGAATTTGCAAAAATTGAGATTTTCAATTCTCAGAAAAATTCAAAAATAGAGATAACAAAAAACTTGCACCAATGTGTAGATCATGAAATCCTACCCCAAAAGAAAAAAAATTGTTCGAAAAAAGGATTACGTATGAGGGAGATATCGCTATTTGAAAATCACCTTTGTAATTATTTTTTCTGAATCACTACCGTTGCACCTCCAAAAAAACAAAGAAAAAAGCCCAAAAAATGTTAGATCTGTTATGTAAAATCCTCTTTCTCCTTTTCCTCCAAATACTAAAAAAGCTACAACAGATCTAGCTCTGATACCATGTAGGATTTGAGCAAATTCACAAATCATATCCACAAGCCCTCAAATACCCGCATATAAAAAACCTATCATAGAGAAGAAAAAGACAAGAGGAGGCCAGGGTTTGGTTTGAAAATATGAAAATTGTATTCTCAAATAAAGAAAATATATGTGTTGAAAATACAATGAGAGATCCTCCTTATAAAGGAGATCAAAACCCAAAAAGGTAACATAAATCTCTTTAAAGTATTTAATAATTACAAGATAATTATTAAATACATGAAGAGTATTTAATCTAGGTATTTAGTAATTACAAGATAATTATTAAATACATGAAGATAATTTAATCTAGGATGTATCATAATAATTAATAAAATATATTAATTATTAGATACCTAAAGTTTAGCTTAAGTGAACTAGAGTTAATTAGAAAATATCTAATTACTCTAACAATATCTAGGAAACCTCAGGGATTCTTCATCAAATCCTCCAACTCTTAGGTATGTGAATTTGGGGAATTGGGTAAACAAGCTGCCATATATTTGTATGAGTTGCAAAGCTTCTCGTGAGACTCTTTCTTCCTTTCTATCTTCTAGCTCAAAACTTAGTTTGCCAAGGAAAATATCATGAACCTTCTTGTAATCATCTAGTACTTTCTTCTTCTATAAGAGAGGGTAGTAATTATATATGAAAACTTCATTGATCCAAGGTTCATGTGGCAGGTAAGTAATATTTTGGGTGCAAGCCAGACAATAGATGAGATAAGAGGACATCATGAAGAAGTCTTTCTTAATGACATGTGTTAATTTAAGATGGTTCCTTTGGGACCCTTCTATAATCTTGGCCCAATCCAAATATTACTTCCCATCTAAAATGATATCTATCAAATGATACACCCAATTTTTGAAAATATATGCCTTAGTTGAAACTTTGACTCTATGCAACATGACCACTAAATCATGTATATGAGATTTCATGTGATCCTTGTTCAGGGCCTTAGGAAGCCTCAAACCCTATTTATAGAATTTTTTCAATCTAGTGTTAGGTTATAATTGAGTGATTCTTTTTAGAATTTGGCTAAACTTAGCAAGGGATTTAGTGGGCGTAAAGTCAACAAAGGTTTCATGTGGTATTTTGAATATAGAGGCAATAGTGTCTTAGATAATTGAAAGAAAAATGCTTCCATCATTCATCCTAATATAGTTGACCTTGTTATGAGCTTTCTATTTAGATTTTTCTCCCTTCTCATAGTGTGGGAATGAATCCTTGAAAGCCTTGTGATCCATATTCTTATTTTGTCCATCCACAACAATTTCACCATCATCAATTAAATCTTGAACTTTGTGATTTAGGTTGATGCAATTGTTAGTTTTGTGACCTTTGTTTTGATGGTATTCACAAAATGCATTCTCATTCGACCATGGAGGTCATGGTTGTGGATCATAAGGATGAGAATTATCCAATGGAGAAATGAGGTTGTTTTGCAGCAAGGTCTTATAGACCACATCCAAAGGCTCACCATGACTATGAATTCATCTATTTGGATAGCTTGTGTGACCATGTCCTCAAAGGTGCATGGACCTTGAAGTTGAACTTTAAACCCAAAGTCAGGTAAAAGATTATCCATGAAGATGTAAATTTTTTCCATTTTAGGTATCTTTTGTGAATATTTTGTGTTTTATTGTCGCCACCTCTAAAAGAATGTGAGGAAAGGTTCACCAACTTTCTATTTGAGGCTATAGAAGTCATGTGTGTTAACTAGATGTTGTATGTTGTGTGAGTACTACCAAACAAATAGGTTAGCAATATCATCGAACATTTTGATACTAGTAGGCAGCCATGAAAACCATCCATGGCCTGACCACCTAGCCTCTGTGGGAATAAACATAGAAGATATGTTTGATTGTGCATGAATTCCATAGACAAAGCACTAGATTCCCTCAAATGATCCTGGGGATCAAAGGTTCTGAAATATTTTTCATACTTGGGAAACTCAACTACTTTTGGAAAAGGAGGCATATCTAAACTATTGTCAAAAGGAAATGGATAAAGAGTGTCTAAGGTGTATGTTATGGTTGGTTTATCCTTGTCACACATCATTTGGGCCAACTATTCTTGTATGATCTTTAGCTTTTTTTGCAGCTTGGAAGTTTTAGTTTCCTCTTCATCTGTGATGATCGTTTCAACATTAAAGTGGTGAGGTAGTTTTGCTCCCTCTTGAGAGAGTTTGAGAAAGTATTTCTCTTTCTCTTCATTGAGAAAGATCTCCATGACTTTTTGGAAGTGTTTATCCTTATGACATTTTTTGATGTCTTTGGGAAGTATTTCTTTAGTTTCCTTATTCTCATTAGTGAAAGGTTCTGTATATCTTTCATTCCTTTGGTGATCTTGTCCTCTAGTATGTTCTCCATTTTCTTGGTCTTGATCAACTATTTTAGGAATGTGATAATTTTTAGTGTACGTTGGTTGAAAAGGTCTTCTGAATAAGAATTTAGCTATTTTGTCTAGAGATGTATGTGTTTTGCTAGTTTTAGGATTCTCTTAATACAAGGGATTCTGAGTTTGCTAAAAGTTTATGGAATATGTTCTTTGAACACAAGGTGGCCTAACAGGTGAAGGAGATTGTGAAGACTCCTCACTAGATTCATTGGATTCAGACTGTGTATAAACTAGGCAGTGACCTTTGCTGCAATTTTGACCCCTAGCTCTACCTCGTCTAAGTCTATAGGGAGGAAACATGTTCCCACTCATTGTTGCTACAATCATAGACAATGATGAAAAGAAAATCTTAGACAAGGACCACACTAGAACGTAGCCTCAAAGTGAGATAAGAGTGTTGTACACCTAGGTATGAGTCATCTAAGTAATGGCTAGAACAACCAAGATTTATGACTATTGTGACACAAGGTATGATGAACACAAAAGTAAAAAATAAGATAACTAAGGAGACTAGTTCATGTGTAGATTGAAAGTTGTGAACTAAGCAATAAGTTAGAGTTGGACACTGTTGTAGATAGAGGAATGACCAAGTGCTCCAAATATAGACCAAACTTGGATCAAATTTTTAAGAAGAAGCTCAAAATAGCTCACTATTTTTGATAGATTTTGACAAACTCGCATGAGAAAATGACTCCCAGGCAAGGAAATACAAACAACTAGGTAAGAAGACACAATTGATAGAGTAGTTTTGACAATTTCAGGACAAAATCTTGTGTAAAGATCCATAGAGACCTGCTTGAGAAAGTACAAAGAACCAGGGGAAGTTTTAGAACAGGGGAAGTTTTAGAACAACAATTTTAGACCAATTTTCTTGAATGTGGACTTGTATAGAGTCGTGTGAGGATTTGACAATTTCATTGAAAGAGATAGAATTTTGATTTGAAAATAACAATGTTTTGGCAATATCTCATGTGAAGTTTTGTAGATAGTCAAATGAGGAACTACAAAAAACCCCTTGAGGAAGTGCAGACAAACAATTTTCTCGTGTGTAATTTCATAGAACTAGATAGGAGAAAAGGACTAGACTGATAGGTTTTGACTGAGCTTGAAGATATTTTCAATGGCTTTGATAGTTTTGAATAGAAGATTGATCATGTTTACAAGTTACAAATAGATATTAGCATAGTTTTCAAGTTTTGGATATTGTTTTGGTTTACAAGTAGACATTTATTTTTAGACACAAGAAGCAAGCAGTAGTCGCAAACAATCCAACTAAGGAAAAAGCAACTCAAAGGGATGGGGGATTCTTGACCTTTTGTTTGTTTGATAGATTTGGACAAGTTAAAAGACTTAAAAAAGACACACTTTATCCCTATAACCAAAAATGGTAGAGGAAGAAAAACTTTTGTCTCACAACTTATGTGCATGTATTCACCTCACATATCTATGTGACCCCAATAGGGGGCACCCATATTTTTGGTGTATTCCAAGGACTCAATAACATATATGCTGAATGAGAACCCTTGTGGTAGGGGTCAAGTGCATATACCACCTTCTAGTGTCCAGGTACATGCCTATGGTTAGGATCTATAGAAGAGATTCTTGGCCCTCCTTGCACAAAGATTATTCCCCCTTTTGGAGGTGAACTAGGTAGTAACTATCTAAAAGTTTTTACTTGGCTTCCATTCATGTTAATCCTTAGTGGCTTCACAAATGAAGTTGGGGCCACCAGCCCACACCAACATTTGAAAGTGCACATGCTTGACTAGCAAGACTGGGGCCAGCATCGGCCAGTGCAACAGACAAAGCCTCCTCTTGATACGAAATATCAAGAATCAAGAGGAAGAAATTAATATGGATTTGGAGTCTTTTTCTCTACAAAGTTTCTTTATTATAGTGAGTTGGAATCACTGGTGAAAGGTGTGTGCTCACTTGGGTCATTCCTAGAGGTTGGATCACTTTGACAGGCCCTCTAAAGGTTAAATTAGATTGGTGGTTTAGATCTAAGGGTCCAAGTTTTTGATTTCCCTCAAGGGGAAAGAGCATACTTCTCTACCTCAGCACGTTACCAAAACATGTAGAACATGTTCATCACCAAGTTATTTTATCAATCCCAACTTGTCTTTTTCCAAGACTTTGATCCCCTAAAAGAAAATCATCATCTCTTCATAAAAATGTTTTTCTTAGGAGAACCATTAACTTTCTTGCCTCCCTTGGGTACCATCTTCCAAAGGTGTCTAGGTTTTTGATTTACTCTTGGGCATCACTTCCAAGTAGCAAAGAGCATACTCCCCTATTCCTTTGTCTAGAGCCTTACGATGTTCACAAGCCCTATTAAACTATGTGTAAGAAAGCAATAAAAAGACATGAAATTTTAGTGGGTTTGAATATATTTTTTGACATGCATATCTTTGACAAAACATCTTGGAATCAAATTGTCAATACTGTTTAAAAGTTTGTAATAGGGTGTCTTTGACAGGTGATTTGCAAACCACTATTAAGCTATTGAAAATCAGAAACTAGAAATGAAATGCTTTAGAAACAACCATCAATTAAATTGAATCACGATAAAAATAGAATCTGAAAATTGCATTTTGCATTTACTGATGTTGAATTTGATCCAAAATTCTTCACAGGCTCACATAAGAAAATGGTGTGTATCACATGAGAAACCAAGCAATTATACACTTTTTAGCATGAGGAAGTGTAGAAAAGGGAGTGAAATCTTAGTTTCTTCATGCAAGAATGAGAATTTTTGCACACAAAACCAAGAGACTATATGGACAAAAGCAACAAAACATTAAAAAATTGTAGGATAAAGAATAGATGAGGCTAGAAACTTGATTTCTTGGCCCCACAGTGAGCACCAGAAATGTGAGTGCTAAATGTGGGCCTCTGTAATTCACACACACTTCAACATTATCCTAATCTGAGGGATCATCTTAGAATGAACATGTGATTGTTCATCCGAAATGTCCAACAGGTCAATCTGTTGCCACCTAACTAGAATGATTTTGCTATTCGCTCTTAGACTGAGAAGCTAGCAACTAGATATCTAGAATGAAAGATTTTAATAGCTATATGAAATGTAGTATTAAGCTAGATGTATGCAAGTAAATCCAAGAATAGAAAGAACAAATTAATCTATATGTATGCATGATTAATCTATATGAAATTGCAATAATGAGAGTAGTAAGCTAACAATGTGAGAACAATGAGTAATTATTTCAGCATAAGTTCGATATAATTCACCTTCAACCCTTGAAATGAGGAATTGAGAGCTTCTTAAATAGAATTATAGAATTTGATGAATGGTCAAAGATCAAATTGAATGAACGGTTGAGATCTAAAGAAGAATCAGTCAGAATAGAAAGTTTCCTTATGAAAATGAAGTTAACTGATTTCTTTTTGAGTGGAATAAGGAGTTAACTGATTTAATTCATTTTCTGATTTTAGTCCACTCAAAGTTTCCATTTCTGAACTGAAGAGAGGATTTGGAGAGTATATTTGATTTAATAAAATAGAATATGAATGACCTCATAAATGAATAATCTTAATTAATTGAATAATTAAACTTGATAATTAAAATGAGGATATATTTAATCAAATTAAATACATTTAATTCCTTAATGTGTATTTTAACAAAAGGGGTAAATTTAATTTAATTAAAGTGCTAGGATTCATAACTAAATTAAACTAATTAATAGGTTTACCTTTGCTAATTTGATTAGGCTTAGGAATTAAATAAAGTATATAATTAATGCAGATTAAAGATTTTCTACATTGGACAATTAAGTCAAGTAGATTATCAGAATTCAGAATTGCCTAGTAAAATAAGACAATAAGACTTTAAGATTGATTAATAGACCAAAATTGGTTTAGCATGGCAATGTGCCAATTTTAAGATATTACAATATGCACAATGTTGATTTGTGTAAAAAAAATACCTATTAGAAGTCAACACTGATCTAAACAGAAATAAAATAAAATAATTCTTTGACTATAACTTAAGTCTACAAACATTAGTTGTACCAAATAAAATAAAATTGTAAGCTAAGGCTGTATTTAAAACATATAAACAAAGTAAAATAAACTAAAATTATAAATATAAACGGTGCATATTTTACCCGTAGAATCTTTTAATAAAACCATTTTTCATGTGACATACTATATGTCGATAAGCCTCATTTTTCTATTATCTTATATAGTTTAATACAAAGCAGATTTGGTATCTCTCTGTTATCTGAGCTTTAATCTTGCAGGATAAGGTTTCATATTTAATCCGAATATTATAACTCACTCAAAAAGAAGAAGAATTTATCCGATTACAACTCATCCAAAGCTTATAAACAAAATTAGAATTCACATCTTCTCTATATCCAAATCATGCAAAACTAGATTAGAATCAGAAAACCCCGTAGGCACTTTACATCATTTGTTCTGTAATATATCATTGAATGCTTGCAGCTTTGATAAGAGTTCCATGACTAGGGACTTAGAAAGTTTGTTCTATTTTTCAATTGCCTTGTCATACTTAGAATCATCATTCAGTCTTTTTAATTCTCAAGTTTAATTTCACTTTTTGAATTTAAAAATTTTAGTCACATTATTCCCCTCCTTTTAAAATTAAATAAGCTTTGGAGTGGCCCCATTTAAATATGGGGTTTAAGAGAATGAATTGTGTATGTAAAGTTTAAGAACAATTCTTCTAATATTTGTTTTGTTCGGTCATTTTTAAAAGTATATTTTTATATTAGTTATCATATGGATTAGTCTAAATTTGAAATAGTAGACATTATATACAATATATTCTTATCCAAAAATTAATGGAGGTTCTATCATTTAGAGATGCTTTTATGCATTTCTATGATCACAATTGTGTGTTATACAATTCTAATATAGATGCAAAGGAAGAAGTCTTTCACCTACGTTTTAATTAAATTAGAATTTTATATTTATAAATGTTAATTATAATGAGTTTTCTTGAAATTTTTGATATTATATTAAATTTTTATTTCAATTTTTTTAATTAAGATTTTATCTCAGGTGGACTCATTAAGCACTAAACATTAATAACAAATATTTACATAAATTCTACAAATTGAACTTGTCAAATCTCGTCCATAGAGTAAATAGCTAGACTTGAAAACATTTTAGTATTAGGAAAGATTGATACAAAGTTTTACTAGAGACATTAATAAGGACAACAATAAAAAAATTACTAATTCTAATCTATAGAATCAACTTGTTGAATTAATGAATTAGAAATAATAAATATAAAGCAGATAGAATGACCAAAGAATAAAATAAATAAATAAATTTGGAAAGAATCTTTCTTTTTTTGATATGTAGAAAGAAAAATATCATATATAATTTATTTGACTAGAATAAAATTAATAAATATAATTTGTAAAACTATTTTAATTTGTCAATGAGCGCTTGGTTTACTAGTGAAGTAATGGCTCACAATGCAAGACTCCGACATCATAAGGGATGAGGTTGGAATCATGCTTCAGGTGATTTTGATGGCGTTGATGCCCATCAGTCCTTGCTCTAAGCCGAAGAGGTTTCAGGCACAAGTGAGCCCATATTGGGTTCCTAAAAAGTCTATATGGTGGCCTTCACTGGTTGGTAGCTCGCAGGTTTCATGCCTCACTAGGTTGCCTCGTAGGCTTGAACCCTCCATCAAATTTTTTTGATTATAATGTAACAATGAACTAATTTATTTAAGTCATTAAATTTGTCATACTAACTTTTAATTTGAATACTAACTTTTGATTTGATGATCTAAATTATTGCTAATAGTACTTACAAATCTAAATTTTAACTTACAACTTAATTGGTTTTATATTAATTTAACTAATAAATAGTTTAGCATTTTCTTATTGAATAATTGTAAGTCCCCAAAGAAAATAATGAGTTTAATTTTCTTTTCATAAGGTACTTTATCGACCTTTTCCTCTAAGTGTTTTAAGTGTCAATCTTCTGTATGATTTACAAAATTACTCCCTATATCTTTATTCACAATTCATATAATTTATTGTATAAAATTCATTAGAAACTAATAAAAGAAAATTTAATACATATTAAACAATTATTATGTAGTGACATGTACTTGTTGTTAGGATAATTAGTTGTTTTTGATATAAAAGTAGCCAAAACTAGGGGGCTGGCCCATTACAACAGTGGTGGCACAACTAGCAGAAAGCCAACCAACAACCAACAGACAACTACACATAGCACCCTTAACAATTTACATAAAAAACAAAAGTAGTAGAATAATTGTAATTAAAAGTATTAGGGATCCAACCTTTAGGGTCAGTGGAGTTTAATAGTTTAGAAAGGATAAAAAGGTAGTCATCGCATTGTACCACCTATAGCCTAGAACAAAGTTTAACCAAAAAAGAAAAACCATCAACAAATGATGTAGAGTGAAAATCGAAAGAGTACCCTACAAAGCATAAATTTAAATGCCATTATGTGGCATCTTTTTTCTTTCCTTTTCCAGCCAGGAGCACCTTGGCCTAGTCTTTAGCAAGGAAGCTATAGAGAAGCTTTGAGTCCTCCTTCTCCAGGTTGTCCTCCTCTGATGCATAAGCCAATAGCTGTAAAGTAGTAACATCAATGTGAGTGACCTTAAGGGTGAACTTTGAGAACATGGAGAAGCCCTTCTCCACCATGTTGCACCTATCTTTGAGCCCCTGGAGATCCTTCTAGGTAACCTCTCCTTTCTCATCCTCTCCCAAATTTAATGCCTTATTGTTCACCAGAGTTCTGTTGCTATCCTACACCACAAGATTATCAGTGGGGCCCTTTAGGTTAACCAGACCGACATTATTGGTTAGGGAGGATATGGTGTTAGGGGAGTCAATCATGGTTTTGGAGTTCTCCTAGTTGTAAGTTGGAGGTTGAGTGATGGTGTCATAGACATGCATGGGGTCAAGGGAGGGGTCCTTGATGGGATTGTTTGCATCAAAATCCCAAGTTTCATCTAGAGTGTCATCCCATTTCTCTGCCTCTTTCTTTGTTTCATCTTTCCCTTTCTCCTGGTCATCCCCTGAGTTCTTGTCACTCTCCTCAGAGTTAGTGTCATCCTCTTCGTCATCTTGAGAGTGATAAGCCATTTTCTTAAATCTTCCATGGGTCTTGGTGATTCTTCTTGACCTTCTTTGACCCCCATCAACTTCCTCATCCAAATCCCCAATTTCCATCTCCACCCTTTTCTCCATTTTAATTCTCTTGTTAGCAGTCTATTCTAGGTCCAAATTTTTCTTCCTTATCTTAACAAGGGTTTGGCTAGGGGAAGGCTGAGGGTGGGGCATAACTACCACACACAAATTCCAAGCACAGGGGAGCCCCAAAGGGGATGACATTGTCAAATGCAATCACACAGGGCGGGCTAAGGGATAAATGAAATTGGAAAAAGGTAAAACTTGAGTCCTTGGTGAAGGATAGTGAAGTTGGCCTCTTTCTTCCTTTTTTCTCTAAAATCCATCACAACCTCTTCAAGTGTGTGCATTAAAAGGAAAGGAATGCAAACAAGCTCCCTATTACAAAAACGGTTAAGAAGTGGGAAGTGATAAAAATAATACACACCATGCCTTCTTTCTAGTGTCAAGTATTTCATGATCACCAGACAAACATCATCCAAGGGTTCCAACAATTTGTCCCTCCTAAAAGAACCATGGTAATGACCTTGGACCTCATTGCCTCTAAAGAAACTAGTCATACTAGCCTCATCTGCCACCTTTATAACTTTATGCCATTTCTACCTAGTAATGTCCAGTCCTGTCACCATGGAAATAAACTCCTCATTCACTTAAAATGTAATGCCATTAATGGTCACATGCCTATCCTTCTAGCTAACAACAAATTATTGTGAACAATTCTCATTGTAGCTTACCATAGCCTGCATGTAGGGTATGAACCCTCCCTCCTTCAGTAGAATCCAAGTGGCCTATCTTTTGGAGAAGTCCTCCAATTTAGTGAGATCCAAACTATTTAGATCCCCACCCATGTGAATAGTTTCTTCAATGATATCCCCCTCCCCAATCTCAGTAATTCTCATTTGCACCCAAAAATTCGTGAAGGCAAGGATAGAAATGTAGTAACCAACGGTAAAAGAACTTTCTTATGCTTCATGAGCTACAAATTCCAGAATGTACTAACCATTTTAAAGTATCATTATAGGGAGTGTAAGAAATCCACACAAAATCCCTTAAAGATCTATCCTTAGTCATAATGTGATTTCTTTCTATAATCTTGCCATAACATCAAAAAATGATGGCACAAATTTTGAAGCTAATATTATTAATTGCATTTTCTTCTTCATTCCTATTCATGAATTGATCCATATAAAAAAACCTTGTGAAAAATCTTGTCAAACTCAAGACAATCTTAACTATCATAATGATAGCAATTCTACCAAAATGGCCCCTTCTCCAAAATTGGAAGGTCATCTAACTTGAATTAGAGGAGTCTTTTCCCTATTAATTAGGGAATTTATAGAGTTAGGCAGAAATTCAACACTCTTCCAACTTTTTATGTTCTCCAAATCAAACCCCAAACTAGCCAAGGAGTCTACGACTACAATGCCTTCCTCATTGATGTGCTATAAGTCATATTGATCTAGGGTTGTGAGGTACTGCCATATGTCACCCAATAAGTGACACAAGGCCCACCCAGACCGAGTATCCCCTTGAGAAAAGTCAATGATGAGTTTAGAGTCCCCCTCTATGGTTAGTCTTTTCACTTTTAATTCCACAACAAATTTTATCTCCCAAAGTAAGGCAGTAGCCTTTGCTACATTATTAGTTCCCTACCCCAAATGTCCCAAGTAGACAACCATCACATCACCTTTTTCATTCCTCAATACACCTATAGCTATTCCTTGAACCCCCGCCCTACACAACACCATCAAAATTTAGTTTGACTGTGGACCCAGTGGGGGGAAACCAACAAGTACTTTTCTAACAACCTATTTTGAATTGTCAAAATTTTGGAAGTCAAGGAGAATATTCCATTTCCCAGCAAAATCCACCTCCCTCCTACTTGGGTGTTTCTGTGGCACCTTTAATTTTTCTACCATAACATTCTTTGTGATGAGCTTACTCAAGATTTCTCCCACCACTTCCTCACCCCTTTCCTCCTCCTTAAAAACCCTATTATTTCTCTCCTTCCAAATACCCTAGAAAACATGTTACGGGAGGAGATTCTAGAGGACTTTAAGGCATGGGTGGATGAAGGGGTAGTCCCAATTCTCCACAAATTTCTCTAGAAACCTCTATTGATGATCCAAGCCATTGGGAATTCATTCCAGATGTAGGTCCAAACTTTTAAAGAATAAGGGAATTCCAAAAAGAGGTGAATAATACTTTCCTCATCCTCCTTATAGAGGTATCATTAGTTAGTTATCTGAATACCTCTCCTTTGAAGGTTGTCAGTAACAATGATCTTACCATGCATGTCTATCCACAATAAAAATTGATTTTTGGCAATAACTATGTATTCGAGACCTTGCTCCAGCTAATAGAGGTTGAGTTGCTCAAAAGCTAGTAAGAAGAGCCAATCGAGAACCAACCATTAGTCCTCCTATCCCAAATCACCTCATCCCACTAGGCATGTATAGGGAGAGTGTGGTGGCACATCATTTCCTCCAACTCATTAACAAGGGGATCCTTTCTATGAGAGATGTCCAAGGTGGATAACCACTTCCATTTCCTTTGATTATCAATATAATCTTCCACCTTAGCTCCTACATTACTTTATGTAGCCCACTAAACTTGTTGTAGATGAGTGGTTTCCCCCTATTCAAGTGTCCTTATATCATCTTATACTTTTAATGTTCCTAACTAGCCATTTCACACCCTTCCATAAGAGGGGCCTACAATTGAGGATATTGTTCTAGATCTTTGAGCCCTTTGAGAGGTCATTATTAAAGAGGTTATATCTAAAGAGAGTGTTGGCTAGGTATTTAGCCCTCATGATCCTTCCCAACCAGTCTTATTTTTGACCATTCTCCACTTGACCTTGGTGAGTAGAGGCTTATTCATATCAAAAATTCTTATAATTCTTAAACCCCCCTTATCTTTAGGTTTGCACAAAATCTCCCAATTGACAAGGCTCCATTTGTTTCTTTCCTCCATTATAGACCAAAGGAAGTTCCTTTTTAGTTTTTCAAGTTTATCTTGAAAATTGAGAGGAAGTATATTAGTATTCCTTGAAGAGCCACTACTAGGAGTTGAAGTTTTCTCACATTACCAAAAGGTGGTAGATACTTCTTTGGTAGTCAGAGGAAGGCTTGGGTAGGTATTAAGGAGGTTTTCTAACTAGAAACTAAGGATATTTTTAACTTTCACTTGCAAAATCTTAAGTGTATTAAAAAAATAAATCTTATTTTTAACTAGGTTAATTTGCTGACTTGAGAAATTCTCATAATTGGTGAGGAGGGTCCTCAAAGCCCTAGCTTCCTGAATAGAGGATTCTTTGAAAAGAAAAGTGTCATCCACAAATTGATGGATAACCTTAGGTGTTGGAGTAGTAGCTAGCTTTATACCTTTTAAACTGCTTGAATTAGCTAACCTGGTAACCAACCTACCTAACACTTCAACCACCATATTGAAAAGGTAAGGGGAAAGAGGGTCACCTTGTCTCAAGCCTCTTCTAGCTACAAAGTTAACCCAGGGAGTCCCATTCAACAATACCTCAAATTAGGTGTTTTCCACCATAGTTTTCATGATATTCACAATGTTCTTATTGAACCCCACTTATTCCAAGACATCATAGAGGAAAGACCAATTGACTCTATTGTAGGCCTCAGAGATTTCTACTTTAAGGGCCATACCTGGTCTCCCACTTTTCTCCACTGAGTGGATGATTTCATTTGTGGTAATCACAACATCTAAGATTTAATGTCCCAAGACAAACCCCTTCTGAGGGCTTCCAATAACCATGTCCAGGAAAGGCTTAATCCTATTAACTAACACCTTAGAGAAGACCTTATTGATGGTATTGTAGAGACTGATTGGCTTAAAATCCCTTATGATTCTTGGAGTCTAGATTTTAGGCACAAGGATAATAAAGATTTTATTGATCCTCCTTAGCATCCTCCTAGTTTTGATCATATCCCTAGTGGCCCAAATATGTTCATTTTGGATCACTTCTGAGAAGTATTGGAAGAAGGCAAGCCAGAAGCCATCCAAGCCTAGAGCCTTATAGGATTTCATGGAGAACACAACATTCTTAACCTCCTCTTCTAAGAATTTCTCATTGAGCTTATCATTTTCTTCACCTCTTAGGACAATTGGGATATTGTTGAGCATACTTCTCCTAATTAAATTGCTACTTCACTCATCTTCCCTTTTATAAGTATTTGTGAAGAACTCCACCACATGTCTTCCCATATCTTCTTGTTCCTTCAAGGTCCTCCCTCCTTCCTCCTCTAAAGAGGTAATGGTGTTCCTTTTTTTATGATTCAAATAAGATCTATGGAAGAAGGAATTATTCCTATCACCTTTAGTGAGCTAGGAAATGTGGGACCTTTGCTTCCAAAAGATCTCCTCCCTGTCAATAGCGTCCTTCCACTTCTTCTTGCAGTTCCCCTCCTCAAGAGTGGTAGCCTTAGTGAAATCTCCCACTTCCATGACTAATTGTATCATTTTAAGCTCCTCCCCAATCTCCTTTTTAATTTTAAACACATCTCGGAAAGATATTTTGGCCCAATCCTAAACATTCCTTCTAATAATATCCAGTTTTTGAGTCAGTCAAAACATAGCAGTCCCATCCACTCTGATGTTCTACCATTCTTCCACTTTATTCCTAAAATCAAGATGGGAGTGCCACATGATTTCATATCTAAAGGGTTTAGGCCCATTCACAATCACATCCTCTCTAATGAATAAAATCAAGGAGTGTTCAAAAATAGTTCTTGAGAGGTTGAGTAGGGATGGGGGGATGATATGGGACCAATCTCCAGAAACCAAGATTTGGTCCAACCTTACTTAGATCAAGTCATTGTCTTTCCTATTGTTGGACCAAGTAAAGAGGTGTCCCTATAAGTCCACATCCACAAGATCATAAGTGTTAATGAAATCCAAAAGATCTTGCATACTCTTAGAGAAGTCATTGAACCCCTATGTTTCTCTAAAGGGTAAAGTGAGGAGTTGAAGTTGCCCATACACATCAAGCTTTTGTACTTGAAGTTGTGCACTTTTCTTCCAACCTTTTCATAGACTTCCCTTCTACCAACCTTGGTATTCAGGGCATAAATGTTTACTATATTCTGAACCATTCTATTGTTGCTGAACTTAGTAATTATGTAGTTCTTTTCTTTGTGGATCTCACTACCCTTCATGACATTGGGGTTCCGTATAGTAGCCAGGCCTCTTGAAGCCCCTTCCACTTTTAAATGGAAGAAAACTGCCCTAGGCCATATCTTATTAGCCCACTTAGTAAAGTTTTGATCAATCATCTTAGTTTCTTGGATGAGGATATAGTAAATCCTTTCTGAAAGGATATATTGTCTAAGACAATACTATTTCTAGGCATTGTTCAACCCCCTAATATTCCATGAGAAGAATTTCATTTCTTACCTTTCTTAATTGTCTCTAGTGTAAGCTATCTTCCATTGGCCACCTCCCTTGCAACTTTCTTCGTACAAGTCATTATATTGTTAAGATGATCTACTGAGGTAACAACCACCATATCTAGTTTCTTGGCACCCATAGTTTTCCCTTTTGGGAATTCCCACTCACCCATAACACTTTTTTGGGGAGAGGATGGGGCTGAGAGAGCTATCTTTCCCTTAGCCATCTTAATGCTTCTTGTGCCTTTAGCCTCCACTACCTCAAGAGACACCAATTTGGGTCTTTTTAGGGTGAAGATACCCTACTGCCTAGGATCCCTATTATTAGGTGCCCCCCATCATAAGTGGTGGGGAATTCTTGGCAAGAGTTACCAATACTTTCATCTGAGCCATTGCTAGGAGCTCTCGGGTCCCCATAGGCTCTCTAACTGGGCTCACATGACCCTTATCCAAAGTACTACCAGCAAGGACCACCCCTTGTGGTCCTCAACCAACACCATAATGTCACCACTAGGGGTTCTAATTTGTCCTTCCTCCAAGGCATGATTGGCACTAACCTCTCCCATAATGGAGAAGTTCAATAAATTATCTATCTCCCTCCTAAATGAGTATTCCTCCATATCTATTACTTTCTTCCTTACTCGATAACTTAATCAACATATTGACTACCTCAACCTTGCCCTGCCTAAGGCCTACTAATGTAAACTTCCCACCTAAATTATCCATCGTATCTTCAATAACTACTCTTAGAGGAGTATCTAAAGGAAGTACTCCTCATATGACTTAGAGATGTATGCATTGGTCCAAGCTCTAAGAAAATGGAGGCACTACGTGCTTCCCAAGGAGTTCATTGTGTATTTAGACAATCAAGCACTTAGCTTCCTGAATTCACAAGAAAAGTTGAGTCACAAGCACATGAAGTGGGTTGAGTACCTACAAGCCTACACCTTCCATATCAAGCACAATAAGGGTGTACTAGACAAGGTGGCTGATGCATTGTCAAGAAGAACCCTCACACTACAAGAAATCCAGTTGAAAAGCATGGGGATAGATCATTTCAAGGATCTATATGTAGATGATGAGGACTTTTCTGACATCTATAAGGTATGTGCTGAATACAAGAATCATTTTCATAGCAAATATGATGATTATACTTTGCAAAGTGATCTCTTGTTCAAAGGGAATCAATTGTGTGTTCCTAGAGGTTCTATTAGAGAGAATTTAATTCAAGAAAAGCATAATGGTGCTTTGAGTGGTCACTTTGGGATCACTAAGACTCAAGACCTTGTTTCACGATTTTACTTTTGGCCTAGAATGAATCTTGATGTTAGGAGGTATGTGGAGAGTTGTCTAGTATGTCAAAAAGCCAAGGGCACTTCAACAAATGCTGGTCTTTACCAACCACTACCTATTCCTACTAGGCCATGGGAATGCTTAAGCATGGATTTTGTAGTTGGGTTACCCAAGACAAGACAAGGAATGGATAGTGTGTATGTGGTTGTGGATAGATTCAGCAAGATGGCTCACTTTGTGCCATGCAAGACTACACATGATGCAAGTCAAATAGCGTCTCTATTCTTCAAAGAGATAGTGAGAATACATGGACTATCAATCAACATTGTTTCAGACAGAGACACACAATTTATGAGTCATTTTTGGAAGACTCTTTGGCAAAGATTGGGAACTAACTTATCCTTTGGGTCAGCCTACCATCCCCAAACCAACGGTCAAACTGAGGTTGTTAATAGAAGTCTTGGAAACCTTCTAAGATGCCTAACTAAGGAGTATGGACAGCAATGGGATCAGTTGATTGGGCAAGTTGAATATGCCTATAATGACATCATAAATAGATCAACCGGCAAGAGTCCATTTGAAATTGTATATGGCCTACATCCTAGAGGTGTCTATGAGTTGAGAGATTTAAAAGATGGAGTCAAGGCAAGTGCATATGCTGATGACTTTGCATTTGCTATGCAAGAAGTTCATGAAACAGTGAGGAAAACATTGACAGAGAACACTATAAAACATAAAGCCAAAGTGGATGAAAGTAGAAGGATAGTTGATTTTAATTTTGGTTACTTGGTTATGGTGCATCTCAACAAGTCAAGACTACAAAAAGGAGTCCTCCACAAGCTACAAATGAGAAGGATAGGACCCTGTCCTATATTGGCTAAATATGGTGACAATGCATTCAAGGTTGAACTGCCGGAAGACAGTGGATTGTCACCCATTTTTAATATTGCTAACTTAGTCCATTATAAAGGACCACAGCAAGACATGGATCAGACTCTTCATGAAGTGATCAGAGATGTGGAGGATCTCCAATTACCTACTGCTACAGTCATAGGCCCAGACATCGTACTAGATACAAGAGTCTATAAAAAGACAAGGACTAAAGAGTACAAGGAGCATCTCATTAAAAGGCATGGACAAAATGATGTTGATGCTGTTTGGATAAAAGAATCAGAGTTCAAAAATATGGGATTTGATCCTACCATCATCAATCCAAGGATGGATTGAACTTCTTATTTTGGGGAGGATGGTGCAGGAGCACCTAGGCTAACCTCTACTAGTTAGTCAATTTTGGCTTGTACTTGACTCTAACCAAGTCAAGAAGTTAGTGTAATTTGGTTGAGGACCTTAGAAGGTCTTGTTTTATGTTGGTTAGGTGAATTAGTCACTAGGACTAAGGTCACTAATTAACCTTTGTTTGTTGTTATTTCAATTTCCTAGTGTTAGGAGCTTAGCTTAAGTTGGAGTCTTAAATGTGTTCTAAATACATAATGGTTGTTGTAAAGATTACATAAGGTCATAAATGGCTTTTGATCCATGAAAAATAGGTGTTTATGAGTCCTAGAATATAGGATTGAGGCACATGACAAAGTTGCCAAGTGTTGAGAAGAAGTTGTCTTCAATTTTGTAATTATTGCAAAAGAGTGCATGCCATTCAGGTATCTTTGGATTCCCTAAGTTATAGGATGGTTATGCTGCATACAATAGGCCCTAAAATGAAGGAAATTTCATCTAATGAGACCTAATACTCGAACACAAAGTATGATGGAAGTATTGTAATAGTTTAGAGAAAGTTTAGAGAGATCTGCAAGCATTTTTAACAGATTTTTACTGGTGTTTGTGTTGATAGTCATATTTAATGGACTGAAAAACTAAATATAATTCTTGATTAGTGTTCTATAAGTTGTTTATGAAATTTTTCATTTGGATATCAGGTCATTTTGAGTTCATCTAAGTACTGGTTTTGGGCGTTTTAGTTCAGGCAGTCTATTTTCAGCTTATTTTGAGTAGTTTAGAGAGTCATGACTCCTCCATGAAATCTAACCATGGATAATCATTCATGATAGATGGAAATGGAAGAGGAGTCATTTTTGTATATATTTTTAGGAGTTAGGAGTTGTGAAATCATGAAGAACTATATATTATGCTAGGCCCTAGGCGAGTTTGTGCAACCCGGTTAGAGGTTTAGAGGTGAAAAGAGTGAAGAAACATTGTATGGTTGTACGTATCCGTACTGCTCCAGGAATTTTTCATGAATATAAACATCATATCTATCCATTATATGCATATAGGAGTCATACCAGTCATTTAGGATTTACTTTGAGCAAGTTTGCTATCAAAACCACAATTCAGTGCTAGAAATCAGGCCTATTAGGCATCTTGTCCTTATTTATAGTAACCCCCTGTACGATGACTTTCAGACCCAGAACCCTTAATGAAAGTTTTAAAAATTCCAAAAGGGTATCCAAATCAAGTTTTATTTTTTTGAGTTGTTTGGAAAAAATTTACTAAAAAGGGGAAAAACAGACTAGTGAAGATTACAAGGAAATAAACCTATTTTAAGGTCTCTACATGATGAATTGCTGAAGCTGATTGGAAGATGATTTAAGATCCTTCCAAAATAGTTCAAATGGGAAATATTATGATTTTTTACATGATGGAGAAGACCCCTACAATGTTGGAGCATGTTTATAGAGATTTGGCACTTAGAGCCTTCTAAGGGAGTGTGGAGAAGTGAATCAAAACTAGGGTGTTGATCATTCAAGGTGAAGTTTTCAGAGATTGACTCTTATAGAAGAGTTTGAATAGGTCTTAGTTAATTATCTAAGCCTATTGGAAGATCCTATAGAGAAATAGGATACTAGGAGGCAAGTGAAGTCTCTTGGAGGGTGTGAAAACAAGCCTTGGAGTTTTATCTTACACCAGTTGTCCACAACACTAAATTTTTTAGACCTATGATACCGTGGGTGACCTTGGGATCCTTGAGCTTTTTTTTCCCCCCTTGTCTCCAATGTGAACATCTTTCCACCCTCCCATGGGGGGGGGAGTAGTAGACCCAACTTCGCACTGGAACCCAACAAAGGGGGTTCAGAAGTGCTTGATAGACCCAACTCCAAACCCAAAAAAGTGGGGGAATCTTCCCTACAAAGATCCAACATCATAAGTAGGTTCGAGCACACCAGGCCCTCCAGCATGCCTAGGCCCTCCAAGGCCATGGTAGTTCAAAATTCAAAACATGGAAAGAGCGAGAAAAGTTGCAGAGTCAAGACCAAATCGATTCTTTTTAGCCCATCCTCTTATAGGATAATTGGTTGTTAAATATAATTTATTTTAGTAATTTATAATGATCCAAACACAATTACATTTATAAATATAGAAAATGAATATATAGTAAACTAAAATTAAATTTATACTTATATAAATGAAAATCATAACAAATATAGTAAATCAAATATTAAAAAATAAATGTGTAATAAGATTATCATTAATATTGAATTATATTATATTATATTTTAGTAAAATATATGATATGATAATTATTATTTTTAATAAAAAATAAAATGTATTGAATGCTCACAAAAACAAGAGTTGTGATACAACAAGAGTCCTGCCTAATGCAACTATAAATTAAGATTGAAATGAAAAAAATTCTTATGACTTTGATAAAATGTTTACTGTAAAGTTTAGATATATTTTTATTAATAAATAGTAAATAAAATGTTGATTTTCTAAAGTGTAATTTTATTATAGTTTATCATATATAGACATGCCAATATATTTGTATGTTAAATTGTTTAAATATTAAATTCAAGTTTAATTAAAAAGTAAAATTTTATATTCGAGAAATATAATCCTTCTTTAATTTTAACATCAGCATTGGAGAACATATAAAGTGTAATGTAGAAATATTTTAAATTTTTGAAAAGAAAAAATGAAAAAAACTACTAGCAAAAATATCACCAGCCAATAAGAAACAAGAAATAGTATTTTACAAAATAAGAAATAAAAATAATACATTACAAAACTAGTTAATATTTTTATAATGCACTCAAACAAATTGTAGAAATTGAGGTGGAAACATAAGTCTTTGCCTATATAGGCAGGACTAAAAATCAATATAATCATGCAATTTTAAAGAAAATAGTTGATAGTAAACATTTCAATTGAGATAACATATTTTTATATAAAAAGTAATTATTGTACTTGTGATAGATATGGAGATACATAATTATACTTTTTTTCACATTGATGCCCTCCTTGAAATCAGTTCAATGCCATGACTTCAAATCATGATGGCTTCTATTTTTAGGTTTTTCATTTTCTTCCTAAGTTGACTTACTTAATAACTCATTTGGTGTCAAATTTATCAAGCTTCTAAATGCTATCATAATTTATGATAATTCTTTATTCATAAGAGTAAGGAGTATTTCATCTTCCCTAACCTAATTCACACTTGACACCAACCCTAAAGTTGGGCTCACATTAGTTCATTAATTAAAAAAATAGTGTGCATTGACCAAAAAAAAACTAGTCATAATTCAAGATGGATGAGTATATTTCTTATTGTTATTGTAATGATAACAAGTTTCTTAAATGCCTCTTCGATAAACTATATATATATATATATATATATATATATATATATATATATATATATATATATAAAGTTACCTCCAAAATAAGTATCAAATATATATGAATAAATATTTTAATGTATGTAATAAGTTGTTTGCAATGATGTATTTGTATTAGTAGAAAAGATTTTATATATATATATATATATATATATATATATATATATATATATATATATATATATATATATATATATAGAGAGAGAGAGAGAGAGAGAGAGAGAGAGAGGGGGGGGGGAAATATTAGTAGATGCAATAAGCTATTTGTAATGAAATCAACCAATTATTTCCAACACTAAAGAAGGCTCACATTTGTTTATTAATTAATATGAGTTTGAACAAAGGACTTCAAAAAAATTAACTCACGAGGAGTATAATTCGTTTTAGTATTTTAGTGATAATAAGCTTTCTAAATGTCTCTTCAATAAATTTACTATTTATAATAATAAATTTATTATTACAAAAATTACCTCCAAAATATGATAAATGTTAATGTGTGTAATAAGTTGTTTAAAATGATGATTTGTATTAGTAGAAAAGATTATATAATCATATTATAAAATATTTTTTATAACATCATATAGATATTAATATACATGAAATTCTTATAAAGACAACAAACATTAGTATATGCAATAAGCTATTTGTAATGATATATTTATATTCATAAATTTCATGCTTAATATAACTTTTGGCATAGAATTGTGTTTTATTTACATTTTTCTTATTAAATTTTATTAATGCATTTGAGATTTATAATTTAAGTTTTTGATTTTTTTTTTTCTATTTTAATAGTATTGTATAGTTGTTTAGTTGTAGTGGAGAAAAATGCATTCTTCCATTTTTCTTTATTTATTTTGGATTCATTTTAGACACTTTTTAAAATATAATATTCTATATATAATTAATTTCATTGAAAGGAAACGTCTTCATATTAATTAAATTTAATAACTGACGTGAATCTTGGTGAAAATAAATCAATATAGCCTCCGAAAAAAAAGGTCCTATTCAACCAATTATCATTGACATAAATAATATAGATAAGATATTAAAAAAAAAAAAAAAACTCATTCTCTTTTTATTGGTTAAAAAAAACTCATTCTTATTAGTTAATTGATGTTAAACTAATTCACCATTTGTAGAAAGTGAATGCAATAGTACAAATCACAACAAATAAATAGCCGCCAAAACACCAAAACTATCACTTATGTGATTATTCAATTGTGAAATAAGTAAAGTCTCCATCTTTTTAAGAAATTATGTAGGAGCTGTGTGAGTGATGTTACCACCACCTTTATGATAGACCCACAAAACTACTCTAATAAAGGTGATAGACATCATTATTTTAAATGAAGGGTACAAAATAAATCATTCATGAGAACTTACTTTGTAACAAGGCATCTCCAAAATCAAATCTTGTCTCAATAGCTTCGCTAAGCATAAATTAAAAAAGCTTGTATTCTCGAACAAAAAACTTTCTCATCAAGTGGGACAATCATGTTATCTTTCACTCAAATTATTTGCAAATGAGAAAGGAAGGTTATATATGAAAGAACATTCATCAAAAAGAACATTCATCAATCATTACAAGGAAGCTTTCAATTGATAAAAGGAATGGTCTCTTTAGTTTTATGAAAAATATCAAACTCACATGACTTTGAAATTATATTACTTCCTTTTCATTAGATTTCAATTTGGTAAATAATTTCATAGGGATATTTTTAAAATATATAAAAGATAAAAATTGTAACATTTATGAAATATAAATTAATGTTAAAATTACTTTTTAAAGAATTTATCAGAAATTGAGTTTTATTTAGTGCAAGATTCTATATCATATAGTGAAATCATAGTCTTAGAGAATTGTGCTTCTATACAACATAGTTTAAAACAATAATAACCTTGACTCCTAAAATATCAATTATATTAGCTTCTTATAAAGTATAAATTCTAGGTACTTAGATACAATCTTAAGCTTTTCATTCACATCTTGAAGGTGCTAGCTAAGCTCAAGACAAAATGCACCAAAGACAAAAAAAAATCAAACTTTTAGTTTTTCCACATTTACTTAAACATAGTTACTTGTTCTCAATTTTTTTTATAGAACAAATGCTGAAATTTTCAGCAAAATTCGTTGTGTTTTTGAATTTTTGAATTTTGGTCACTGATGCATTTTGTCTTGAGTTGAGTTGTGTCCCATAAACTCATGTCCCATCTTGAATGTACAACTTAGCTAAATTCATGTACATCTTAAATATACAATTTATTTGATTTGATATTCATAATTGATTCTTATTTAATATATACTTAAAATTTTGGATCACTTGATTCATCCAAGCTCTTATATTAAATTTACTACTTATTTTTTTAACTATTTCTTTTATAATAAATTTGTATGTTTTTATTAAAAGTATTGATATATGTTACATTTTTTCTCCACCATCTTAGACCCCTTTGCAATTCAAAATATCTTACTCCCAAAAATACTAAATTTCCATTGTCATTGATAAATATATCAAATAATTTTATAATGGCAATTTGACAACAAATGGAAAACCACAATTATTCACATTAGATTATTAACCTATATCCCTTCCCTTAATATTAAAAACTTAACTAAGTAGAACCGGATAATTATCACAACTTTTTGACTAATAGTAAGTAGAATATTCACTAAAAGTAAAAAGAAACAACTAACTATATAATATAACCAATATCTAAGCTAGTATGACTTTTAATGGAGTTAAACAAGAAAATAATAGCAAGAGTATTGTGCCACACAGGGTCAGTATTTAAAATTTAAATGAGGATTTTAGGGATCCTCTAGTAAAATAACATCATAAACAAAGTAAAAGTCATTAATTCAAATTCTCCCCCTCCTTGGGCTTTACCAATAATAATAGAGTCTAATCTTCTACCAAGAAAGAAAATGACTCTCTAGTTTCCTTGCCATCCAAGCCATCTTTTTTGTCTTTGGCTTCCTACAATAGGCTTAGGGTAGTAGTAGAGGAGTGCACAACCCTAGTCTAGTATACATCACATCCATAGTCTTTAGCTCTACCTTGAGTTTGGTAGTAGCCTTCACATTGGCTATACATTTATTGCAGACAAGAGAACCTTTTTGCCTACTTCCAATAGTAACATAATCTATTTGAAACTATTTACCTTTGTTAGGGATGGGGGAGGTAACTAAATGGGAGAGGGATTTCTATTATTTTTCTCTATTTTTTTAGGATTCCTTAATGTCCTCATTGAGGTTGATTGAAACATGGGTGAAGCTATTGATAGTACTATCCTCATTGTCTGTGTCTTTCTCGTCCTCATTGAAAAAACTTCTCCTTGTAATGTTTTTCTCTTATTCTAGGCCTAGTTTTATTGGCAATTCTATGTGGCCTACGGTGGGTTTCCCTGACCTCCCTTTCAGAATCAACCATATGGACTTGGGGTTCAGTTTTGGGTTTCTAAGAGGTAGAAAAGGTGTTGGTTTGGGGGGGAGGGGTGGGGGTGGGGGGGAGCTCTTTTTAGATTTTTCCTAGTCTTTGGTGGGGTAACCAATAGGGACCCAAAAGAGGGGAGGATTTATCTTTGTGGGTAGGCTTCTTGGAGATATTTATGGTAGCATTCTTGTGGGATTTAGGAGGGGTAGAAATTTCCTCAACCATAATGGTGCTGGGCAATAAAATGGCACCCATGGAAGTTATAAAGATGTAGGATTAGCCCTTGGTGGAGGATAATGTAGTTTTTTCCTTGCATAGGATATTCCATGAAATCAATAAAAGTAAATTCCAAAGACTGGAGCAAGAAGGATGGAAAATATATAATGGCATGGTGCATAAAGTGATTCAACAAAGGAAATGATAGTAATATAAAATCACAAATCTATCTTCCAAAGGACAATATTCCATAATGACCATGCATACCTAATCCCAAGTCTCAAGTAGCTTCTCTTTGTTGAAACCTCCATATAATTTGATAGACTCATCATTCCTTCAAAAAAAATATTTAGACTAGTTTTTTCAGGAACTCTACTTCTCTTTTTCTACTTCTGACCTTCAGTAAACAACTTAGTTGCCTGTGCAAAGACATCTTCATTTATCTCAAATGAGACTTTAACCATGGATTCCCATCATTCATTCTAATTGTCAATTAAATATAGATAAAGGCACTCATCATACCCTATCATAGCTTCAATATAGGAAACAATGTCAACTTCATCCAATATATGCTGAACCCTAAGATCATTGTGAATATTTTCATCAATTTGTCAGCTCCACCTAGATCCTATCACCATCCATCTCATTTTTCTCCAAACTATTTTGAAGAAGAAGAAAAATATGCAAAGCACATGTAAATAAGTTGTAGAGAGAAAAATTAGAGCTAAAAAAAAATTGAGAAGACAAATCAAGAGATGACAAGGTGTGTAATTATAATCTTTAGTTTTAATATGAAGGGTAAATTTAGATTTGAATTAGGCAACACTAGAAAACTATTTAAATTTGAAATCCAAGAAATATCAAATTTCAGATGGAGAGACTAGTAATCAGTAATTAGATAATAATAGGTGAAGTAATTATAAGTCATATCACCATAAATAAGAATAATCATCACATAGATAAGGATCTTCTGAGATGGTACATGTCTCCATATAATTATAGTTTCCTTGGTGGTGGGGCCCATCACATCCCAACTTGAGATTTACATTCAAATTTGAAAATGATAACATGAAAATTTCTTCTATAGGGTTTGGCATCAAATGTAGTCTCTTTAGGGATCTTACACCAAGACAGTTGTGAGTAATTTAGGATTTTCATGAGTTTTCTCTCTCAATAAGGAAGGTGGTGTTGCTTGTGTGGGAGGACATGTGCCTCCAACATTTCAAACCATTAATCCCAAGAGAAATTATAACAAGGGATTCAACCAAAACATTACCTTTTGTGAATTTGTTCTTTATTGAGAATGAGCTTTGTTAGCAAGGGATAGATATCCTATATTATACTGTTGACTTTCCAACTAGCATGTATATTTCCCTTACTAGCTTCGATGAATAGCTTGGAAACCCCTTCAATGAAAAGACTTCTAGTCCCCATAGCTAGGGAAAAATTTAGACCTAAGAACAATGAAAAGGATCCAACTAAGTTGCTAGATGAAGATATGAAATTTCCTTCATAGATCAAAATTAGTTCACCCTTATGATTTTTCAACACTTCACCTCTAGCAACCAACCTACCATGAGAAGCACCATAAAAGTATTGTTCAATCCAAGGAGTATGGGAGGGAATCCATTTAGTATTGAGTTTGGTAATTTTCTTAGAATTATCAACTTTGAAGAAGTTAGGAAGTTTTCATTTCCTTGCCAATGTATAATCCACAAAGGAAGGGGAATTGACTAGGCTTTTTCATTTACATAAGAATAATTTTATAAGATTATTTTCTTCATGATATCCACCATTGTCTCAATGTTATTAGCAAAATTCCTAAGATTTTTATTGTTTAATTATTTCCAAGTTTTCCAACAAATGTGCTTTGGAATGAGATTCTAGATGTAGAAAATCATAGGGTGGTTGGAGGGGTGATTCCAGTTGTGTATAAATTATTATAGATCCTCTAGGAAGGTCTAGGGGATATTGAATTTGGAAAGGATTGTGCCCCAAACACTAGGGGGAAACTAATAGTGAATGAAGAGGTGGATGACATTTTCCTCTACATCCTTGCAAAGAATGCACCAATTAGTGATTTGGAAACACCTCCAATTGAGGTTGTCAAATATTAATATTTTATCATGCATAATCATCCACTAGAAGAAATTAATCTTGGGGATGATTTGAGAGTTCCAAACTTCCCCCCAAAAAGTAGAGCATTGGAAGAGTTGATAAGAAGGTTGTAAGTTGACTTAACAAAGAACTCACCAAAATGGTTTCTATCCTAGATGAAGATAACATGAGTATTCTAATGTCCCTTAGTATCTCCTAGAGATCTTCCACTAATTTGAGGAGGGTGGGATATTCCCCAAGGCACTCAATAATCCTAACTTAGACCTTGGTAGAGAAGATAAAATTATTAAGGATAGAGAAAAAATTCTTGGTTTGCCTCATAATTTGGCTAAGCTAGATTTTGATTAAGGTCTTTTCTCCCACCCATGTGTACTCCAAAAAATTGATTATGATGTCATTACCAAAATGCCATATGAGCCCTTATTTTAAGATATTGCAAGCTTTAATAAAATTATTCCAAACTATGGAGTTCAAGGGAGATCCTTCTTCGTTACATGGTAGACAAATGAGTCATTTCTAAGATATTTATCTCGCATGAGTTTGCACCAATCAATTGACTCATGGGCTAAATTCCAGCCAACTTTGGAAAGGATATATTTGTTAAAATATTTTATCTTTCAGATTTCATGATCACCTTGGGATTTGGGATTACAAATTGTATCCCAATTTATGAGACTAATTCTAGCTTTCTCCTCTATACCAATCTAAAGGAAATTCCTTTGGATTTTCTCTAGATTGTAAGCCATACTTTTAGAGATCTTAAATAAGGGTAGGAAGTACATAAATATCCTTTGAAGAGAGGTAGATAGGAGTTATAGTTTACCACCATTTATTAGATTTTTATCTTTCCATCCCACCAAAAATTTCAAAATCTATTCAAGAATGGAGTTATAGAGTTGGGGGTAACCTCATTTACTATGTGTAGTGACCTAGGTAAGTATCTAGAAGAGTTGCGTCCTAACAACTAATAATTCAAGTATTTTTTCTCTATAGGAAAAAATTAGTATGAAAAAATTAGATGTTACTTTTTTAGTAATTGATCTATTGGATAGAGGCTAAGGCATAATCATCTATGATTTGATTCCAAAGTTTGGTCTTAATAACCAAGGACACCTTGAAAATAAGGATGTCATCCATAAACTATTAGAAAACCTCTATAGGAAGGGTGGTGGCAACATGTATACCCTGAATTTTGTATTTACTGATTAAGCATGAGAAATTATTAGTCATGACTTCAAGAACTAGTATGAAAAGCTAAGGTGAGAGGGGATCTCCCTTCCTTAACACCTCTATAGCCTTAAAGAATCCCTAGGGGGTATCATTGACAAGAATAGAGTACTAAACACTTCCAAAAACCTCCTAGATGATGTTAATTATATGATTATGGAATATCAACTTAGCAAGAATAACATAAAGGAAGTTCTAACAAACTTGTTCAAGCACTTTGAAAATATCAAGGTTTAGGGACAATGCTAGGGATTTGTACTTATTGATGGAGTGAATGACCTCATGAGTAGAGATTGCAACATCTAGAATTCATTAAGGGAAAAATATTTCTAGGTAGGGCTAATAATTTTTCCTAGAATAGGTTTGATCCTATTCACCATAACCTTAGAGGAGATCTTATACATAGAATTACATAGGCTAATAGGATGGAAGGTGGTCACCAGATTGGGATTAGAAACCTTGGGCACAAGAAAAATGTATGTATTAATCATTTTTTATAATAGTTTACCAAATTAGAGGAATTATTTAGTAGCTTTGGTTAGATCATACTTTATTACCTCCTAGAATTCTTGAAAGAAGGTAAAAGGAAAACCATCTAGGCCTCGGGGATTTATAGGTTCACATAGAGAAGGAAACCTTTTCTACCTCATTTTTACTGACTTGTGAAAGTAACAAATCATATTCAATCTCATCAATAACCAAGGGAGTTTGATCCAAGAGCTTATCATGATAGTGGGATCCTCTTTAGATCCATTAGTGAAGTTATGCAGGAAGAATTAAGAAGCACATTTTCTTCCTACATCCTTGTCCTCTATGAGTTCCTCAATGTTATCATTCTTTATAGATTTGATAATATTAATTCTCTTATTCTATGAAGTATATTTATTGAAAAAAAGGTGGTTTTCTATTCCTCTTCCAAAAGCTATTGAATTCTAGATCTTTTCTTCTAGTAGATTTACTCTTTGGTGTTGTTTCCCTTCCACATCTTTCTCTAATTTTCCTCTTCCTCATGTGTGGAATTTGAAGATTCACCTTCAACCATGAAACATTTAATCTAGAAGAACTTAGTTTCAATCTCCTTTTTTTAAAATATATTACCAAAGATGTTTTTACTTCACTCTTCAAATTACCATATGATATTTGTGAATTTATTGGCCACCTGGAACATAACATAGATCTAGATAGGGATATTCCAACATTTGTGTATAAATCTTTGAATTCAGGATAGGAGTTCCACATGAATTCATATCTAAAAGAGATGGGTTATGAGTAAGTTGATCAATCTATTTTAGAAGAATGGGGGAGGGCAGACGAAGTAGCACAAAAGCCAAGATCTCAATAGTAGAAACTAAGAAGTGGTCTAGGTAGACATGAATTTACCTATTGTCTCCCCCTATTTACCTATTTTTCTTAATTATTAATAATTAATCTACCTCTTCAATGATTTTCTACCAATGAAAACCATGCTCCAAAATCTTCATGTACAATCATGTTTAAGATTTTCTATCAACACCTTAGTGGTCGTGGTGGTTTCTCTATGTGTGTTCTTTGTATACTTGGAGGTGTTGTATCTACATGAGGACTTTTTTTATCATGATTTCATGTGTTTTATCTCTTCTTTGGAGGATTTTATCTCACAAGAATATTTGTTAGAGGTGGCTCCTCTTGCATTGGGTCCTTCAGCACAAGTATCTCCTCTTTCTCTTCTAGCTCCTCATCCTTCTACATGGCCTCCACAAGTGGTGACACATCATCAAAATTTCCTCCATAATACTTGTCATTATCATCTCCATCACTTTTCTCCTCATCAAATCCTTTTTGTGCCCTATAAAGGGAGTTTGGATTGCAGTGGGGTAGTCTGTGGGAAAGATAGATATCACTCCATAGATGTTAATATATTTGAGGTACTCTCTTGAGACACTTACATCCTTAGTGTAAGGGGCACCTAGATGTCAACTCCCCCCTATGTCTATTTCCTATATATATACATATATACATACATATATATAAATATACATATATGCATGTATATATGTATATATATATGTATATACATACATATACATATATATGTATATGTATATATACATATATATATATGTATATATACATATAATACATATATATATATATATATATATATATATATATATATATATATATATATATATACATACATATATATACATATATATATATGTTTCCATGGGAGTATAGGGAAATTTTTGTGGGCACATCCTACTATCCTCGGAACTGTTACAATATTCTCTTAAAATAATAAATTACGACCCACTATATTTATCTGGGCTCAAGGAATCACCTCCTTTGCATCTATGTTAGTTGTACATATAACCCTTTTGTACTAACATATACTGGAGCTACTACCTCTATGCTCAATAGACAATCGAGAGTGATCCTCTAATATAGTGTGTCTCCAAATTGAAATAAATATCCCAATGGATAAGGATATTATCTAAGTGCCACTACATATGTATTAACTAGTTATCCTATTGATCTCATGTATTTTATGTGCTCAAATAGACAATCAAGAGTGATCCTCTTCTTCTCCTCCTCCTCCTCCTCCTCCTTTGCCTCCTTCTCCTCCTCCTCCTCTTCCTTCTTCATCTTCTTCTTTTTCTCCTATTCTCCCTCTTGATCCTCCTTCTCCTCCTCCTCCTCCTCCTCATTCTTCTTCTTCTTCCTTTTCCTCTTCCTATTCTCTCCCTCAACATTGATTCAAGAGGTAAAAGGATTCTCCTTATTATTTTTCTTCTTCCTCTTCCTCTTCTCTCATTCAACATTGATTGGAGAGGTAAAAGGTTTGAATATATATGTTTCAATGGGAGTATATGGAAATTTTTGGAGGCACATTCTACTATCGACTGAACTATCACAATATTCTCTCAAAATAATAATTTACCACGCAATATATTTATCTAATCTCAAGGAATCACCTCCTTTGGATCTATGCTAGTTGTACATATAACCCTTTTTATACTAACATATATTGGTATGGCCTCCATACTATCTCTATGCTCAATAGACAATTGAGAGTGATCCTCTAATATAATGTGTCTCCAAACTACAATAAATATCCCAATGATAAGGATATTATCTAAATGCCACTACATATGTATTAACCAATTATCCTATTGATCTCATGTAGGTTATGTGCTCAAATAGAAAATCAAGAGTGATCCTCTTCTTCTTCTTCTTTTCCTTTTCATTCTCCTCCTCCCCCTCCTCCTTCTCCTTCTCCTTCTCCTTCCTCTTGCTCTTCCTCTTCCTATTCTCTCCTTCAACATTGATTCAAGAGATAAAATGCTTCTTCTTCTTCTTCCTCTTCTCTCATTCAACAACAATTGAAGAGGTAAAAGGTTTGGAAATAAGATTTCAAAATAAAATTCTTCTTTATATACTTTATTTTAAGTTACCTTTTGGAACCAATAATAACTTTTCATGTACAGATAATCATGATCATTCATTTCCTCATAACTTTAGTTAGGTAACTAAGATTTGTATGTTATCAGAAGAATTAGAATCATGATTTAGCAAACTAATTCTTCTAATGGATTTTAATATATTTTGAGTTCATCTTGAATGTTTTGAAAGAATTTTTTGATAAGTTTGCATCAAAATTTGCTAAGATAATTATGATAGATTGTTTCAATTTCTTGAATTAGCAATCCAAAACATGGGTGCATATAGTTACTAGGGAACTTCACAAGTCATCCCTCATCAAGTCCTAGTTTATTTATAAGTATCACTAACTTGTGGTTTCTTGTAGGATCTATGCATTGTGGACTTTTCTATATACTTATTCCATTTACTAATGTTCTTACTTTAGCTTCCATATGAATGTAGTATCATATACCACTAAAGTGAGGGGTTGAATGTACCATCCTAAATTAGAATCACTCTAATTTAGTAATTTTTTAATCTCATCTTAATGCATTTATATTATACACTTGTATGAATTTTTCTCTATCCTTCCTAGGTGAGTTTTTAGTAGGCTTTAACCTTATTTTTGTGCTCAAATAATTTTTTTTCACTTATCTATCCTATAAAAGTTGATGAAAACCACACCTTTATGTTCCTAAGGGGCTTGCATCCCAAAAAATAACCTAAGTTGAGGGGTAAGATTTCCCTTATGTAGTTTTCAGGAGTAGATTGTCCCTTACACTTGACCATGCATTTTATCCCATTGGATATATTTCTAATTCAAGGTTTTTCTTGCTCAATTTTGTTAGCCCCTATGAGATTTCATCTTTGGATCACTACAAAACAACCTCTTTAGCTTCATTTAGAAATATAAGCATGAATATTATTGAGCTTGGGATAGATCATTCTTTGGTGGACATACCAATTTAAATAAGAAAAATTACAAGGTTGAGACCAAAGTATTTATAATTTATCCATTAAATAAAATAGGAGGTTAACACCTTCAACCAAATAACCTTCAAACAAGTCATCAAACCATCATGAAGTTGCAAATAGATTGTGAAGATAGATGGATTTTTTCATCCCTTCGGGAATTGGTATGGTTTCTATGTTATTTATATATCTATACTTTGTCTCTTCACATTTACACTTTTTCATGCACTCAAACACATATTTGTTGTATTTACATGATAACATTTCATTCTAGGGAGTTATATCTTGGCATTTTTACATTACATAGATGTTTGCATTTTAGATCCATACTCTAGATTAAAAAGCTCTATGTACACTACACTACTCTTAACAACTATTCATGGAGGTGGAAATCACCAAAGAAAGGGGTTGACAAAAGGTAAATCCATATATAACCACCCACACACACTTTTTCAAATCTACAAAATTTAGAGTACATATTCAAACATAGATCCAATGACCAAAATTTGGGTTCTTTCTAGATTTGTATTGATTTTTGTGATCAAACATCCCAAGGTAAGGGATGAGGTCATTCCTAACCCAATACCTTTTAGTGACAAAATAATCATACTTTTATCAATCCAAAGTGTAGATCTAGGCTTTAAGATACCAATTTTCTTGTCCCAAGTAAGCGGCAATTTCATCCCAAATCCAAGGTTAGGTACAAGGTCATTCCTAAACTCCCTTGATTTTCCCTATCCAAAGAATAATCAAATCCATTCCTTGTTTAGATTTTACAATTTTTGGGGGCTTAAAATAGGAATAAATTTTTTTTGGGCTTTTGATTATTAGTAAACAAACTGATTGGCCATTTTGCCTCATTAATCTCGAACGTGCACTCATGTATGTCCTCATTCTTTGCATTTCAATTCTTAGATTATATTTTCATACTTGTTACCTCACTTATCTTAATTCCCAAAGGTCAACACAAAGATATATCCCAAACTTACAAGGTTGAAATTTCATGCTTTTACCCTTTCCTCTTAGTGCCTCTTGTTTGATTGAATTTGTGAGCTTGGTTTCTTTCTCTTGACCTCCTAGTTGTAATAGATGAGGTGAACACCATTTTCTTCATTACACTTTCATTTTTGGATAAAGTTTCTAAGGGGGACTCATATATACTATCATTGTCAAACAAATTGTTATGCAAATTTTTATTAATATTTCTTTAAAACACTCTCAAGAACAACTTTTCTCAAAGAGGGAAAAAAATATAGATGCTTAAAATTAATTGACAAATTTAGTATATTTTTTAACACTTTGACATTGAAATTCAATCATCATTTTGAAAACTCTAGTGGTTCTTCTATATTAGATGTGTTTGTCCTTTATCATTCATCAACATTGTGTCATTACTCATTAATTGATTTAAAATAAAATAAAATTAATACTAACATTAATCTCTAATTCATGCCATAACTCTAATCAATTTAACCTAATTAATTATATCTGGATAAATGGTTTCTTATCAAATCCAATCTTATCTTGTCAATTTCATCAAAATTGATCAAAGTCAAATAATTTATCCTCTTTAGGGGTAAACAACCATTATTTATTTGTAAGTCCTAGTCTTAATAAATAAATCTAATTTAATTATCCTTTTCCCAAGTCTGACAAATGTCATTTATTTATCCCTTTTCCTAAGTCTCACAATTACTTAATCATATAATTTTGAGTTTTGCAATTTTCTACTTCCTAAATTCCTAATTTTTAATTTGTCAGAATAAAAAAATTTCAAACTCAAATAATTCTCTCTTTTTTTCACAAAGGATTCAATTCCTACTAGCTTGCCTCCACCTACTTTATAGCACTAAATTCCTTACTCTTTACTCTTATCTTTTCCCACTAATTTACCCTACCCCCATTTCTTCCATATCTCCTTTGTTTAGGCATTCAAAAATTTATTTAAAATTTATAATAATTTATTATAATCATGACACCTTTCCCAATTGTACTCACATTTTCCAATTTGGTGATTTGGATTCAAAAACCTATTAATTACCCTCTTTTTCTCTCAATTTTTTTACCACTATCTTTCAAATCCTTTTGTTATTATCATCACATTTATTTCATAATTGAGTGCAAGTTTTCATTATGGGAGCCACATATCATTCATTGGAAAAGCAAGAAAGGAAATTAAAGTCCATCTTAGGGAGTGACTCATGCTTTATGTTTTCCATTCAATCTCATTTTATCAAATGATAGGTTTAGATTTAATTTTGTATGCAATTAGGGTTTTGTAGTTTCTCTAACATGAAATGATTTTGATTTTCTATCTTAGAATTAATAGGTTAGAATTGGATATTTTTGATTGTGAAAGAGGTCAAACATTATGGGAAATGGATGGTGCATTGGAGTATAAAGGTGATATATTGGAGTAAATGGGTAAATGAGATGGTTAGAAAATATATGGAAGACTTGTGAAAGGAGGTATAGAAAAAAATTTGATCAAAAAGGATTTTTCCAAGACTAAAATGTGTAGGATTGAAGTTTTTTGTAGATGTATCCATAATAGGTGGTGTAATAGTCACATTATGCTATAATATTAGTGTATGAATGAAATCATCAACATGATTGGTATAGTAATAGAAGTTGATATCTTCAAATATTTTTTTTAGAGGTATGATAATTTTGTTAATAAGATAAGAGATTCTATGAAACACATACACCATGTTCATCACTTTGAATCATTATCCTCAATCCATTAATTAAGAGTATTGACTCACTATTTGAGTAGTATTAACCCATCTATTATTCAAGATTTTCAAAGTCATTGACCATATTTATCAATTAGTTGGGTGATACTTTTGTCAAGGAGTCATCCTCATCATGAAAAGTATGGGAAGAATGGTTCTCAAAAATGTTAAGAATTTCATGTAAAGACATACATGTTTCACCTGAATTCCCATGGAAAATTCTAGTTGAATCAAAGTACACACCCTTAGTATTCAGACATTTGAAAGTCATAAGCATATATGTTATTCTCACATGAGTATTATATGCGAAAAATTGGTCACAAGTTCTTCTCATAGGGATATTATACATGGAAATAAATGTCATAAATGCATACAAAATGATAGATACGAAGGAGATGTCTAAACAAAGAAAACCCTTAATAAATTGATTATTCAAACATTGCGTAAAATGATATATAACTCTATTTTTGAATAAATTGAAATAAATAAGATCATAGATCATATCTAAATTAGAAATTAGAATAAAAACTAGTTTAAAAATTAAAAGGGTAAATAAGAAAAATCCATGATGTCTTGGGTTCACCAAAATATAATGTTTGGTGAACTAGATCGTTGTTGTATGAAACATAATAACATAAATTATACAATTTGAAATAATTGCAAGTGTGAGTTAATTATGTACACACAAACTAGTATAGATATCTTAAATAAATCTATCTAAAGAAATGTCGATGGATATCCACTACAAAATAATTATAATTTAATTTACCATATCTAAAAATATTTGTATTTCCTTTATCTCCATTTATTTAGTTTTCTACTAACTAAGCTTTTTATTTTTATTTTTTAAAAAATGGATGATTTATATCTCCAAATATTATAATTTAAATGAATATTTTATGTGGTATTTATTAAATTATTTTAAAAGTATATTCTATTTATAATAAGATTTAAACTTGTGACATGTAGATGGTTGTCAAATTTAAACTAGAAGAGTAAAAGTTAACACTAACATGCTCACACCATCCCACTCCCCCATTTTGTCTTTGTAGAATGCCTATTGGCATTAATTAGATCTAGAAAACCAAGTCATAATTAAGAAAGATGTAAGATGCACTAGTTTCACCAAAAAATAAAGTAGGATTAATAGGGTTCACTTGCATATGCCTACAAAGTAGGAATCTTAATCCTATCTTATATTTTTTTACACTCAAAAGAGAATGGTCTACTTGGTCAAGATATGTGGAAACAAAGTGGATCTAGTGGTTCTTTATTTGTCTTGTGGAAAATTATAATGGAATTTTGTAAGAGGAATAAATAAGTTGGGGTAAAGTATGATAAAATAATAGTTTCCAACATATAAAACAATACATATATCAAATATGAAGACTTCAACTATAGATTTGAATAATATAGATAGAGAGGAAACTTGATACCAAAATTTGGGAAACAATCAGATGGACAATAATGAGTTGAGAAGCCTAGTCTTGAACTATATTGGTTGAGGAAACCTAGTCCTAAATTTTTACACCCACAAAACATGATTTTTTAAATCCTCTAATGCTAGATAGAAACCTAGATCTATGTCTTTTTTGTATTCCACTTGCATAGAAAAAAAGGAGATTATTTTTTGGGTTGATGGGGTTTCACATAGGTTAAACCCTAATTTAGTTATCCTTGAAATTGAAATCATTTAAAAATGGGATATAAATATTATTTTTATGTAGCATATGATATATCTACACAATGAATATTTACATGTTTAGAGGCCTTATTTGTGTTAAAATCCTTATGAAGTTTCTATTTTTGACAATGTATAGTTCACTTTAAGAATAGTTGATCATAGACTCCATCATGAATGTTATAGATCTAAAAGTTATTCATTGTGTTCATTACACTCAAAGGATGCTCTTGAATTTGAATTATTTCACTTTATTTGAGTTCCATGTATGTATGATCAAAATGATCTTGAGTGAGATTTCTTTTGTGACTCTCCTTTTCATTTCAGATTTAGAATTTTGGAGAAATCCAAGATAGGATAATGTTTATTAGTCCCACAAGATATCCATTACATGTTTTTAATTTATATCTTTAGTATTAGGACCATGTCACCCTAATTGACATAATCTTGGAATGAATTTCCCTAGACACCTAATCTAGTGATTACATTTACTTAAGTGACCTAGCATTGATACCACTTTTTAGAGTGGGCTTAAAATTATACCAAAACTCCAATACGTCAGTGCCCAATATAACCAATCATCTTATAGTACACATGAGGTGGTTGAACCCTTGTTATGAATCCCAAGGGGAGTGACGAAGATTTTTTCAACATGCATGTCCTTGTTCTCAAATATTGTTCACCTTTCCTTTTGTGCATTTGTACACGTGAAATAACTTAAAAATCTAAGTTTTTGCAATGAAGGGTTGTGACTTGACCATTCTTTCATAACAATTTTATCAAATAGATATGTAGGAGTCCTATTAAATAGGAAGCAAGTGGTGTAATAGCTTCAACCCAAAAATTTTGATCTAGGAAAGCACCATTGAATGTATTACTCCCAAGCTTTTGCATCAACACCATATTCATTCTTTCTATGAATCCATCCTACTATACATAATTATATGAATTTTATTTTATCTAGGAGTGCCATAGAAATTATAGAATTGTTAACCAAAATGACCTCCCTCCAAAAATTCAAATTCAAATATAATTTTTATAAATGGTCACATAGGGATATTTTATGAAATAATTTAAACATTGGTTATATTTATTATTTCATTTTATGTCTTAGAATGTTTTAAGTCATGACCATGTGTTTCACATAGTCACAGTTGGTTAAGCGCTAACTAGGATCAAGATGGTGAAAGTATGATTTCCTTGTGTTCACATCATAACAGAGAATATTAGATTAACCAAGCTTAGGGTGGAAAAGCTGCACTTGCTTTGTTTTCACCTGATTGCATGGTTACATTGACATGCCATGGTTTAGGTTGCAACAATGTGAACAGGGCAGATCTTTAATGCTTCAGAGATACACTTTGCACTATCAAAACTTTCAGATCTACGACCAATGCATAATCGCAATAGGTTAAGAGGTGGCTAAACTTTGAGCTATGATAAAGAAATTCCCCTTGTTTCACTTGGTCACAAGGGTTAGAAAGAAACCTTGGGTTAAGGTGGTGATGGTGTGGATGTAGTCAAATCTTAGCCTTCGCAAGGCCACAACGGTTAATAAAGAATGCTAAGAGCAAGTTGCAAAGCAGTGATAACCTATGGGTCATAGTTTCACAAGTAGAAATTGTTGTTTAAGAAAGGTGGTAGCGAAGTTGTAATCATGGGTAGTTAAACACAAGGCATAAAGTTGAGTTGCTAACAAAGTGATAGAATGGTAGGAAATGTTTGGTCCACATGGAAAGGCTTGATGGTTAAATCTAGTTGACCAAATAACATGGCTAAATTTGGCAAAATTAATGATGGAAATGGTAGCTCCTTGATGATGAGCCCAATCTTTCTACTCTCTTGTAACCACTTTCATCATTCCCTAGGTCTGATAAATACAAAGAGACACTCCACTACTGCCTGTTGATCCATCCATTTAGTCAATAGTAAATGACTACAATTCCTTATCTCTTAGAACTTTGTTTGGTAAAGAAGTGATATTCTCATGTATGGATTTGCATTGTGATTAGATCTTTCTAGTTTTGCACTGATTGCTCTTTGTAGATTTGATTGTAGTGGTTGAATTTTGTCTTACTATTGAAGTTATCTAAGTTATGCTTGCATTATAAAAGAAAATGTTGTACTCTTCCTTAGGGTTGGATCTTCTCTATTTCTCTAGTATTGCCTCAACATGCTACTATAAATTCCCTCTTTTCCTTTGACTTATATGTCATCCTGTCTTATCTTTTTCAACCATTGATTTACAATGAAAGCTTTGTTTTCTTCTCTTCGATGTACTGTGAATATCTATAATCTGTATTTTTGTATCTTTGTTGGTTTGTGAATGATAAAATGTGAAGTAGTTCTTCCTTGTGTCACTCATGTGGTTGTCTAATCTATTTGTAGTTGATAGACTAAAGCAAGTCTGAATCCATATATCTTTGGACTATCATTATAATGGTACTATGCATGTATAGGCAGAGTTTGGTTTGAACACCCTATTTTGGTGCATCACCTCTTTATAATAGATTAGGTAGTTACTTTCATGTATTCCTTCTCCCTGTTCTCTTCAATAATAGTTTAAGTGTATCCTAATAGTAGAGGAAGTTGACCTTCTCTGGAGACTCAACCTCATAGTTCAAGTCCTATAGCTTGGAGGTTGTTTCCATGTTTCACAAGGTTGTCTTTAGGTAAAAAATTTGGACAACGATGCAATCTTTGTTGACAAAATTTTTTGGCACACTCAATGGGACAATATATTTAAACATTTAAAGTTCACTGATGTTAAAAAAGATTCCATGTTCACACTAAGGAGATAGTACTACCTTTAGTATAAAGCCTTCAAGAGACTCATTGTTTAGAAGTACTTGGTGACTCTAAGCTTTAAGTACAATCTGGTTCCCAGACCAATGTTTCCATGATTCATGCCCAACAAACACACAAGGTCATCTTCTAGAGGTAATTTCCAATGCCAAGAGCTTTCTTTTTCTAATCCAAGAACAAAGGCTAGAGTATCTCTATCACCAGTTAGGAGTGTGATAGTAACACATGTTAGGACTAAGGTGTCTTTACCTTGGATAATTCCTATTCTTATTATTTTTTTGGTAAATGTATTTTTTGCAAATAATTTAATTAAGTGTGAGTGTACATGCCTTGTTGGCATGTTGATGTGTCACTCCACTTGTATGTGTTAGCATCTTGAATTGTGTGTAAGAAGATCATGGCTAAAATGTTTATGACAGATTCCTATGACGCGTAAAAGCTATCTTTGAAAGATTTGATGATGGGTGAAAATGTGAAAACATGTGGCAATTGATCATTGAAGTAGCCCAATCTAGTGTGTAGGGTTCAGGGCACTAGCCCAAATTTTTTTTGGGTTCCTACTTTTCCAAAGAATTGTAAAACCTTAATACAATTATTCTTTGGAAGTTGCCCTAAAAATGAAAAGTGCATGATATAAGCATTTTTAGGGTTGCAGATAGTAGATTATAAAAATGTGTATTGTTGGTGTGATATGCAACTACTAGATTTGTCTTTTGTGTCCTAAAAGAACTTGCATTGCAAGTGTGTTTTAACGTTTTATGTTGAAGATAATACATTGTGTAGGTTTTGGAGGGGTGGGGTTATTTTACCAAAAGGTTTTTCCCCACTAGCATATGTTTGTGTTTATGTGTTTTCTTTCTCTATATGTTTCCTATATTCATGGTTGACTGCAATATTATTGTTTACATAATATAAAATATGAAATTGTAAGGATTTAATAGGAATTTCACAATACTTTCCTTAATTGATTAGTGTAAGAAGTTGTTTCTGCACTTGAGTTTCCTCACAAGTGGTATCAGAGCTTGATAAAATTTTGATCCTAGTTGTTGGGTAATGTTTTTTGAGCTAATCTCAAGTTGAGTGGGAGTTTTGTGTGGAACATTTTAAATCTTATTTGTATATTGAGATGGCTAATTCATCATACAAAAAAATGGACATGGAGAAATTTAATGGTAGTAATTTTGAGTTATGGAAACTCAAGATGGAAGAATTTCTTGAAGATCATGATCTATGGGAGGTGGCTTCACTTTATGTGAGACCTGCAACAATATCTCAAGAAAATTAGGATCTCAAGGATCAGAAAACTAAGGGTCTCATTAGACTCTATCTAGTTGTTTTAGTTCTCTTGAATGTTCTTGATGAGAAGACTAAAAATAGTTTGTGGACATGGCTTGGATCTATTTATCAAGCCAAATCTCTTGTGAATAAGTTGTTCTGAAGGAAGTAGTTGTATTGTCTAAGAATGGAGGAATGAGGATCTATTATAGATCATCTAAATGCTTTTAATTTATTGATTTCATAGTTGACAACATCTAGTGTCAAGATAGAGGAGGAGGATCAATGTATGACCCTATTATGCTCCTTGCCGGACTCATGGGACTATTTTGTGATGGCTCTTGGAAATAATTTAGTCACTTTTAGAATGGATGATGTCGTGTCTTTGTTGTTATCTAAGTAGATGAGGAGAAAGTATTTAGATTTGGCTAAGGAAGCTCTTGATGTTCATGGGAGATACAATGACAGAGGGAAGAAAATTGGCAGAAAGTGTGGAAAGGGTAGATCCAAATCCCATGGAAAATCAAAGACTCTTGGTAAGTTCAAGGAAAAATGCAGGAACTGTGATAAGAATGGGAACTTTTGTAAAGACTGTAAAGAGCCAAAGAAGAAGAAGAAGGCAAAATTCAGGTTTAGAAAAATCTCAAGAAGATAGCGATGCTTTCATTGTAGCCTTGGCAACACATGCATCTTCAGATGCATGGTTCATAGACTCAGGTGCTTCTTTCCACATGATCTCTCATTGAAACTAGTTCTCAAGGTATGAATTTTTTGATGGTGGAAAGGTGTACTTGGGTGATGATTCTCATCTAAAGATAGTTTGATGAGGATGGGTCACTATCAGAACCCCTAATGGATAAGTAAAGGGGATCAATGGGGTAATGCACAACCCTAGTTTGGCATGAAACCTATTATTTTTAAGTATGCTAAATGATTTAGGTGTGCATTTTTTTTTTTTCTAAAGATGGTTGGAAGATTATGATAGGAGCTATGGTGCTTGTTAAGGGTACTAGGAGAGGTACTCCATTTCAACTTGATGCATGCATTTCTTAGTGTAATAGTTCTTTCGTTTCAAAGAAGAGATCAACTAATACTTCATCCCCACCATCTAAATGATAAGTAAATAAGGCTATGGTTATTATTTTTGATGGTAGTGCAACATGTGTACCTAAGGGAGCAAACATATTGGAAGGTAAGCTTCTTGTAGAAAAGACAATGTTGTGGCATATGATATTTGGCCACATTAGTGAGAAGGGTCTTAGAACCCTAAAAAACAAGAACCTTGTTGAGGGGTTAAATGATTGTAATATCAATTTTGACTTCTATAAACATTGTATCTATGGTAAACAAAATCATGTTCAATTATACTCTTTTTCTCACAAATCTTTTGATGTTTTGGATCTTATTCATTCTTATGTATTTGGTCCTGTAAAAATTCCTTCAATATCCAAGTCTATATTTTTGGTATCTTTCATAGAGATTATAGTAAAAGGACATGGATTTATTTCCTAAAAAGTAAGACACAAGTCTTTAGTTAGTTCAAAGAATTTAAAGCCCTTGTAGAGAATTAGACTAGTAAGAAGCTTAAGTGTATGAGAACTGACAATGGTGTTGGGTTTTGCTCAGTAAAGTTTGAATAGTTCTATAAAGAATGAGGTATCGAGAGGCATAAGAAAAATATTTATACCCAAAATCAAAATGGAGTTGCAGAAAGAATGAACAATACATTGGTGGAGAAGGCTAGGAGTATGCTTAGTGGAGCTGGTCTTGAACAAAGGTTTTAAGCTAAAGCTGTAGCCATTGCTTGTTATTTGGTTAATAGATATCCTACATCAGCTCTTGTTGGTAAGACACCCATGGAGGTGTGGTCTAGTAAGAAGCCTTCAATTAGACATCTTTGTGTTTTTGGTTGTGAAGATTATGCACATGTTCCAAAGGAGAAAAGATGTAAGTTGGAAAACAAAATTTTCAAATGTATTTTCATCAGATATAGTGTTGGTGTGAAAGGATACAAGCTTTAGGGCCCTATGACTAGTAAGGTGTTGTATAGAAGAAATGTTATTTTTAGAGAGCTAACATCTTCTCCTATTGTGCTACAACCAAATGAAAAAGAAAAGGAAGCTATTGTCCAGTCACCTCTACCCTCGAGAATACTGAACTTAAAGATCATTTTGGGTCTAATGATGAGGAGAGCTCTAGTAGCTCTGATAGTTTAGAAGAAGAGGAAGAAAAACCTCAACCTCAGCCCTTGAGGAGATCCACAAGAGTAAGAAAGCAACTAGAAATGTTTGGTTATTCTATGTTAGACTATAGTTGTGCCTTTTCTTTGATTACTAACACTAATGAGCCTAGATCTATGAAAGAGGCTTTGGATATGGAAGATGTAGGTTCCTAGATTGAGGCCATAGATGATGAGATGACTTCATTGGATAAAAAAAAAACTTGGGACCTTGTACCTTTGCCTAAAGGATAGAAACTTGTTGGTAGCAAATGAATGTTTAAGAAGAAATTATGTATAGATGGTAGTGTTGAAAGGTACAAAGCTAGATTGGTTGTGAAGGGGTTCTCACAGTAGAGGGAATAGATTATGGTGAAATACTCACTCCTATTGCAAAGTTGACATCCATTAGATTTATGTTATCTCTTGCTACATCATATGATTTAGAGATAGAATAGATTGATGTGAAGACAACTTTCCTTCATGGTGATTTGGAGGAAGAAATTTATATGTCATAGCCTGAGCACTACATTGTTAAAGATAAAGACTCTTTGGTTTGTAGATTAAAGAAGTCTTTATATGGTTTGAAACAATCTCCTAGGGTGTGGTACCTTAAGTTTGATGCCTTTGTGTTGTCAGTTGGATTTGTAAGATCAAAATCAGACCATTGTGTTTATTTCAAAGTGCCATTTGTGAAGGGTAAGGGTATGATTTCTAATTTTAAATCTTAGTTGTTAGCACAGTTTAAGATGAAAGATCTTGGAGCAGAAAGGTACATCTTAGGTATGGAAATAAGTAGAGATAGGTCTAATAGAAAAATTTGGTTGAGTTAGAGTAAGTATGTAAAGTCTATGTGTTGGTCTCAGATTGGTTTTGACAATTGAGTGTCAACACACTTAAGAAAATTCTAAGGTTGATGTTGAGTATAATATAGTTGTCGAGCTATAGTATGTGCCAAGCCAGAAGTTCAATAGGTGCTGAGTTATTCAAGTGCCAAGCAAGTTTCAAGTGTTGAGTGAGAATAGATGCTAAGCCAATATATATGCCAAGTAAAGTATAGGTGCCAAATGAGACAGAGTTATAGGAGCCAAGCAAGACATAATCCTATATGTGTTGAGCATCAGTAATCAATAAATGCCTAGTAACATAGAATCAACATATGAGTTTGTGCCTTCGCAAGTGCCCCACAGGCCACTACTAGAAATTGCTATGCTTGCCCTCCCATGCCCTGACACTATCTCTTTCTATCTAAATCGGAGCTGATTCAAGATGAAATCTATTACATTTCCTATGTAATAAGCATGCAACCAATTAGGAAATATGGAAAGAATTGAGTAGGAAAGATGGATGAATCTTGATCATAGATTCATACCTAACCCTAAGTCTTGAAGCCTTTATAAGGAGGTTGAAACCCTATAATTCAGAGAGAGGAAGTATGTAAGAAGTCATGTGGGAATGTATGAAAGAATGCTAGCAAAGTTTTGAAGGAAAAAAAAGGGGTGTAAGGACTTCGAAGAAGAGAAATAGTACATAATCAAGTTGATCAAAACAAAGTATCAGTACTACAAATAGAGATATATCAGATCAAGAAGGATCACATCAAATTGGACAGAACAAGGATCTAGAATCAACGATTGAAGATTGTAAGTTATCAGGTCAAGACATTCTATTATACTTTTTAACCATTGTATTAGGAGAATGAAAATCCTATGATGATAGGTTTTCTTAATAGCAATATTGTAGATCCTTAACAAGGTTGTAAATCCTTTAATAGGGTGATATTCCAAGTGAATGTTTGTAAGTCCTTTAACTAGGTCACTTTTAACAGGGTATAAAGCGTTTAATAGGGAAGGCCTTTCATAGGATAGACCATTGATTGTGGTCAAACTTTGTAACCTTAACCAATTACATATTGCTACAGTGATAATTTGTGGGTGTCATCTTCAACCCGATTTTACCTTCTCATTTTGGAGGGTTTTTGGGTGACCAAATCTTATGTTATCTATTTTCATGCATATCTTTACTTTTATGTTTATTAGAGATTTTAGATGCATTTTATTAGTTTTAATTAAAAGTTTATAGGTTAAAGTTTATTACTTCTGATTCACCCCCCCTAGAAGTAAATCTTTCCACTTGTAAATTCCAATAATTAGTATCAGAGCCAAGTTCTCACAAGGAGAAGCCTTACAACTTGAAGAAAAAGATCTAGAAATGGAAGTCTACAAACTTGGGAAGATCATAGAGAACCAAGAGATTGAGATACATCTCAATTTTCATTCTTTGGAAGAAGCTAGGGAAGAACTAAGGAAATCATTAAAGAGCAGAAGAGAGATTGCCATAGTTGAGAATGATACACAATACAAGGAGATTGACACCTCAAAAGTGTTTGCAAATGGAGATTCCAAAGAGTTTGATGTAATAATAGAAAACATAATGGAAAAGAATAGATTTCAAGTAGAAGAGATCATAACTTTCAAGATTGAACAAGAATCACAAGCCATGATGCTTTGTGAAGTATCTGAATAGAAGAAAAGAACCATTGAAGATAAGGATATGATAGAAGAAGACAAGAGAAACCTTGCCTATAGGTTGGAGGAAAAGTCAATTTAACTTGCAAGAATTTCCAACATGCAACTAGACATCCTAAGCTAGATGATGAATGCACATCATGAACTGAATGTCAAGGACATTGCGATCTCCATGCTGAAGATGCAAAATGAACAACTAAAAAATGACTTGAAAAGAGAGAAGGAGATTGCAGAGAGCTTCACCAAACCCAATGAAGCCATCAAGTACTTTGAATAGCTACTAAAATCACCAAGAGCCAACAATGATGCTTCAAGAGTAGGATACACCAGCACTAAAAAAGGAGAGTCATCCAAGATTGTAGTAGAAAAAAGTGACAAAGGTAAGAACACTAAACCTACTTGTCATTTTTGTGGTAAAAAAGGACATACCTCTAATGTGTGCAGGAGCAAGAACACCCATCAACATGACAAAGCTAAGAACATGAGTCACTGTCACAAGTGCAACAAGCAAGGACATCATGCACAATATTACAGGACTAGAACCATCAAAACACTAAGATTTGAAGGTCACTGCTACAATTGCAAGAAGTATGGATGTAGAGCTTTTGAGTGTAGATCAAAGCCAATGTGGACACCTAATAAAAAAACAAGGGGAAATAATCATGGATATCACTACAATTGGGACTACAACACTAGGCACAACTATCACTACTATCAGGAATATGAAACATCCCTAAAAGTTGCATAAGAACACATTTCAGTGGAAACTACGGTAGATGGTTGAGGAAAACTACATGCTTCAGTTTTTTGAAGACTAGAGACATTAGCAAAAATTTCCCAACAAGGTCAAAGGCATGCAACTTAGAGTTTAACAAAGGAAAAGAGAAGGTGGATGTTGAACACATTAGAGGAGAAATGAATAAAACATGGAAGAAGAAAGATGGAAGTAGCACATCCAATAAAGGGATCACTTCACCAAAAAGGTCAAGTGGTCACACTTCATCCAAATAAGAAAAATAGGGTATGTGGGATTGATATTTAATGTCTTATCATACATCAGTTCCAAAGACAAGTAAGTACTAAAAATGATAGATTAGCATGAATAGAGATACATAGTTTAAACTTAAAGTTTTCACAAGTGTTGCCAAGTTGCCTTCAGATGCTAAGTAAAGATCTAGTACATGCCGAGTTGTTTGCCAAAGTTAGTAGAAGCTGAGTGGTTAGTTGTAGCCGAGTTGGTAGTGGACATCGAGTGAAAAAACACTAATGAAAATTGAGTAAAGTAGAATTGCTTAAAGAGTCGAGTGGATAGTTGTAAATGCACTAAGCATTAAATGTTATGAAAGAAGGGTATATGATGGTATTTTCAATCATTTTTCACCATCATGATCAAAGAGAAAGATGAGAAGAGCATAGAATTATCCAAGCATTTGAGAAAATTTTAACAAAGATTCAACACAACATCATCAATTTTAAGGTATTTATACTAGTGCCGAGCTACGTAGTTTTGAAATTTCTTTGTGTTGAAACCCTAGATTGCACAGATGGCCTCTAGTTTTAGGAAACCTTAGGAAAAAGAGCTATTTGAAGTTCAATTAGTGTTAAATGAAGTTAAGCAACCTGATTTTTGACCTATCCTTGACGTTTCCTATAGAACGATCTAGCCAGAGCCTTATCCATAATTCCTCCTAAGGTAGTAATGGTTCAAGATGTTAGGAGATGCTATAACTATAAGATAGGTGCTATTGGAGACATGGAAATTAGGGAAGCATATGATAGATCATGTGAAAACAAAGTCTTGAAGGAAGAGTTCCAAATCATTGATAGGAAGGGCTTAACCCATGCCCTAGAGTTCCCTAATATTTTTAAGACCAAATGGATCAGAATTGTGTTGAGTAGGATTCATGATGGTAGTTTGTGGTTGGAAGATGAGCTAGTTAAGATATCAAAAAGGATTATTCATAGGGTAATAGTGTATCCAACCCTAGATCAGCCCAAAACCCTAAGAAGTTGTTGGTGCTCAAAATTGCTTTCTCATTTTGAGCGACCATTTAAAATTTTGAATCAAGTCAAGCCTATGAAAGCCCCATAAATGTGAATGTACCCGACTTTACCTATAAGGCCCCAAAGGTGTTAAATGTTTCTAACACCCTGTATTCAACTTGTCTAAGTCTTCCATGAAGTTAAAACATCATTTTGAGTTATCTGACAAAGTCTTATTTTGAACCAATCCTAAATCTATTTTCTACCCCAAATTAATATGCAAAATCTAGTCAAGAACCTATTTCTTTATGCAAATTTTCCACATCTCCTAAAATCCTTTAGCCCCTAGTCAAATTCTTGCTTAGGGCATGCCTTTTAAACCTTGGGTAGTTATGAAATAATGTTTTGTTAAATCTGTTTTAAGTTTAAGGTAATCATGGTTTACATGGTTTTGAATCTAAAAGAGTTTCATTTTAAACTTACCATGCAAGTCTCGGCAATCATTGATCTTGTTCAGATCAACGGACCCTACATTCTCGCATTTCTCAGATGCGAGGCTATTACAAAATGTGGAGAAGCAAGAGGGAGGCACGTAGCACAGTTTGATTTTGGGGGCCCGGTATAATTCAAAAGTATTATCTCTGTTCTCTGCGATGTGAATATGTCTGACCAGGTGGCACCTTCCAATTCGTCGGTGCAATGTGATAAGGTAAAGTAACATATGCAAGGTTGATTCACCGTTGATCTTAAGTAGATCAACAGATACCGCTTGCTCGCAAGATGAAGATGAGCTTGGTCTAAACAAAGAGAGCAAGCGTGGAAGAGACATTTGTCCCTTGTGAAGACACAAGGGGTATTTGTACGAATGAAGAGGACAAGTTATGAACATCATCAATCTATGAGAGATTGACGGATGAAGCATACTTGTATTTTCAAGATGCGTAATAGATAAACATTGCAAGAATGCCACCTTATGATCTGTGGCATAGTGGGATTGAGCGTGGAAGTGATGATGTCATGGGCACAGAAGTTTTGAATGCTGCAATCAGGTTTGTTAGAGCACATGCATGAAAAAGGTGATTTTCCATCAGCCGTTGATCTTCTTTAGATCAACAAAGGGCACTGGCCCACTTTATCAACATGCACAAAGATTAAGGAAAGTGGGAATGCATCGTGAAGACACATGTCCCCAGTGATATCAAGTCCTACCTTATGATCTTACACAGATCTTTTCTTAGCCATTGATCTTAATCAGATCACCCGCCTGTGCATTTCCATGTTATGAAGATCCTTGCAAGATAAGAAATGCAAGAGTGTGCAAGCCTAATACATGGCATGGGCTCAGTTCGTTGATTCAATTCAAATCTGTGGTTCTTGCACATTTGCATTTCCAAAAAAGCAAGAAGCACCAACTAAAAGAGGAATTGCACACATGGCTAATTATGATTGGGTTATTTGGACCAACTTGTCTAGTGGATTTTGAAGTCATCATGATTCACAGCTTCGACTTATAAGATCTTCAGGATCGATGGTGCATATTTTACTATTGAAGGTGGTGGCATTTTGCACATTAATGAGATTTGAAAACCTTCGTGTGTGAAAGTGAAGAGTAGAATGTAACAGGTAAGATTTTCTCAATTTCAACTTGTGCGAGTAGAAATTCATGAGTCACCTCTGAACAGAAACAATTACTGCAAGGATTGAGATAAATTTGGCACGAGTGTCAAGCAGTTCGCTCAAGGATAAATTACAAAGTTACAGAGATAAAAAGAAAAGGCTTAAGGTAAGTTTGTATACCATAGTCTCTGCAATTTTTAGTTTTGTGTGATTTAATCAAAAGATGGTTCCAAAGATTTCACTAACTCTGAGGGTGTGGATAGCAGAAGGATTGCTTGTTAAGAGTAATTGGTTTTGGAGCACTGATAGTTTGAAAAATGATTTATTTATTTTCAAAGGATGGTTCACAAAAAGAAAATGGTTAGCTTCATATGCCTATGTATGGTTTTTTGATAGAGGAAAGCTAGTAATCAGGTGTCATAGTCAAGTCACCAAGGTGGTAAAAAGGACAAGGAACAGACTTGGTAAGCTAACAACCTATTCAGCGGTAACATCATCTTTTAAAAAAAATTTCAAAATATCCTAGTTTGATGCTAGGGTATCAAAAATATTTGAGACCCTGTGCATAGTTTTGGAAGAGGGTGAGGAAGATTTTATACCCTTGGGTATAGTCTATTTCATTTTTTGTGCGCACGTCCCTTTTTTGTATTAGTGGATGACAATTTTGGGTAGGAAGTTGGTTAAGGAAGCAGACATGGCTAGGGATCAAAGGATACCTATTTTGTTATTTTTAATAGCCACATTGTTTTTTGGCTTCTATACTGCATGCTAAGTAATGATTCTATTATTTCTGAAGCCTGGCATGATCAGTAAAGAGTGAGAAGTAAAGATGATTCTCACTTAGTAGTCATCTTGACAAAACTCATGGGCCTAAGATGGTGCATACTGTTTAGAGTTGATTTTTTCATTGATAGGGCAGTCTTAGCAGTTGTGCACACAACAAATCAGTGTTGGAGCCAAGTCAGCAAAAAGTTGTAATAGAAAGGAGTCTACAAGAGAATATTTGATCTACGTGATGTTCTGTTAATCATTCTTCTTCTTTTTCTGTTATAAACTTGTGATATCTTTTGTAAGGGACACCTGTCGGTTCTCTACGCCTGAAGCTTGTTGCATCTCATAGTATTTAAATGAGATCCCAAGGCTAGAGAAAGGTGGTTGGTTGGTTTTCTATTTCCAGTTCTTGGAGCTCTGCTTAGGCTGTGAAAACCACACACCCAACATATCTTGTATGAACAACATATGGATTTCATAGATAGTTCTGATCTGTTAGGTAGCTTTGCATTTCAATTTCATGCATCTCTTGTATTTGTTTCAAAGAAATAAATAGAATTCAACAGCAAGTTAATCTTCTTTCTAGTATCTTGTCTCCCATTCATGTTGTCTATAATCTCTTGTGTTTTGTAAACAAAGAATATGTAACTCACTTGCAATCTATTGGTTGTATATGTTGATTTATTTTGCTAATAACTCAAAGGGTTATGTAAATGCTTAATTCATTAGTATAGGATTGTAGATCTCAAGAAGGGATAGGTTGAGTATGAGGTTCAAAAGGGTGTAGATGTCTAATTCATAAAGTGGATAGATAGATCAGGAAAGTCCTCATACATGGCATTTATCAATGACTTTTTGGGATGTGTATTAGCGATTTGTGTGGGTACCCAATAGATAAGGCACTGATCACCTTGAAGGATCATAGGCTTATGTTGATTCATGTCATGGTTTGCTGAAAATCAACATTATTATTCAATTATTTTCCCCTTTACATTGAAAGGGCTATAAAAAGTTTGACCCTCACTCAGCTTCTGTATTTCATTGATTTCTATTCAGTTGTTGTAGATCTTTGTCATTGCATGAAGTCACTAGGAGATATAAGGGGTCTCAATCTGCATTAAATAGATTCGCGATATGTTTTGTACTAGTTCAATATTAATTGAATCTTAGGTCTACCCACCTAGGTCTTGCAGAGCCTGAAGAAGAAGACGGGTCATGCCTTATAGTTGGCCCTGTGTTTGAAATGGCATGTTGATAATGGGAGTTAGCTGCCCCTAGATGTGTCATTTTCTCATGGGGATAATTGAAAACTGGTAACATTTTCAAACACCAACAAGATGGCGACTTTGCTAGGGAGCTGTGAAGTAATTCACTGTTAAAAGGACAAGAATCTCTGGTGTATAATTTGAATATTTCAGTCCTACTCTCGGTTGGGTTTGGCCCATCTGAGTCACCAACAAGATGGTGACTCTACTGGGGACTGTATTGAATTAGATTTAAGACAAACCTTGAGAATTTGAAGAAGAGATTTAATACAGCAAAAGAAGTGCATAAAAAAGGTTGCAACAGAAGGTTATCTGATGTGTTTTCTAGTTTTCTTACTCAAATATCATGCACCCCAGTTGAGCTTTATTCATGGATAGTAGTATGTTATAAAATTGGATGAAAATTGTGTTCTATGACTGTTATAAGTCTATCTTCAATCAGTTCAGTTTTGTGAGCTATTGTAGTGAAAGTTAAAGTCAAAAATCTAAGAATGAAGTGTATTCTCTTTCTAAAAGTGTTAGTAATCTGCAAGTTTTTCATATTGAAAGTCTGAATTAGAGTGTATAAGTGGTAAAATGTTTTATATCTTTCTCACTAAGTGTGAGTGGCGACTCTGAAGTAAGTCTCTGTGCCAGTGCACATGATTTGTTTTTAAATATCAGAGGCTTTCAATATTTGTGAGTAGATCTAGTTCTTGGGAAAGAGGAAGTATAAGTTTCTTGCTTAATGCTTTATGTGGTTGTTTGTATCTGTTGAAGTATTCATTTCAAATGGAGGAATCACAGTTTTGATTTCATTTTCTTCTTCAAGGAGGTGGCGACTCTACAAAGTTTGATCAGTGGTATGAAGGATTTCATGCTTGCACCTGTGCAAATCAGCAGATTTGAAGTTTTAGACAGCAACACATAAAGGTATTTTCAATTTTCATATATGTACATTTCATTAAAATTGAATGGTAAAATGGTTACCTCCATCCAGTGTTTTCAGCACTAAGAAAAAGAACTAGAAAATTTAAAGAGATGGATTCTGAGTTTGGATCTTAGTATGAGTTAGAGGGTCTTCGTGCAAAGAATGCTAGATTAAAAAAAGAAAATCAAGATAGTCTGGTTTCCATATTAAGAAGTAGAATTGGTGATGTTAAGGGACTTAATGGATTTCAAATTTATATGAAGTTCAAATCAGCAGTCGTGAATCTTCATGAGTCCTGTAGACCAGAGAAGTCTTCATGGCCAATGTTTCTATTAGAAATTTTTACACCACATTCAGTTGATTGGCCAGATGAAACAAGATCCCAAGAGATTATTAAATTTCATGATATTATCATAGAATTTGAATGTGAGTTAAAGGCTATTGAGTCTAACGTTAGTGAATGTAATGAGTCTGTTCAAGATGATATAGAAAATGAAGAGTCTTAGTTTTATGAATCAGAGGATAGTAACCAGTAGTCTGGTAATATGCATAATTTCAGTTTATCTTCTCATGATGATGAGGATATAGAAGAAGAGAAGTGTAACATTAGTAATAGTCTTTCTTCTAGCGATAAATGTGATTGTGTTACAATGCCAATTATTAAGGTGTTGTCTAAAGAAGAAGATGGGTATGATGATCAGAGTTCTAATTTTTCAAAATACATTACTAATGAGCTTGCTATTACGAATGTGCCAAGCTATTCGAATAATGATCTAAGCCAAGGAAAACAAACTAGGGATGAATTCTTGTTAAGTGTTGATGAGATTTCTAATTTGTTGGCTCATGATTTTGAAAGGTATGCTAACAAATCTAAGGATGTTGGTGTTTTGACATGTTATGAAAATTCATGTGGTGAAGTCATTTTCCCTAATTATGATGTTGAGAAAGATGTAGTTTCAGAATGTGCTAATCAGGTTTGGGGGGTGTATGTGATAGTAATTTGTATGTCAATACACATAACGACTTCCATGATGAGAATGAAAATAGAGAGATAAGAGTTGTTGCTGATTCAATGTTTCCTATTTGCATAAGGCTGAAATAAGTTCAGATAGCTCATGCGATAAGAGAAATAGCAATGAAACAGTTTATCCTAGAGAGCTATTTGAAAAGCAATTAGATATGGATCAATACATTCTAGGAATGCAATTTTATGGTAATTCTTATGATTTGGGATCTAATCATTTGCTGGAATATGAAGAAAATACAGTGTACATTTAGTCTAATGTGTGGTATACTGTTGATGATGCAAATGAGGATAAAACAGATTTTCCATACTCTTCATATTCAGAGGCACAAGGTGAGTTACCATCTGATTCATGTAACTCATTCAATGAAGTAGAATATCAAGCTTTTGTGTTTCCAATTGAAGGAATCCATGACTATGTCAACAGTGATTAGTTTCAATTTGATATCAGTTGTCATGGTCATGCTGATCCATATTTTCATAGTGGGCAAGGTGTAGACAATATGTATGATTTTTATACACACTATGAAGATGATGACGGTAGTTTTGTTTTGCCTATTGAGCTGATTGCAAATGTTGATATGTTGGGTGAAACAAATGATAATGAGAATTTCAGCTTGCCTCAGGAGGATGTAAATGAAAATCAGGTGTATGATAGAGGTAAGCAATTTTGAAAGTTTGGTGGCCCAGGGCTATCATTGTACATAGTAGTGTAGTTTTTCCCTGCATTCAATAAAGCTGTTCGAGAGAAGTTTTGAAGCTTTTGGAGTGGTCTGCTTCTCCTAGAGATCTAAATCCTTGCCATGCCCACAAGGGACATGCATCCCCAGACAGAGCCACTTTTGGTGCTCAAAATTGCTTTCTCATTTTGAGCGACCATTTAAAATTTTGAATCAAGTCAAGCCTATGAAAGCCCCATAAATGCGAATGTACCTGACTTTACCTATAAGGCCCCAAAGGTGTTAAATATTTCTAACACCCTATATTCAACTTGTCTAAGTCTTCCATGAAGTTAAAACATCATTCTGAGTTATCTAACAAAGTCTTATTTTGAACCAATCCTAAATCTATTTTCTACCCCATATTAATATGCAGAATCCAGTCAAGAACCTATTGCTTTATGCAAATTTGCCACATCTCCTAAAATCCTTTAGCCCCTCCTCAAATTCTTGCTTAGGGGATGACTTTTAAACCTTAGGCAATTATGAAATAATGTTTTGTTAAATCTATCTTAAGTTTAAGGTAATCAAGGTTTACATGGTTTTGAATCTAAAAGAGTTTCATTTTAAACTTACCATGCAAGTCTCGGCGATCATTGATCTTGTTTAGATCGACAGACCTTGCATTCTTGCATTTCTTAGATGTGAGGCTGTTAGAAAATGCAAGGAAGTGAGAAGGAGGCATGTAGCAAAGTTTGATTTTGTGGGCTCGGTATAATTCAAAAGTATTATCTCTGCTCTCTGCGATGTGAATATGTCTGACCAGGTGGCACCTTCCAATTCGTTAGCACAATGTGATAAGGTAAAGTAATATATGCAAGGTTGATTCACCGTTGATCTTAGGTAGATCAACGGATGTTGCTTGCCCACAAGATGAAGATGAGCTTGATTTAAACAAAGTGAGCAAGTGTGGACGTGACATTTGTCCCTTGTGAAGACACAAGGGGTATTTGTACGAATGAAGAGGACAAGTTATGAACATTGTCAATCTATGAGAGATTGACGGATGAAGCATACCTGCATTTTCAAGATGCACAACAGATAAACATTATGGGAATGACACCTTGCGATGCATGGCATAATGGGACCAAGCATGGAAGGGACGATGTCATGGGCATGAAAGTTTTGAGTGTCGCAGTCAAGTTTGTCAGAGCACGTGCATGAAAAAGGTGATTTTCCATCAGCCGTTGATCTTCTTTAGATCGACGAAGGGCACTGGCCCACTTTATCAACATGCAGGGAGATTAAGGAAAGCAAGAATGCATCGTGAAGACATGTGTCCATGGTGATATCAAGTCCTACCTTATGAGCTTACACAGATCTTTTCTCAGTGGTTGATCTTAATCAGATCAACGCCTTATGCATTTTCGCTTTATCAAGATCCTCGCAAGATAAGAAATACGGGAGTGCGCAAGCCTGATACACAGCATGGACTCAGTTCATTAATTCAATTCAGATCTACAGCTCTTGCACATTTGCATTTCCAAAAAAGAAAGAAGTGCCAACTAAAAGAGGAATTACACACATGGCTAATTATGAATGGGTTATTTGGACCAACTTGTCTAGTGGATTTTGAAGTCATCATGATTCACAGCTTCGAATTGTAAGATCTTCAGGATTGAAGGTGCATATTTTACTATTGAAGGTGGTGGAATTTTGCACATTAATGAGATTTGAAAACCTTCATGTGTGAAAGTGAAGAGAAAAATGTAACAGGTAAGATTTTCTCAATTTCAACTTGTGCGAGTAGAAATTCATGAGTCACCTCTGAACAGAAACAATTCCTACAAGGATTGAGATAAATTTGGCACGAGTGTCAAGTAGTTGGCTCAAGGATAAATTATAGAGTTACAGAGATAAAAAGAAAAGGCTTCAGGTAAGTTTGTATACCATAGTCTCTGCAATTTTCAGTTTTGTGTGATTTAATCAAAAGATGGTTCCAAAGATTTCATTGAGTCTGAGGGTGTGGATAGCAGAAGGATTGCTTGTTAAGAGTAATTGGTTCTGGAGCACTGATAGTTTGAAAAATGATTTATTTATTTTCAAAGGATGGTTTGCAAAAAGAAAATGGTTAGCTTCATATGCCTATGTATGGTTTTTTGATAGAGGAAAGCTAGTAATCAGGTGTCATAGTCAAGTCACCAGGGTGGTAAAAAGGACAAGGAACAGACTTGGTAAGCTAACAACCTATTCAGCGGTAACATCATCTTTTAAAAAAAAATTCAAAGTATCCTAGTTTGATGCCACGGTAGTAGAAATATTTGAGACCCTGTGCATAGTTTTGGAAGAGGGTAAGGAAGATTTTATACCCTTGGGTATAGTCTCTTTCATTTTTTGTGCGCACATCCCTTTTTTGTATCAGTGGATGGCAATTTTTGCTAAGAAGTTGGTTAAGGAAGCAGACATGGCTGGGGATCAGAGGATACCTGTTTTGTTATTTTTACTAGCCACATTGTTTTTCAGCTTCTGTATTGCATGCTAAGTAATGATTCTGTTATTTCTAAAGCTTGGCATGATCAGTAAAGAGTGAGAAGTAAAGATGATTCTCACTCAGTAGTCATCTTAACAAAACCCATGGGCCTAAGATGGTGCATAATCTTTAGAGTTGGTTTTTTCATTGATAGGGCAGTCTTAGCAGTTGTGCACACAACAAATCAGTGGTGGAGCTGAGTTAGCAAAAAGTTGTAACAGAAAGGAGTCTACAGGAGAATATTTGATCTACGTGATGTTCTGTTAATCATTCTTCTTCTTTTTCTATTATAAACTTGTGATATCTTTTGTAAGGGACACCTGTCAGTTCTCTATGCCTGAAGCTTGTTGCATCTCACAGTATTTAAGTGAGATCCCAAGGCTAGAGAAAGGTGGTTGGTTGGTTTTCTATTTCTAGTTCTTGGAGCTCTACTCAGGCTGTGAAAATCACACACCCAACATATCTTGTATGAACAACATATGGATTTCATAGATAGTTCTAATCTGTTAGGTAGCTTTGCATTTCAATTTCATGCATCTCCTATATTTGTTTCAAAAAAATAAATAGAATTCAGCAGCGAGTTAATCTTCTTTCTGGTATCTTGTCTCCCATTCATGTTGTCTATAATCTCTTGTGTTTTGTAAACAAAGAATATGGAACTCACTTGCAATCTATTGGTTGTATATGTTGATTTATTTTGCTGATAACTCAAAGGGTTATGTAAATGCTTAATTCATTAGCATAGGATTGTAGATCTCAAGAAGGGATAGGTCAAGTATGAGGTTCAAAAGGATGCAAATGTCTAATTCATAAAGTGGATAGATAGATCAGGAAAGTCTTGATAGATGGCATATATCAATGACTTTCTGGGATGTGTGTTAGCCATTCGTGTGGTTGCCCAATAGATAAGGCACTGATCACCTTGAAGGATCATAGGCTTATATTGATTCATGTCATGGTTTGCTGAAAATCAACATTATTATTCAATTGTTTTCCCCTTTATGTTGAAAGGGCTATTTAAAGTTTGACCCTCACTTAGCTTCTGTATTTCATTGATTTCCATTCAGCTGTTGTAGATCTCTGTCATTGCATGAAGTCACTAGGAGATATAAGGGGTCTCAATTTGCATTAAATAGATTCATTATATTTTTTGCACTGGTTCAGTATTAATTGAATCTCAGGTCTACTTGCCTAGGTCTTGCAAAGCTTGAAGAAGACGAAGGGTCATGCCGTATAGTTGGCCCTGTGTCTGAAATGGCATGTTGATAATGGGAGTTAACTGCCTCTACATGTGTCATTTTCTCATGGGGATAATTGAAAATCGATAATGTTTTCAAACACCAACAGAAGTGACTCCAAAGATGCCATTTAGAAAAATACTAGAGCTAAGTGGAATAAGAGACGCATGATCATTGATACTATTAAGGATCATCTTGTTGATTTTGTTGTTAGAGTCATTTCCCACAATTTTAACCAATCTAGTAGACTCAACAGTGTTCCATGCATTGTAGTAGATGTTGGCTACAAACTTGTTAAAATGGATCATACCTATGATCTAGCAGAACTACAATTACAACAAATTAATGAAAATTTTGGAGCTATAAGAAGAACAAAGGGACTCCAATATAATTTTGGAGCAATTTTGATATGTATATTCTTCTATGTATAGAATGAATTCTCATCTTTTGGAAAGGTTAGCTGGAAGACAAATAGGTCCATAGTAGCCTAGGTGAATGAATATATTGAACAAGTGGGGGGAAATTTTGAGACATTAATGACTAGCTAATTTGAAGATTTCAAGAATTCAATGAAACAGAGACTTAGGATTCCTGTCTCACTTGTATAGAAGCACACAAATGATATTTTTTTTCTTTTTGACATTGATTACACCTACATTCAAGCAGCCATACCAAGGGTAAGATGGCTTAGACCACTTGGGTATGAAATGAATATTAGTGAAGCATCTGCAACAATAACAACATTGTTAGTAGAAGAAGTAGATAAGAGTGCCCCACATTTTGGCACATATGGTGTAGTGAGATCTGAAGTAGATATAAAGTTAAAGACAACTTCTACATTGAAGAAAAAGGATAAACTAGTAAAGAAGCTCAAAGAAAATTTTGGATAAGGCACATCAGAGGCAAAAGAAGAAGAAGAAGAAGAAGAAGAGGAATAGGGGAAAGGACCACTAGCACTAACCCAAGGCATGGGTGGAGATGCTGAAGAAGAAGAAGGTGTTGAGAAAGAAGAGGAAGCACCTAAGGAAGAGCCCAAAAAGAGGAAAGCATAAAAGTAGCCTACAACATAGCCTAAATGCAAGATGAAAATAGCCAAGCCAAGCCTAGAAAAACCCACCACAAGGGCAGCTACAAGGGCTACAACTAAGGTGGCCAAAGAAAAACCACAAAGTAGGAAGGGCTAGCATAGAAAAGGGGGAGAAAATATGTGGCACCTCTAGAGTCAGATGAGGAGAGGACAAAGTCTGATGATAATGAATAATTCAGAGTGGTAAATTACACAAAAAAATAAGATTTGGAAAATATTTGTGATAATATTAGGGATAATGCAGACTTGTCTAGATTGAAAATTATTGACTTCAATAAGTTAAGTAGAGATGAGAAAAACATAGTGGAAGAATTAGTCTACACTATGATGGCCAAGTTCAAGAATACTCCACTTGAACTAGATAATATTATGCCAAAGAATTTTTATTCAATTATAGAAAATAATTGGCATTATTGCCTAAATATGTAGAAGGAAATAAGAGAGTCAATATTGGATCATGTAGTGCTTGACCTCACAAAAGGTCAAATAAGTAAGGCAAGTAAGAAACATGGGAGCAAATTCACAGCCAAATATAGAGCCTTCAACATATTGCAAAATAAAATAGAGGATGTTGTGAAAAAGTCCACACAAATGTGGAAATTAATTTATGGGCTAACTACAGTAAAAAAGGGACAAAAAGATCCCTTTGAGGGAAGGAATAATGATGATGAAGGAGACAAAAGTGAAAAGGAGGAAGAAGGAAAGAAAGAAAAGGAAGAAGTTACAATGGAGAAGGAAACACAAAAAAGTGATATGGCAATATCTAAAGAGTAGCAATAGGAATAGAGTGTGCAAGACACACAATTGCCACCACCTAGTCCTCCACATGCAACACTTACACCTGCATAGACAATAATTGTGAAAGATGTTCCTAACACCTTTGGTTAGAACATCAACCCATTGACTACAGATGATCTTAGAAAGATCCTTCACCAGACTACTTGGAAATCACAATTTTGACCAATCCAATCTTGGTGAGTGTAGAGGAACTTCAAAAGGCAATAGCTGAAATAACCAAGGAGAAGGTGAATCCACAAGAATCACCTTCACAAACTCCGATAGATACAAGTGGAAAACCACAAGAGTAAGAAGCACAAGATGCATTTTCTAAGGTTGATTCCATAGTCAGAGTAACTTCAATTACTGAGGAGCAAGCATAGGAGCAAATAGGACAAAAGGACATCTCTATTCCTATAGTACAAAGTGAAGGTGTGCATCCTCAAATCACTATAATTGATCAAGGCAAAGTTGAAGAGAAAAAGGAGAGCCCTAAGGAGAAGGAACAAGAGGCAATACAAACATTGGTTAATTGGCCTACTACAGGAACTCCCACTAGAACAATGCAACAACCAAGCACTGATGTAGTACCATTGCAAATATCAGCACCAAGCTCAAGCTCTACCAAGGTAGCAAGGGTACTTCACTATGGAGATCCTACACTTGATGAGGAGATAGTCATACCAAGCTATAACTATAAAATAATGAACATAGAGTAGATCAATGAAGTGCAAGAGGCACTAGAGAAGAAGAAAAAGAAAGAGACACTCAAGAATAAGTATAGGCAAAGGCAAGCATTGATTGAAATCAAAGACATCTTTCTTGATTCATTCAGCTTGCAAGTACCCGATGAGACAAAGCCCATCATGGAGCAACTATCGAACATAGTGGACCAGGTATAGAATGAAGACCTAGATACAAATCCTAAATTGCTTGAATGGTCTGAGAAGAAATTCTAGATGAAGGTAAATGAGAAAATATATGATGAAATAGTAGTCTCTGAAGTAGAACTAGCTAAAAAGGTTGAAAAGGTGAAAGTAGTACTTGAGAACATATTCTCATTGTACTCCAAATTATGTGATTCCTCATACTTCACACAAGAAAAAAGCTAGAGGATATTGAGCTTGGAAAGAAATCTCAAGGTATCTAGCATGCAACTACCAAAGGATCTAGCTCAAAGTGAGAAGTATTTTGCTAAAATGCTTCACACACAAAAGGAATTAGCTATACTCATAGAAGATGAGGCTAACACTAAGGCCAATTTTCCTAATGTAGAGAATTTCTTGAAGAAAGATCCCAATCTTTCTACATTGGAAGGCCTGGTACACCTTTTAGCAAAGAAAACCATGCAACTTAAAGCACTAGAAATTGCATTAGACAATTGGGATGCTACTTTGAAGATCATTATGGAAGTAAATAAATCTTTTTTGGCTAAATATTCAATTCATTCATAGAACCCTTTGACATAAGTGTCAAAAAAGGGGGAGATTTAATAAATTGGGGGAGATACCTAAAGGGGAAGATAATAAATACCCAAAGGGGGAGATAATAAAACTTTGAGTTTTGAGGAGAAATAAGGAGATAAAGCCAAAAGGATACAAAAATAAGGGAAGATGCATGAAAGGGGGAGCAGAAATAGAGTAGATAGAAATAGAGCAGACAAGGGAAGTAATGATGAGCCAAAGATAAAGAGTATCAGAATAATCATCATGAGACAAATCCAACATAAGGGATTTTGGATATAGAAATGGCACATCAGCTCAGGGAGAGGTATAAGTTTTTTAGGTATATAGTCTTCTACAAAATTTTGAACAGGTTTTTGAAATTTTGTACATATGGCGAACAAGATGTGTATTATAATCATAAATATTAGATTGATAATGTTTAGTTAAGTGTTTTTGACACTCATGTCAAAGGGGGAGATTTTTGGTCTTAGATTGGTTTTGACAATTGAGTGTCAACACACTTAAGAAAATTCTAAGGTTGATGCCGAGTATAATATAGATGTCAAGCCACAATATGTGCTCAACCAAAAGTTCAATAGGTGTTGAGTTATTCAAGTGCTGAGAAAGTTTCAAGTGCCAAGTGACAATAGATGCTAAGCCAGTATATATGCTAAGTAAAGTATAGATGTCAAGCAAGATAGAGTTACTGTAGGAGCCAAGCAAGATAGAATCCTATATGTATCAAGCATCAGTAACTAGTAAGTGTCGAGTAACATAGAATAAACATATGAGTTTTTGCCATCACAAAATTAGATATAAACTATTTTTGAGATGACTTAAGATGAATCTCAAAGGATCTAAAAGATAAGATCAAATCCATTACATTTCCTATGTAATAAGCATGCAACTAATTAGGATATATGGAAAGAATTGAGTGAGAAAGATGGATGAATCTTGATCGTAGATTCATACCTAACCCTAAGTCTCCAAGCCTTTATAAGGAGGTTGAAACCCCATAATTTAGAGAGAGGAAGTATGTAAGAAGTCACGTGGGAATGCATGAAAGAATGCTAGCAAAGTTTTGAAGGAAGCAAAAGGGGTGTAAGGACTTAGATGAAGAGCAGCACTGCAGAATCAAGTTGATTAGAATAGAGCATAAGCACTACAAACAGAGATATATTAGATCAAGAAGGATTAGATCAGATTGGACAAAACAGGGATCTAGAATTAGCAATTGAAGATTGTAAGTTATCAGGTCAAGATATTCTACTATACTTTCTAACCATTGTATTAGGAGAATGGAAATCCTTTAACAAGGTGACTTTCCAATTGAATGTTTGTAAATCCTTTAACTAGGTCACTTTTAATAGGGTAGGCCTTTCACAGGGCAGACCATTGATGTTGATCAAAGTTTGTAATCTTAACCAGTTACATATAACTGCAATGATAATTTGTGGGTGTTATCCCCGCCCCAATTTTACCTTCTCATTTTGGAGGGTTTTTGGGTGACCAAATCTTGTGTTATCTATTTTCATGCATGTCTTACTTTTATGTTTAATAGAGAGGTTAGATGCATGTGTTTAATTTTAGTTAACATTTTTAGAGGTTAAGTTTTGTTACTTTTGATTCACACCCCCCCCCCCTCTCAAAAGTAAATCTTCCCAGTTGTAAATTCCAATACTATGTTGGATAGGTTCAACATGATAGATTGTAGACCATTGTGTGTTCCTATTTCTATGGGAACAAAGTTATCTATAGATGATTTTCCAAAATCTCCTAGTGAGTTGGAGGACATGAGTAGAGTACCTTATGCTAGTGTAGTTGGTAGTCTTATGTATGCTATGGTCTATACTAGACTCGACATTGGCGAAGTAGTGGGAGTTCTAAGCCAATTTATGGCTAATCTTGGATGGGTACATTAGGATGTAGTTAAGTGAGTATTCAAATATTTGAGGAGTACATCAGATTACTCCATTTGTTATCATGGTAACTCTTCTGGAGATCTACATTTAGTTTGTATTCATGGGTTTGTGGATTTAGATTGGGGAGGTGATAATGATACCAGGAGATCTAACAATGCTTATGTGTTCACTATGTTTGGTGGTGCCATCAGTTGGATGAGTAAGTGACAACCTATGGTTTCTTTGTCCACTAAAAAAGTTGAGCACATGGTTTCTACTCATACTTGTAAGTAAACCATTTGGCTTAGGAGATTGTGTTCTGATATTGGTGTTGATGTAAGAGAGATTACTATTTGATGTGATAGTTAGAGTGTTATTTCCTTGCAAAGAATCCAACTTTCCATGCCAGAACGAAGCACATTGATGTGTAGTTTCACTTTGTGAGAGATATGGTGGAATATGGAAAGGTAAATTTGGAGAAGGTAGATACTATAAAGAATGTTATAGATGCATTGAAAAAACTAGTGGACACGGAGAAGTTTAGATGGTGTTCAGAGTCTATGGGCATTTTGGCCTATAGTGGTTAGTTCCTGTTATGTTCCTATTGCTCCTACAAGGTGTTCAACAAGTGGGAAAATGTTAGGAACAAGGTGTCTCAACCTTGGATAATTCCTATTCTTATTATTTGTTTTGTAAATGTATTTTTTGCAAATAATGTAACTAAGTGTGAGTTTACATGTCTAGTTGGCATGTTGATGTGTCATTCCACTTGTATGTGTTGGCATCTTATATTGTGTGTGTCGTGAGCCCAAATTAAAAGGATATATGAATATTCAAATAACATATTATACAGTGATAATAATTAAGAATAATAATATTATAATCTATTATATAATAGTGATATATTTGACAATATAAAAATAAAACAATATATAAGATTATAGTATAATTGTACTGTAAAATATTATATTATAACTATAATATTAATGAGTTAAATAAGTTAAATAACAAATAAATACTTTGATTATAAATGATATCAAATACCAATAATAATTTTATAATGTACCTACATGGGTTATATTATGAAATGGACATATTCATGGATAATATTATAATATAATTGAGAATTAAATATTATTAGAAATAATATATAAAGAAAATATACTACGTAATAGTATTAAGAATAATGATATTACTAATATTATTATTAATATAATATATAATATGTTATAATTATAGTATAAATCAATAAGATGATAATATATCTAACTATTATCACATTTGAATATAAATACTATTGATAACTAAAGGTAATGAATTGATTAATTAATCAATATAATATTATATCTATCAATAAATATGGTACAACCATTAATATAAAATGATAGTACAATATAAATATACAAATATAAAATTAAATAGTCTAATATTATGTAATAATAATAATCAAGATAATATATATTATAACATAACTATACTGGACTAATTAAGAGATGTGACTATTGACCACCCTCCAATCAACATATATAAGATGGAGTTATCAAAGGATGTAGGGAGATCATCGGAAGTCATTGATTGAAGCATATTGAAAAGAGGGTATGGTCATTCCTAATAGCCATTGACATTAGTGGAGAGAACGCAAAATATAGTTTAATGGATCAAGTCATTGATAACCTCTTATATTTGATCTAGTTAGATTTGTAATATCTTTGAATTGCAAATATACAATGATCAAAGATTAATACATTGCATTTTAAAGAAATGATGGGCATTGATCAAAGATGATATAAACAACTCGCATACCAAATATAGACGAAGATGAACAAATACAAATAATGTTGCCAAGCACGACATAGAGGAAAAACACAAGTATTCCATAGTGGTGTAGCATAATTAACCAAGGGAATAAAAACATCATTGAAACACATAATATCGACAATTTCAAGACAACGCAGTCACAACTATTACATGCTCAATGATGGCTAATCCAATTAACATCGATACTTGGAATATATTGATTGTATGTTTAATCTGCAATAACATACAAATTATCCATAACCATTGTATGGTAGTTAATGATAATGAAGTTTAACATCTTTTCATTGTGCCTCTTTGGCACATATATATACCAAGCTGATAAGCTATCCAAAGCATACATTGAGAATTGATTTTATAAACATAACTCGCTTTGTGAATTCCACTCCAATAAGAGGATAGATGGTTGCTATCACAACCTATATCAAGTGCAAGTACTATAACTATAGATCAAAGATGGCACTAGGCAAAGAGCGTATAATATTATTCATATATCAGAGATGGTTCCTGGACAAAATATTGCATAATTCATAATAGAATATCTAAGACAACATACTCTATTAAGTGATCATCCTGTAACTTGCAACATATATCAAATTGTATAGCAGAGATGGCTCATAGGGTAATGTGCATACTTTATATTGCTAAATCAGAAAAAACCAAATATTGAATTCTATATTGCTTTTGACCTACCAAACACATATGGCAATCATTTTTGCAACTGTGATAGAATTGAACTATCAGTTATATTCCATTTTGGCATATGGAATTAATCACATATATTTCCCTTTTACCATTGAATTATTATTCATTAGTATATTTCCATTATTCTAGCATTTGGAATTACCAATCATATTCATATTTCATTGATTTATTTCCATGATTCACTATCACATTTCAAATAAACTGCACTTTACATCTATAACCCAAGAAGTGTCCCTAAGTGATCTAAAATGGGACATTATAGTGTGTAAGGAGATCGTGACTAAAACAATTATGACAGATTCCTATGACATGTAAGAGCTATCTCTAGAAGATTTGATGATGGGTGAAAATGTGAAGATATGTAGCAATTTATCATTGAAGTATTGTACACTCAGGTCTCTGTCTAGTGCACAAGGTTCAAAGCATCAACCTCAAATTTTTTTGGGTCCCTACTTTTTCTAAGAATGGTAAATCCCTAATATGATTATTTTTGGAAGTTGCACTAAAAATGGAAAGCATAGGATATAAGCATTTTTAGGGTTACAAATAGTAGAGTGTAAAAAAGTGTATTGTTGGTATGATATGCAACTACTAGATTTTTCTTCCATGTCCTAAAAGAACTTGCATTGCAAGTGTGTTGTAACCTTTTGTATTGAAGATAATACATTGTGCAAGTTTTGGAGGGGTGGGGTTGCTCTACTAAAAGGTTTTTCCCCACCGGTATATCTTTGTGTTCATGAATTTTCTTTCTCTATCTATTTTTTGAATTCATGGTTGACTATAATATTATTGTACTAGTATGTTTCTGGATTCGATTGTGTTAAGATTTTTACCATCAACGTTTCGAATCACACTACGTGATCCATCATCAGGATGAAGAGCAAGAGAAGCACAAAAGTATATTCAATATAATGGATTGTGGAAATTTGTTCTCTTTAATATAATATTATTGTTTACATAATATTGAATTTGAAATTGTAAGGATTTAATAGGAATTTTCACAATACTTTCCTTAAAGGATCAGTGTAGGAAGCTATTTCCGCATATTATTTTCCTTACAACACATACCCTTGCAAGATCTATCTCCACTCCTCCTATTGTTTGGTATTAGCCTAGAATACAATCTACTCATATCAATATATCACTTGCTTACATGGCTAGGATTCATGCTTTCACCACCTTTAATGGTCCAAGCCCCCTTCTATTAGCCCAAAGGCATGACATGCAAGTATCAACTCTTAAAAGTATACCTGAGTTCACTAGTGAAACCTCCATCTCCCCTATTGAGCATATTTAGCAGGTATATAATGTCTAAAATATTCATAGCATCATAGATGATGATGTAGCAAGTAGGCTTTTCGCCTCATCCTTGATAGGAAAGGCACTACAATGGTATAGGGGTTTGCCTCATAACTCTATTACTAATTGGGATGGGTTAGGGGCAGACCTATGCAAGCATTTTGAAGACAAAAGTGATCATATGTCACTCTTAGAATAATTGACAACTATCAAGAGGGCCCCCCATGAATGTATAATAGATTTTTATTATAGATTTCAGAAGACATGGGACAAAATATCTATTGTAGTGAAGTCCTCTCCTAGTAATGCATTCTTGTATTATCTCAGAGCCTTCAGCATTGATATTGCTACCACTTTGTAATCTATGGGAGGGGACACTTTACCAAATACTTATGAGGTTGCCATAAGAGCCAAAAATATTTTGATACAGGGAGGGAAGTTATCTCCAAGGTCCATAATGCCTCTCTTCCCCAACATGCCTAATCATTAGCCTACTATAGCCCCTATTCATGTTTTCTCTATAAGTCAACCTCTTGCTGTGGTCCCAATAGCCTCTACATCCTCTAATGGAGTTGATAGGATTGAGGCCATGATGCAAACATTGATGCAAAATGTAGATAAGAGGATGTTGGATCAAGAAAGGAAGATGGGGGACAATAGTGCAATAGTAAAAATGATGGGAAATGAGTTGGTGACCATGAAGAGGTAGCAAGCTCAAAATAATAAGCCTCTCTAACTCTCGAGTCAAGGTCCCATCCATTCATGTCCCCTACAATCAAAATAGACCTATTGACCACCCCTAGTCTTCAAACACCAACCTACATCTAGGGTTTTAGTCCCTCAGAACAACCTTGCCCAAGATCAAGATTTTTTCTCTTCTTGTAACTACTCCTATGGATATTGCATGTGTCAAAAGGTAGAATCTTACTTGGCTTTGACTGTACTAGAACGAGCAGTTGTCTAGCAACACAATGCTAATCAACTTGCTGATACTTTTTAGTAGGATGATTGTTCTTTCATGAACTGTCTGGTGGAAGAGCATGGTAATGTAAACTAGGATTCATGTGATTACAATACCAAAAACAAGAGAAGAGCTATGGAAGAGGTTGCTCCTCAACCTCCTAATTAGACTTTGACATCAAGTGTAGTACCACATGTACAAGTAGTTTCCTAGTAACAAAATACTAACCAACCTACTGTCCCTTGACAGCAAAGGCAAGGTGAAAGCAAAGATAGTATGGATAACCCACAGACTATCCCACCTCAAGCTTCTACATCTAAGGCTTCTACCATAACATCTAATGCTTCTTTTATTGTGGTAAAGAAAATGAGGAAGACCAATGCAAACATTTCTATGTGGGATACTGTAACTATTGTACCATTAAAAAGGAGGTTGCTGTAGTAGGAGTTGGAAAGCATTGAACTCAGAGATCAACCACCTAACATGGAGAATCATGTTTGTTTGGTAAAACCATCAAAGGAGGTAGAAACAAGAAAAAAGGTTAGATCTCCTCCATTTTATGTTTCTCTAATTATAGGAGATAAGATAGTCCACATCTACATGATTGCTTTAGAGGCTAGTAGTTCAATAATGCCCAAATGTGTTGCTAATATTTTAGAAGTAAAATATGAAACCATTGTTAAGGATGTATTGTAGTTGGATTGTAGTATTTTCAAGACTATGGGAATCCTTAGAAATTTTGAAATGGCCATACATGTCAGCCTGGGTTGTAACATAGTTCAAGATATATCAATTGTTGAGGTTAAACTACACATTTCCATTTTTCTTTCAAGAGACTTCATTACTCAAATAGGTCATTACATATCTTCTAATTGGTCATATATGTTTTTTAGAACTAGATATGGAACCAAGGCTTCAATCATAGAAAAACCATTATCCCTCCATCATATTGATCCCTACACTCCTAATCTCATCAATCCAAATTGTACCATTCTAGAAATAGATGAAAATGATACACCAAATGAGCTCACCACTTCTTTAACCAATACATTTTATTTCCTCTTGGATGAGTGGGCTAGTGCATATAAGTTTGATCCTATATTAGGAACCTTGAAGACAGGCCTAGGAAATTATTGTATATCAAAAAAGAATGCTCTTGTCCCTAACTTAATGAAAACCAAAGAAGATATAAGTGGGATATGGAATATGTAATTTTATGGATCATGAAATAAAAATGGATTAAAGACTAGTGTGATTTATGTTTCTCCTACACTAGAAAGATACTTCTTCTCATTTAGGCTTCAATTCAATTATACTAATAATGTGGCTGAGTATGAGGCATTGATTCAGGGCTTTGTACTCGCTCAAAAAAGAGGAATTCAAGCATGAAGTGTATATGGAGATAGTGAGCTAGTGATTAATCAAGTGAGGAATCAAAATGTTACTAAGAATGGTTTTAAATCTTATAAGCATGGAGTATGGGATTTTCTTGAAGGTTTCAATGCATTTAATATTAGAACATCCCTTGAAGAGGAAATAGACATGCTAACAGACTAGTGGTAGTGGGTGCATCTTATGATGTAAAAAGGAGCCTCAAAGATGAGAAGAAGTAAAAGATTAAAATTCTAGACAGACTCACAATCCCTAATAATTATATCAATTGGCATGTCTTTGAATCTGATGCCCAAATTGTCACTTTGTTCTAGAATGAAGCAGAGTTCTCAGATAGAAATTAGTCAAGATTGCATGACCAATATGGTGATCAAATCATCAACCTCAACTCCAAAAATTTTCCTAAGGGTCTAATTACCTTAGAGAGTGTCTTCAACCCTTATTATCAAGTAAGGGATAGAGGCATGAATCTTGCTACAAACAAAGGAGATCATATGCCAATTGTAGTTGCTAATGGGAGAATGCTAAACATGGGGAAGGTATGTTCTGAAACTAAGCAAGAAAATTGTGTTCATTAATGTCAAGAATTTAATGATGTATTTTCTTAGACATATGATAATTTAAAGGGTTTTGACCCTAGTCTACTTCAACATACTATAGATCTAGTGGACAATGTCAAGCCTATTAGGCAAAAAAAGTGACCAGTAAATCCCAAAATTGAGCCCCTAATGAGAAATGAGTTGTCCAAATTTATGAGGCCAATATAACTTTCCCTATTAAGCACTCCTCTTGGGTGGAAAACCTTCTCCCTACTAAGAAAAATAATCGAGAGATTAGACTATTTGTAGATTTTAGGGATGTTAACCAAGCTTCCCTTAAAGATTATCATCCTCTTCCTTCTATGAAACAAATATTGTCAAAAGTTAGTGGTTCAAAGAGATTATCCTTCTTGGATGGATTCTTAGGTTATAATCAAGTGTTAGTCAAAGAAGCTAACATATATATAACTACTTTCACTACCAAATGGGGCACCTATTCCTATAGTAAAATGCCTTTCGGACTACCAAATGTAGGTGCCACATTTCAAAAAGCAATGGAGATGGCCTTCAAAAATTTGATTGAAAGGTTTGTGTTGGTCTACCTTGATGATATCATAGTATATTCAAAAGATGTAGCATAGCATTTTGGTCATCTCAGACAAGTGTTCATAAGATGTAGAGTACAGAGTGTCTTTGAATCCAAGAAAATGTGTCTTTGCCACTAATCAAGGAAAATTATTAGGGCATATTGTATCTAAAGATGGTTTGAATATTTATCTAGAGAGAACAAAGGAAATACTTGCCCTTTCTCTTCCTAGTCACAAGAAAGGTTTACAAAGTTTTCTTGGTAGAATAAATTTTATGAGAAGATTTATTCCTAATCTAGCTACCATGGTGAAACCTCTTACAACCATGCTTAAAAATAATATGGTCCATTCATTGACCAAGGAAGGGAAAGAAAGTTTTGAAGAGATCAAGGCAGCCATAGCTTCAACTCCTACTCTCATCAATCCAAATTTTGATAAAGATTTCATTCTTTACACCTTAGGAGGTGAGTCAAGTATTTTTGTTATTTTAACTCAATTAAATGATAAAAATGAAGAGAAACCTATTGCTTTCATTACTAAAGGGCTCAAAGAGCATGAAAATAAATACAACTATGTGGAAAACTAGACCCTTATGGTCATAAGATCGTTGAAGAAATTCAGACATCTGCTAGCTCATAACTAAATGTATTTGCTGGTCCCTTATGCAAGTGTTAAGGATTTCTTGTTGAGCAAAGATATTAGTGAGAAAAGAGCTAGTTGGATCACTAAGGTGATGGAGTATAATGTAGACATCTAGATTACCAAATTAATAAGGGGAAAAGGATTGTGCAAACAAATGATCTCAACATGATCTTGATGAGGAAGTTTCTATGATATTGACAAAACAAAAAGAAGTAAGAAATGATAATCCAAGGAGTTGGATAGATGACATGAAGACCTTCTTAACTGAAAATGGATATCCTCAAGGGTTGGATAAAGCCAAAAGAAGATAGTTCAAACTACAACAAATTCCTTATGCTATAATTGATGATTTTATTTTTAGGAGGGACTTCAATGGAGCTTTGATAAGATGTATTGATGCATATCAAGTAGAGAGGATAGTTAAAGAGCTTCATGGCAGTCCTAATGGTGGCCACTTTTCAGCAAGAACTAATGTAATGAAGATCATGAGAGTTGGCCATCCTTGTTCAATGACTACCATAGACATGTAAGGAAGTGTAAAAAGTGTGCTTTCTTCTCAAGTAAACAGAGACTTTCAACCCTTCCACTTCACCCCATCCAAATTGATCTTCCCTTTGCCCAGTGGGGATTAGATTTCATTGGTCCTATTAATCTACCTTCTAGCTTTGGTCATAGGTGGATTTTGGTTGCAACAAATTATTTTACAAGATGGATAGAGGTAGTAGCCTTGAAGAATTCTACAAAAGCTTTAGTTGTGGAATTCCTTAATGGAATTGTCAGAAGATTTGGTGCACCTTCCACCATAATATTAGATAATGCCAATTCATTTGTAGGAGCTCAAATTTATGCATGGGTAATTGATCATGGTATTTACTTGAGAAAAACTTCTAATTACTACCCTCAAGGAAATAGCTTGGCTGAGTCATCCAATAAAAACTTGATCAGAATCATCAAGAGGACTACTGAAGATAACTAGAAGTTTTGGCATCAAAATTTAAAAACAACACTATGGGATGATAGAATAATACCCAAGATAGCCATAAGAAATGATCCATTCATGTTAGTATATGGCAAGGAAGCTAGGCTTCCTATCTCATTGGAGTTTCCTACTCTTGAGATAGCTCATCAATTAGAACTAATTGAAAATGATGCCATGTCTATAAGAATGGCAGATTTGATGTAGCTAGAGGAGAAAGAGGTCAAGTGATACAAACCTTAGAAATACATCAGCAACAGATGAAGAGGAGCTTTGCTAAGAATGCTAAGGTTAGAAATTTTAGAGAGGTGATCTTGTGCTAAACTGAGATGCATATAGAGAAAAAGAAGGGAGGTACTAAATATTTGATGCCTTATGGAGTGGTCCCTATGTAATCATCGATTGTAAGAAAGCCAATGCTTTTTAATTAAGTAGGCCTAATGGTGAAATCTTGCCTATTCTAGTCAATGGAATATATATCAATCCCTATTTCTAATGGAAATAAATGTTCATGTATATAGTTAGAGTTAGTTTTCTTTTTTTTCTCCTCATTGCATAGTTACATTAACATGCCATGGTTTAAGTCATAATAGTGCAAAAAGGGAAGATTTTCAATGCTTTAGAGACACACTTTGCACTATAAAATCTTTCAGATCTATGGATAGCACATAAGTACAACAGGTTAAGAGGTGGCTAAAGTTTGAGTTGTGATCAAGTGATTCCCCTTGTTTCACTTAGTTGCAAGGGTTAGAAAGAAACCTCTAGCTAAGGTTGTGATAGTGTAGATGTAGTTAGATCTTAGCCTTTGTAAGGTCATAGCAGTTAATAAAGAACACTAAGAGTGGGTTGCAAAGTAGTGATAACTTATGGGTCATGGTGTCACAAACAGAAACTATTAGTTAAGAAAGGTGTTAGCAAAGTTGCAATTGTGGATGGTCAAATGTAAGGCATAAATTTGAATTGCTGACAGAGTGGTAGAATGGTAGGAAATGTTTGGTCCATGTGGCAAGGCTTGATGGTTAAATCTAGTTGACCAAATAACACAACTAAATTTGGAAAAAATAATGATGGTGGAGGTAGCTCCTTGATGATGAACCTAATCTTTTTGATCTCTTGCAACCACTTTCATCATTCCCTAGGTATGATAAATGCAAAGAGATGCTCCACCACCACCTGTTGATCTATCCATTTAGTTAGTAGTAAATGACTATTGTTCCTAACCTCTCAGAGCTTTGTTTGGTGAACAAGTGATCTTCTCATGTATGGATTTGCACTGTGATCAGATCTTTCTTATTTTGTAGTGATTATTCTTTGTAGATTTGATTGTAGTGGTTGAATTTTGTCTTACTATGAAAGTTACCTAAGTTATTCTTGTACAATAAAAGAAAATTTTGTACTCTATCTTAGTGTTAGATCTTCTCTATTTCTCTAGTATTACCTTAGCATGTTACTATAAATTCCCTCTTTTCCTCTAAGTTATATGACATCATGTCTTATCTCTTTCAACTATCAATGTACTATACAAGCTTTGTCTGCCTCTCTTCGATGTATGTGAATATCTATAATTTGTATTTCTATATCTTTGTTGGCTCATGAATGATAAGAAGTGAACCAGTTCTTCTTTGTGTCACTCATGTGGTTGTCTGATCTATTTGTGGTTAATAGATTAAAGCAAGCCTGAATTTGTATATCTTTGGACTGTCATTATAATGGTATTGTGCATGTATGGACAGAGTTTGGTCTAAACACCCTATTTTGGTGCATCACCTCTTTAGAATAGATTAGATAGTTACTTTCATGTATTCCTTCTCCCTTTTCTCTTCAAGAATAATTTTAAGTGCATCCTAATAGTAGAGCAATTTGGCCGTCTCTAGAGACTCAACCTCATAGTTCAAGTCCTACAAATTGGAGGTTTTTTTACATGTTTCACAAGGTTGTTCTTAGGTAAAAACTTTGGACAAGGGTACAAGATTTTGTGACAACAAGAACCTATAATAGTGATTAGAGAAAAAAATAGCATCACTATTAGTCATAAAATATTTTATTTTATTTCTAGGGCATAATTTAACCATTAATTTAAATTATTTAAAATCAACTAAAAACTCCAAATTTACTCTTTAGTTAATATGTCAATGTCCTTGTACTATAATTATCAATGAATGGAGAATATTATATGAATATTCTAGTGGAAGGAATATATATAGGATCAATTTTTTTGAAGGAATAAGATCCAACATGCTCCAAGATTTATAAAAAGTTTATTAAAACAACATGCAATATGTTTTCCATAAATGGAATGATCACAAAAGTAAAAAACAAGATTAGAAACAATAAAATCTTAAACTAGATTTTAATTTTTCAAGGTCCTTAGGCCCCTTTCTCCAATATGTTCAAGTATTTGGAGTCATAACATAGTCTTATCTACATGCAAACTTCAGTCAAAAGAAAAAGAATTTTTAGTTGCTCAAAATTCATGACCATCTACCCAAGCTAAAACTATAACATTTTCCAAAAAAATTCTACAGCTTTGGTCTTCAAAAAAGTGCTATTACACTTGGTAGTGTATGAATCCAACTTATACAATGTTCCAACACCTTTAACAATCACCATAATGCTTCTGAAAATTTTGCATCCAACATAAGTAAGGACTGATACTATGAATGCTAATGGTATCCCTATGGGGGAGTATCCTAGCATTGTTAGAGACATAATTCTGAGGTTGTGTTTTGCATTCATGATATAACTTTTCATTGATGTTAACATACTAGTTATTTTGTAAAGACTGGCAGTGCAACACATAGAGTTTGGTTCCACATAGTTTGAGGATTGAATATCATCTTATAGGCACTTTGAGATAATGGTATAGAGCATGTCTAGATAGTATAGTTAAGAGTGCATACAAAAATATGAAGAATAGATAGAGCTATGATGGTTTTGGTGAAGACAACGCTCATCCAGAGTTTTTGGGAAGTAAATACTATTGTTTGGATTGTATCTCCCAATAGAGATAGAATCTGGTTAGGAAGACTTGGACAAAGGTAGATGATATAATGAAGATGTTGTGGTTAAGTACACACATCTAGATGACAAAAAGGTAAATAATTATGATGATTGTGAGCTAATAGTTCTATATAATCTTTTGAAAGATATAATGTTGTAATATAATAAATTCCTATATTATTATTGTAAATTTGAGAAAGCCTCAAGGATGAATAAATAATTTATTCTAGGGCTTGATATGAAGGAAGGATGATTTCCTTGGTTGTGATCATGAAGTGCAGATATTGTGTAATTAATGAGATATTGTACTGTGTGAACTTACATACAAATACCTTTTGGATCTGAGAGGTGCTTGGTGTAGTTGAGACATAGTGAGCTTACAAATAACTATATTTGAAAAATAAGTTATTGGACACTCTTGATGTACAATTAGATTATTCAATAAGGATAATATAGAGGCTATTTGGATAGTGGGTTTAGTGGTCTATTTATCATATCCTAATAGGGTTGGCACAACTCCTAACAAGGTTAGAATCACCTAATATAGATTCAAAGTCTCCTAACAGGGATTAATACATACTAAATGTATTTCATTGACCCTTAATAGGGTCCATCCTTTCACAAGAAACTTTTATATTAGTACATCATCTTATGGGTACCATTCCAACCAACCAAATTTTCCCTTTGATCAAGGGTCTCCCTAGTTAACAAATCTCGTGTTATTTTGCATGGTTATCTTTCTCTGGTTGTTGCATCTACTATTTACATGTTTTAAAATTAATAAGGATATAAGTTGTTTTAATTGTATAACTAATCCCCCCCCCACCTCTCAGTTATCTTAGTGAACTTTACTTTCTTACAATTGGTTTCAAAGCATCAACTCCTTGAAGGAAAATCTTAACAAAAAAAGGAGATCTATGGTACATTTCAAAAAGAAATTCCAAAGTTTCATAGAGTTAACTTTGACATTTGGAAGGAAAGTATGAAGACACATTTTCTATGTATTGGTCTAGGTTATTGGTTGATTACTAAAATTCAAAAGGATGTGATTGACGAAGACAAGTTTGAAGGTTGTAAGGAAACTCAAAATATGTATTCATGTTAAATAGGCTTGCTAGAGAAGCATTATTATTATCTCTTCCTAAAACTGAATTCATTTAGGTAAAATATTTAATACTTTCTCATGAAATTTGGATTTCTTTGCAAAGTACATTTGAAAGTAATAATCATGCTAAAAAACTTAGATTAAAAAATTAGACATGTATATATCAAGATGCTAAGATGACAGAAGTTGAATCTATAAGAAGTTATTTAGTAGAATATCATAAATTGTTATAGGAATTAAGACTTGTGGAGGATAAAAGTTTGAAGATGAGGTTATATGGAAAATATTTAAGACTTTGACACTAGTATAAAGACTAACAAAAAAATGATAGAAAAAGTTATTCCCTTATCGTCTAATTTTAAAAGAGAGACTCTTCTTGGAATACTATAGTAAAAAAAAATGTGGATGAGATAGAGTAAATAATTTCTTAGATTTGAACCTTCTTTCACCAAATTGAGTGTTCAACCAATGTTGACAAGGAGTACAAGTACAAGTGGATATTATGCTATTAGTAGTCGAACAAGAGTTGAAGAAGAAAATAAGATTGAGGAAGGACTTTTACCTCTAATGAAGAGAGAACCTAAAGGTAAATTTTTTAAAATGTTGGACTTGTAATGAATATGGTCATTATTCTTATAAATTTCCTAAGAGAGTAAGAAAGACTAGAAATCTCTACAAATCAAGAATGCCTAAAGATTGTCTTTTTGTAGATGAGAGGAATTTCATGCTAGACTAGAAGAATTCTTGAGTGAAAGTGATGATGAAAATGATGAGATAGGGTTTATTTTATTAAGGAAGAAAGTCTTGAAAAAGAAGAAGCTAGAGAAGAAAAATCATTAGTATCACAAGTCAAAAAGAAGAAATCTAATTGGATCATAGATAGTGGTTATTCTAACTAGAGATATTAATAATTTTTTTGAATTCAATATATATGATGGAGGAATTGTTAGGGTTGGAAATAATTTAGTCTTTCATATAAAAGGGAAAGTGTCAATTACACTTGATGGAAAGAGTAACACTGATGATATTTACTTTGTGGATGGTTTGAAACAAAATCTTTTAAGTGTTGGACAACTAGTGGACAAGGGGTATGAGTTGTAGTTTATAGTGAATACTTGCATTATCAAAGACAAAGATGGTTCATTGATTGGTACTAGCATAAGGACTAGAGGTAATCTATTTCAATTGAATCCTATTGAGATGACATTTTTAGTTGCTAATATTGATGATATTTAGTTGTGGCATAAGAGATTTTGTCCCATCAACTTTGATAATATTATGAAAGTTAGTACTATATTTGCAGTAAGAAATTTGCCTAAGATTGTGAAACCTACTAATGTGATGTATAAGGAACATATAATAGAAAAATAGAATAAAAGTTCATTTCCAAGTAAAATTTTTACTACATCACCAAAGTTGAAGATTGTGTACACATATTTGAGTGATCCTATAATGACAAGAGAATTCTACGGTGATAGTTATTTTAACATTCTTGTTCATGATTTCACTAGAATTGTGTGGGTAGAACTTCTTAGAGAAAAATTTGAAGCTTTTGAAAAATTCAAGATATTTAAGAGTACATTTGAGAATGAATTTGGTTTGAAGATAAGATGTTTAAGATTTGATAGAGGAGGAGAATTTATTTGAAGATAATGGAATAAACAGACATATTTCAGCCCCTAAAACACCTAGAAAAACTAGGATAGAAGAAAGAAGGAACATAACAATGATAGAAGCAACATGACTAATGATGTTTGAGAATAATATTTCTAATATCTTTTTAGAGAGAACCAGTGAATGTTGGAAACTACAACTGGAACAATTGTTATATTTTCATTGATGTAAAACCTACTAGAGTGAAATTTACTAATAGTGTAGAGTGCCATATAATTTGATTGATGAATGAAGAGGATTCTGAAAGAGGAGATAGAAAGGTGAGCTAGTCAAGTTTTTGAGAAAAGAAGTTAGGAACTATTGAATTTTAATGGACACTTGATAAGTTAGTTCTTGACAAGAGAATGTGTTGTTTAATCATTGCATGAATTAAATAAGACAAGTGGAATGATGTATGAGTAAAATGAAAATAATTTAACTAAAAATCTAATCTTGACTGAGTACCAATGTTGGTTGGTCAGTAAAGGAGCTGAAATAGAAGATTAAGGAACTTAAAAAGAAGCCAAAAAAATAACATAAACCAAGTGATAGTTATGATTGAGCAAGTTAGAGAAGCAAATGTTAGTATTGACCAAGTGCTAGTAACAACCGAGTAAGATAGTGAATACTAAGTGAGATAGAATAATGTATGTTGAGCGACATAGTGATGATTGAGTAGAAGAATGTAGTGATTGTTGAGTGTTAGAAAAAGTTACAGTTTGTGAAGGAATCCAGTTTGAGGCCAACATAGTTGAATTTTTGGATTAGTCAAAATGCATGGATGATAAGGATTGATGAGGTGACATATTTAATGCATGATGAATTTTTTTTAACCAATCTATGAGAAGGATTTGATGCAAATTTTCTAGAAAGAGGAAGGTGAACAAAATGATGGAAGGATTTGATGAATCTAACCTAACCCTAAGATATATGGTGATGTTTAAGAGACAAAATATCAAAATTATCTATTTAAAGAGGCATAAGAGATGTTTTCTAAGGTTGGTTCATTGTTGAATTGTGACCTTAAGTTGAACTTGTGAAAAATAGAGCAATAGAGATGAAGCAAATAGATTGGTGAAATGTGATTTCTTGAAGAGTTTCCAAGAATATTAGTGATGGAGATGATAATGGAGTCTAGCCAATGAACCAACAAATGAGCCTAATAGAGATCTAAATTTTTAATGTTATTTGTGTTTTATAGATCAAACCTATTGCTACTTTCTAACCATTATGGTAGTCAAAATCCTCTGATCAAGGTTGACCTAATAGTCCTTCTGTAAATCCTTTAATCAAGTTGATATTATAATGAAATGATCTAAATTCCTTAAATTAAGAAACTCCTAATAGGGTGATTAAATCCTTTAATAGGGTCACACCTAATAGTGTGTTTTGTCACCTTTAACAAGGTTGACTCTTACTTGAGTTCACTTTAGAAGAGTGAGAAATGGTAGCTTGTTACTTGGTAGTTCTTACCAAATTGGGTTTCCACATAAATCTTGGTGCCATTTACTTGTGTGAATGTTAAATTGTGCATGGTATTTTTGCAAACAAAAATTTTATTTTAGTCAAAACATATACAAAAAAATGTTAAGTTGTTGATAATTTGCTATATGGACCAAGTTGTTTAATGAGATTGATTTATTAAAGTTGTCAAAGTTGAATTGGTACATTTGGACTTGATAATAAAAGATTCAACCCCCTCTTAGTTATTCTAATCATTTAAAAATTGGTATTTGAGATTTGATGCTTGTAAGGAAATTTTGAAGGGACTTATAGTGAAATATGAATATGTACAAGAGAGAGATACATAAGTTGAACAAGGAGAACTTTTGTGCATAACAATGCTTGATGATATTGTACTTTTTTGGTATTGGAGATTATACATCATACTACCTATAAAATGAGTACATTAAGGTACCTATACCTATGACTATTGAAAAAATGAAAGAGAAGTAGGAGCACAACCAAATGATGAGTGAACTGGCAGCACCCCTAAGTTATGTTGAATTCGATGATGTAAAGGAATGCACTAGTGCAAATAAAATGTGGGATAAGTTGGCACAGATCCATGGAGGAGACAAAAATGTATTAAGGGCTAAGGCAGAAAGCTTGAGAGGCAAGTTTTATGATATTAGAATAAAAGAAGGTGAGACTAGTGCACAATTTTATGGCCAAACCAAAGAGGTGGTGAATGCTATCAGAGGAGCTAAAGGAGACATATTTGATGAAATTTTGATAAAAAATGTATTGAAGACTTTACTACCTATCTATGCAATTAGAATATCTATAATTCAATAATTGAGATGTACAACTAATAATGATATGACCTTGGATAGTCTACTTGGTAGACTCACTGCATTTGAACTATCAAATTTTGATAAATATTCCCTTTCTAGTGTTGAATATTCTTGTAAGGCTCAACTAACCCTCGATGGATCTAGAAGAAATAAGAAGACTAAAAATGTGGAAAGAGAGTGAATTAGATGATGACCTTGATGAATTTGAAGCATAATTTTCCAAAAGGCTACCAAGAGGAAAATTCAAATTCAAAGGTAAACTCTCTATAATCTATTTTACATGTAACAAAGGTTATTATATGTTTGCAAGGTGTTAGGACAACAATGAGAAGGATGAAATGAAAGACTTCAAGTACAAGGGAAGGAGAGAGAATAGAGACAACTAATGTAACAAATACTAAAAAGATAAATGTAAGAAATCTTGCTACATTGGTGAAGAAGATGGTTCTAATAGTAATTTTGATGATCATGACAAAGAAGCTATTTATGTTGAAATGAAAGATGATTTTGATGAAGATGAGATAATAACATTAATTTCACATGTGAGTAAGAATGATAAATGGATAATTGATAGTGGTTTATCACATCAAATGACTAGTGATACAAGTAAATTTGAGAAGCTAGAACATTATATTAGAAGTAGTCTTAAGTTTGGAAATGATGTACCATGTCATGTGAAAGGTAAAAGATCAATTATACTAAATGAAAAGATTAGATGTGATAATGTATATTGGGTTGATGGACTAAACTACAATCTATTGAGTGTAGCATAGTTGAACAATACAAGCTACCAAGTTGAATTCCAAAAAAAGAAGGCAATGATCTATGATGCTACTGGTGAACTAATTGTATGTGGAGAGAAAACAAGAGGTAACTTTTTCTACCTAGACCCATCTGGGGATACATGTTTATTTGCACAAGTTGAGGATCTTTGGTTATGGCATAAGAGGATATGTCATATGAACTTTGATAATTTATTAAGCATTATTAAGATGAAAAGAGTTAGAGGGTTACCAATATTAATAGAACTTGATAAGGTAAGGTGCAAGCAATTTCAAATGGGTAAAATGGAAAAGTCTATTGAATATAAGACTAGGTTTTGACTATTTCATGTCAACACACTTAAGATGTTTACTAAGTTCATGCTGAGCTAGTAACACATGCTGAGTAAAATATGTATAGATGTCGAGTAAATAGTTGATACTAAGTAAGTTCCAGTGTCGAGCTAGAAAAAACTACAATAGGTGCTGAGTGAACTTTAGGTGCCAAGAAATCTTTAGGTGCCAATTGGAGTTCAAGTACTGAGAAAAGTATAGGTGCCGAGTCACTATAGAAGCTGAGTGGAACATAATTTCTATAGGTGTCGAGTGAGCCAATTTTTCTATATGAGCTAAGCATCAGAAGCAACAAGAGCTGAGTAACATAGATTGGACATAGTTGTTTGTAATTGCACAAACACCTATGTAAACCATTTTTTGAGCTGACATAGAAGAAACTCGAAGGATATTAAAAATAAGAATGAATCTTTTGCATTAACTATGCAATTAGCATGTAGCCAGTAAGAAAAAATGAAGAAGGCATGCAACCAATAAGAAAAGTGCAAGGAATGAGTGGGAAATAAAGATTTAATATGGATCATAGATTCATACCTAACCCTATGTATTCAAAATCTTTAAAAGGATAATGAAACCCCATTGTATGCATGGATGAATGAAGTGTGTGGGTGAACTATAGAAAAATTCATAAGGGTTAGAGACTTAGTGAAGAATAGAGAAACATTGTAGAATCCAGTTGTTGAAGAATAGAGCATCAGAACATCATAGAGTGACATATCAGATCTGGCAAGGATCAGAGTGATAGAGTAGAACAAGGATTTGGAATCAACAATTGAAGATTGTAAAGCTATCAACTCAAAGATTTTCTAATACTCTCTAGCAATTTTATTAGATATAGAAGTCCTATGGACTTAGGTTGACCTAGCAGCCATTTGTAAATCCTTTAACAGGGTGGCATTCCAAGTGAATGTACTAAAGTCCTTTAACTAGGCCTACCTTTAGCATAGTAGTGAAATCCTTTAACTAGGTCACTTTTGACAGAGTGTAAAAGTCTCTTATAGGACAGGCCTTTCATAGGGTAGACCATTGGAAGTGGTCAAACATTGTAACCTTGAACAGTTACACATTGCTGCAGTGATATTTTGTGGGTGTCATCCCCATCCCAATTTTACCTTCTCATTTTGGATGGTTTCCGGGTTACCAAATTTGTGTGTTGTCTATTTTCAAGTATGTCTTCACTTTTAAGTTCATTAGATAGTTTTGATGCATGTGAATGGTTTTAGTTAAAAAAATTAAATGGGTTAAAGTCCCTCCCTCTTAGAAGTAAATCTTTCCACTTGTTAATTTCAACAATTGGTATTAGAGCCAAGTCCTCACAAGGAGCCTCATAGCTTAGAGAAAAGATCTGGAAATGGAAGTCTACAAACTTGGGAAGATTATAGAGAATTAGGAAATTGACATACAACTTGCTTTACATTCTTTGGAAGAAGCTAGAGGAGAATTGAGAAAATCCTTAAAAAGAAGAAAAGAGATTGCCATAGATGAGAATGACACACAGTACAAGGAGATTGACACCTCAAATCTATTTTCAAATGGAGGTTCCAAAGAGTTTGATGCAGCAATAGAAAATCTAATGGAGTATAATAGAGCTCAAGTAGAAGAAATTAGAATACTCAAGCTCAAACAAGAATCACAAGCCATAATGCTTTGAATAGAAGAAAAGAACCATTGAAGACAAGGCCATGCTAGAAGAAGACAAGAGAAACCTTACCAATAGACTAAAGGAAAAGACAATTGAGTTTGAAAGAATTTCTAACATGTAGCTAGACACCTTAAGCTAGATGATAAATGCACATCATGAGCTAAATATGAAGAATATTGAGATCTCTACACTGAAGATGCAAAATGAACAATTGCAAAATGACCTAAAAAGAGAGAAGATTGCAAAAGGCTTCAAAAAACCCAATGAGGCCATCAAATACTTTGAGCAGATACTGAAATCATCAAGAGCCAGTAATGATACTTCAGGACTTGTTTACACTAGCACTGAACAAGGAGAGTCATCCAAGACTGCTGAAGAAAGGAGTAACAAAGGTAAGAACACTAAACCTACATATCATTTCTATGGTAAAAAGGGACATACCTCTAATGTATGTAGGAGCAAGAATTCCCATCAACATGAAAAGCCTAAGAATACAAGTTATTGTCATAAGTGCAAAAAGAAAGGACATCAAACACGCAACTGCAAGACTAGGACTATAAGAACACCAAAATTTGAAGGTCACTGCTACAATTGCAAGAAGTATGGACACAGAGCATTTGAGTGAAAATCAAAGCCTATGTGGACATCAAATTAGGCAACAAGGGAAGGTAACCATAGTCATCACTACAATTGGGACTACAAGACCAGGTATAACTATCATTAATGTTAGGAGTATGGGCACATTCCTAAAAATTGCATAAGGACACATTTAAGAGGGAACCACAATAGATGGTTGAGCCAAACTACATGTTTCAGTTGCTTGAAGACTTGTCATATTAGCAAGAATTTCCCAACAAAGTCAAAGGCACCCAAGTTAGAAGTCAACAAAGGGAAAGAGAAGGTAGATGCTAAACACATCAAAGGAGAAATGAACAAAACATGGAAGAAGAAAGATGATGTTAGCACATCAAATGAAGGGATCACTTCACCTAACAAGTCAAGTGGTCGCACTTCATTTAACTAAGAAAAATAAGGCATAAGGGACTAATTTATAAAGCTTTATCATATCTCAGTTCCTAAATAAGATAGTATTGAAAAGAAGAGATCAACATGATTAGAGATGCGAAGTTGAAATTCAAAGTTTTCACTAGTATTATCGAGTCATCCTTAGATGTTGAGTGAATGTCAGTATATGTTGAGTTGTTAATAGGATTTGAGTTGGCAATGGAAGTTGAGTAAAGAGGAAATCTAGTTAGAGCCAAGTCATGAAAAGTCAATGGAATCCAAGTTATGCTGAAATATTTAAGGAGTCGAGTGTACAACTGTATATGCACTAAGCATTTAATGCTATGTTTTGAAGAGTATAAGGTCAATTTTATGATCATTTCTCATCATTCAAATGTACAACACGAATAAGAAGAGCATAGAAGTGATTGATGAATAGCATTTGAAGATTTTGCATGGATTTTGACAAAGAACAAGTACCATTTTCATTGATCTAAGGTATTCCTCAAGTGTCGAGTTGTGTAGTTATAAAGTTTAATATCTTTTGAAACCCTAGATTTGCAATATGGCTTCTAGTTCTAAAAACCCCAAGGAAAAGGAAGGTTTCAAGGTTTAGTTAGTTAGCAATGAGGTTAAACAACCAGATTTTAGGCCAATTCTAGAAGTTGCATATAAGAATGACCTTGCTGGTGCACTATCCATTATTTCACCCAAAATTGTGATGGTGCAAGATGTTAGGAAATGTTACAACTACAAGGTAGGAGAAATAGGAGACATGGAGATTCATCAAGCCTATGATAAACTATGTGAAAATGAGTGCTAAAGGAAGAATTTCAAATAGTTGAAAGAAAGGCCTTAAACTGTGCCCTAGTTTTCCCCACAGTTTTTAAAACTGAATGGATAAGAATTGTTCTAAGTAGGATACATAATGGTTGTTTATGGTTAGAAGGAGAACCTATCAAGATAATGAAGAGAATCATGAATAGGGTTATAGGTTTTCCAACCCTAGATCGATACAAGACCTTGCGAAGTGATTCTAAGGAAGCTATTGAAAAGAACACTGGGGAAAAATGGAACAAAAGGGGCATGACTATTGACACAATCAAAAATCCCCTTTTGGACTCTACAGTAAGAATCATATCTCACAAGTTGTATCAATCAAGCAGATTGAATAGTGTTCCATGAATTTTTGTGGATGTGGCCTACAAAATTGTCAAGAAAGATCATACATATGATCTAGCAGAATTGTTATTACAGTAGATCATGGAGAATCTGGGAGCAGGAAGAAGATCAAAAGGTGCTCAATGTAAGTTTGGATCAGTTCTGATTTGTATATTTTTCTATGTTCTAGAAGAATTTCCCTCTTTTGGAAAAGTAAATTGGAAGTCATATAAGTTATCTATTACTCAAATCAATGAGTATATTGAGAAAATGGGAGATAACTTTGAATCTCTAATGAATAGTTATTTTGAGGATTTTAAGAAATCCATGAAGCAAAGACTAAGGATACCAGTTTCCCTAATGGAATAGCACATTAATGATATTTTTTTCTTAGTTGATATTGATTATACTTATATCCAAGCAGTAGTTCTAAGGGTTAGATGGCTAAGACCATTAGGATATGAGCTAAACATTGATGAAGCATCAACAATAATCACAACATTGCTTGTAGAAGAAATTGACAAGGATGCACCACATTTTGGAACATATGATGTGGTGAGATCCAAAGCAGATATGTAGTTGAAGACTAAATCCACTTTAAAGAAGAAAGACAAGCTTGTTAAGAAGCTAAAAGAAAAGTTTGGAGAAGGCACTACAAAAGAAGTAGAAAAAGAAAGTGTTGATGTCAAGGAAGAGGATGATGATGATGATGAAGAGGAACATCAACCTCTTGCATTGACATAAGGCTTAGGTGAGGATGAAGAAAATGAAGAAGGTTCCAAGGAAGAAGAAGCCAAGGAAGCACTAGCTCAAGCCAAGCCCAAGAAGAGAAAGGCCAAAGCTTAACCTACAGCCCAACCTAAAGTAAAGAAGATTGCAAAGACAACCTAAGCCAAGCCAACTGTACTAGTAACAAGAGCCACCACAAGAGCCTCAACTCAAAAGGCCAAGGAATAAGACAAAGAAAAGAAGAAGGCTATTGAGTAGACAATTCTTGTGCAGAAGAAACCAAGGAGAAAATATGTTGCACAACCAGAGTCAGATGATGAGGAAAGGATAGAATTTGAAGATATCAGCCAATTTAGAGTGGTAAGCCATGCTCCTAAGTCAAGTATTGATAAAATTTGTGATAATGTTAGGAAGAATGCAGATTTTTCTAGAGAACACTCCTCTTGAATTAGACAATACAATGCCCAAGGAGTTATATGAAACTATTGAAAATAAGTGGCATTATTGTTTTAAAATGGAAAAAGAGATAAGAGAATCCACAATGGCAAAATTAATGCTAGAATTGACTAAAGATCAAATCACTAAAGCAAACAAGAAACATGGGAGCAAGTTTGCACCAAAATATAGAGCCTTCAGCATCTTGTAGAAACAAATTGAAGATGTTGTCGAAAAATCCACATGAATGTGGAAGTTGATAAATGGCTTGACTACTATCAAGGATGGAGAAGAAGATCCCTTTGAGGGAAAAAAAATTGAAAGGATAAAGATGCAAATAAGGCCGAGGCTAGTAAGAAAGAAGAATAAAGAGAATAAGAAATGAATGAAGGAGAAAAAGAGATAGAAAAAGAAATAGTGGAGGAGGAAACAAAAAAAGAGACAATGGAGACACAAGGTGAAGAGGAGCAACAAACTAAACAAAATGTACAAGATACACAATTACCACCTCCTAGACCTCTACATATGGCACTTGCAGTTATAGTCATTGTAAAGGATGTTCGTGACACTTATGCTTAGAACATCAACCCTTTAACTATAGAGGATCTCAAGAAGATCCTTCACCAATCAACACTACAAGCACAACTATGCACAAATCCAGTATTGGTGAGTGTTGATGAACTGCAGAAAGCTATAACAAAAATAACAAGGGAGAAAGAAACTACACAAGAACAACCCTCACAACCTCCCACTGATACATTAGATACACCTAAAGATCAAGAGGTACAAGACAAAATTGCTAGGGTTGATTCTACAACAAAAATGATAACTACTGTTGAGGAGCCTACAAAGGAACCAACAGGACAAGATGTTCCTAAAGCACAAACCCTAGGTGCACCTCCTCAAATTGTCATAATTGACCAATGCAATAGACAAGAGGAGAAAGAAGTGGAGAAAAACCCTAAGGAGCAAGAGGCAATACAAACATTGGTGGACTTTCCTACCTCAGGGACTGCTCAAAAGTAGCCGAGCACTGATGCAATGCCATTGCAAATCTCTACACTAGGCTCAAGCTCTACTAAGTTTATAAGGATACTTAACTATGGAGACCCTACATTGGATAAAGAAATAGTCATACCAAGCTATGACTCAAGGACAATGAACCTGCAACATATATACAAAGTGCAAGAGGCACTAGAAAAGAGGAAAAGATAAGAGATACTTAGAAATCGGTATAAGTAGAAGCAAGCATTAGTAGAAATAAAAGAAATATGTCTTGATGCATTTAGCTTTTAGACACCTAATGAAACCAAGCCTATATTTGAAAAACTAACAAATATTATAGAATAGGTGATTAATGAAGACCAAGAAACCAATGTAATACTCATGGAATGGTCTGAGAAGAAATTTCAAGGAAAAGTAAATGAGAAAATATCTAGTGAAATAGCACTTTCACAGGTTGAATTCATGAAAAAGATTGAAAAAATGAAAAAGGTACTTGAGAATGTATTCTCATTGCATAAAAAGTTGTGTGATTTATCATATTTCACATAGGAGACAAGCCAAAGAACAATGATCTTGGAGCAAAATCTAAATATTTCTAGCACTCAACTCCTAAAAGATCTAGCTCAAAATGAGAAGCATTTTTCTCAAACACTTCACACACAAAAAGAATTAGTTGTGTTGACAGCTAAAGAGGCCAATATCAAGGCCAAACTGATGTAGATACAATCCTCCGTAACCCCACATTTGGAAGCACTCCATAAAGAACAAGCAAATGCAGAGAATGTTCTAAAGAAAGATCCTAATCTTTCTACTTTGGAAGGACTTGTTCATCTTGTAGAAAAGACAACTATCCAACATAAATCATTGGAAATTTCTTTACACAATTGGGATGCATCTCTCAAGATGATTATGGAGGTCAATAGAAAATTTTTGGTGAAATATGGTCTTAATCCCTAGAACCCTTTGACATAAGTGTCAAAAAGGGGGAGATATAATAAAGGGGGAGAAATAATAAAAGGGAGATTTTTACATTTTGAGGAAGTAATACAGAGTACAGGAAGTAGAAATAGGGTACATAGATACATCAGCTCAGGGGGAGCACAAGAAATTTGGTTACAGTTATAGGAATAGAAATGGCATGCCAGCTCAAGGGGAGTTACAAAACTTTTGAGGTATATATATATATATATATATATATATATATATATAGTTTTCACAAAATTTTGAGAAGTTTTGAAGTTTTGTATATATGCCAAACTGTATGCATATTTTACTTGAGGAGATTAGAATTTGATATACTGCTAAGAGTTTTTGACACTCATGTCAAAGGAGGAGATTGTTGAATCTAAGACTAGGTTTTGACTATTTCGTGTCAACACACTTAAGATGTTTACTAAGTTAATGCCAAGCTAGTAACACATGATGAGTAAAATATGTATAGATGTCAAGTAAATAGTTGATGCTGAGTAAGTTCAAGTGTTGAGCTATATAGAACTACAACAGGTACCGAGTGAACTTCAGGTGTCAAGCAATCTTCAAGTGTTGAGTGAAGTTCAAGAGCCAAGAAAAGTATAGGTGCCAAGTCACTATAGAAGCCAAGTGGAACATAATTTCTATAAGTGCAGAATGAGCCAATTTTTCTATATGAGTAGAGCATTAGAGATAACAAGTGTTGATTAACACAGATTTGACATAGTTGTTTGTAATTGCACAAACACCTATGCAAACCATTTCTTGAGCCAACATAAAAGAATCTCGAAGGATATTAAAGATAAGAATGAATCTTTTGCATTACCCATGTAATTAGCATGCAGCTAGTAAGAAAAAATGAAGAAGGCATGCAACCAATAAGAAAAGTGCAAGGAATGAGTGGAAAATAAAGATGTAATATGGATTGTAGATTCATACCTAACCCTAAGTATTCAAAATATTTAAAAGGAGAATGAAACCCCATTGTATGCGTGGATGAATGAAGTGTGTGGGTGAACTATAGAGAAACTCATAAGGGTTAAAGACTTAGTGAAGAATAGAGCAACACTGCATAATCTAGTTGTTGAAGAACAAAGTATTAGAACATCATAGAGTGACATATCATATTAGGCAAGAATCAAAGTGACAAAGCAGATCAAGGATATGGAATCAACAATTGAAGAATGAAAAGCTATCAGGTCATAGATTTTCTAATACTCTCTAGCAATTGTATTAGATATGGAAATCCTATGGACTTAGGTTGGCCTAGCAGCCATTTGTAAATCCTTTAATAGGGTGGCATTCCAAGTGAATGTACTAAAGTCCTTTAACCAAGCCTACTTTTAGCAGGTAGTGAAATCCTTTAACCAAGTCACTTTTGAAAGAGTGTAAAAGTCTTTAACAGGACAGGCCTTTCACAAGGTAGACAATTGGAAGTGGTCAAACATTGTAACCTTGAATAGTTAGACATTGTTACAGTGATATTTTGTGGGTGTCATCCCCACCCTAGTTTTACCTTCTCATTTTGGAGGGTTTCTGGGTTACCAAATTTGTGTGTTGTCTATTTTTATGTATGTCTTTACTTTCAAGTTCATTAGATAGTTTGGATGCATGGGAATGGTTTTAGTTAAAAAAATTAAATGGGTTAAAGCTAGTTACTTTTGATTCACACCGCCCCGCCCCCCCCCCCCCCCCCCCCCCTCCCCCCGCCCCAAAAGTAAGTCTTCCCACTTGTTAATTCCAACAAAGTCTACTTTCAAGAGAAAGAACTATTATTCTAATGATACTTTTGATTTACTTCATATTGATTTATCTGGTCCTATTGGATGTAAAAGCTATTATGGTGACAAATAGTTCATTTGGTTTTTTGATTTCTTTTCTAGAATGATGGTTTTGATGTTTCTTAAAGAGAATCTGATGCATTTCAAATGTTTAAGTGGTATTTGGATAGATTTGAAAAGGAAATAGGAAAGAGTCTAAAGTTCTTGAGATCAAATAGAGGATGTGAATTCATATTAGATAAGTTCAACATATTTTGCAATGACAAAGGAATTAATAGAAAAATGAGTGCACCTAGGACTCCACTACATAATGGGATAGCTAAAAGAAGGAATAGATCAATCATGGATTGTGCAAGGACATAAATGATGGAGAAAAATGTTTCACAGAAGTATTCGAGAGAAGCTATAAGTACTATAGTCTACTTTCTAAACCAAGTTCAAGTGAAGAAAGGTACACAAAATGGCTTTTGAATTTTGGTATGGCTATGTACCTAATGTCAATTATTTTAATTTTTTTGGAAGCAAACATATTAAAAGATGAAAAAAATGGAAAAATTTATGCAAAGAGTGATGAAGGTATTCCAATAAAAATAAGGCTTATAAGTGTTTGAATTCTAACACTAACAAAATTGTGGAAAGTGAAAATGTTAGAGTTGATGAATTTACTAAAAGGAATGAGGAAGAATGCAAGAAAGAGCCTAAACATTGTAGGATTTTTGTCTATTTTTATGAAGGTGAACCTAACACCTTACTTGATCCATAGAAGGAGGTTGCTGAGAATTAGTAGCTAGACACTACTAAGGTTTAGCAAAAAAATTATGTTGAGCATTAGCAGATTGCTAAGCATTAGGCTATAGGAACCATATTATAGACATATACTTCCAACCATCAGATAGAGGAAGTTGGGTTGTAGGAGAACACACAATATACAAATGAATAAGAAGAACTAAGTGAACGACATCAATAAGAAATAAAATTTGAACCTATCTTGAAAAATTATGTGAGAAGAGATAAAGATTCATGAGTCATGACAAGAAGAAGATTGAAGAATGATACATATTTATCATGTGAGTTTGAGGCCAAAGTATTTGAAGAAGCTTTGGAGAATGAAGATTGGATAGGACCAATAAATGAAGAGATTGAGAAAATAGAGAAAAACAAGACATGGACATTAGTAACAAGACCAACGGATAAGAATGTGATTGGAACCAAGTGTATTTTTAGAAACAACCTGAATGAGAAAGGTGAAGTCACAAGGAACAAGGCAAGACTAGTTTGTAAGGGATATGCACAAGCAGAAGGAGTTGACTATGGTGATACTTTTTCCCCAATTGCAAGGTTGGAAGGAGTGATATTTTTTTTCATTTGCTTCTTACAAAGGATTCAAAGATAAAATAGATGTCAAATCTACATTTTTAAATAGAATCTTGGAGGAAAGAGTATACATTGAACAACCAAAAGGATTTGTTGATCCTAGCAAGAGTAATATAGTATGTAAGTTACACAAAAAATTACATGGTTTGAAGAAATCCCCTAGAGAATGGTATGAAATGTTACACACTTTTTTGGTAAAAAATGGCTTTGCAAGAACTAATGACAATAAAAATCTATACTAGAAAAGTGAATATGAAAGCAAGATATTGCACACCAAAATATTTGTTTATGATATAATATTTGGAGCAAAAGATTCAATGTGTAAGTGATTTTCTAATAAAATGAAGAAGGAATTTGAGATGTCAATTTTTAAAGAGATAAAATTCTTTGTTGGATTGCAAGTCTATCAAATGAAAAATGGTATATACATCACATGATCCAAGTATATCAAGGAGATATTGAAGACTTTTGGAATCGAAGATTCAAGACTAGTTGGAACACCTATGGTTATTGATAATAAATTGTCAAAGAATGATGATTCTATTGAGTTGAATTAAGCATTATATAGGTCAATAATTCAAAAACTATAATATGTTATACATAGAAGACCTAATATTGCATTAGAAATTGGAATTGTTGCTAAATTTATAGTAATCCTAGAGAAAATATTATGATGGTAGTGAAAAGGATACTAAGATTTCTAAAAGGAATAGAAGATTATGGATTATGGTACAATAAAAATGATAAGTTTGAGTAGAAGGTTTTCACTGATGCAGACTAGGTTGCAAATGTGTTGGGAATATAAAAGGAGTAACTAAGAGGGAAGGGGTGAATTGGTTACCACTAAAATAAATCCCAAATCCCTTAGATTTCAATATATAACATAAACTCTGTTGAAACTACTATTACTCAATTAACACATAGACACTCAATTAACACTAACAATATGTTGTAACTCAACAAGCACTATAATATCAACTGTTAATCAAAAAATACTAAACATGCGAATATTAAGCAATTAACTATGATTAACCTTATTAACTTAGTTACATAAACATAAAAGGAATAACATGAACAAAATGACACCATGATTTAACATGGAAACCCAATTTGGGGAAAACCATCAATTGCAACTAGTTAATGTTTTTCACTCTTCTGAAGTGGGTCATGTTAGGAGCCAACCTTGCTAAAGGTTATAAAATACACTATTAGGTGTTCCCTTATTAGAGGATTTAATCACCATGTTAGGAGTGGTCTTATTAAAGGTCTTTAGACACTTAATCTAGAAATAACACCTTGTTAAAGGATTTGACAAACAACTATTAGGCTAACTCTATTAAGAGATTTGATACACTATTACAATGGTTAGAGAATAACAATGAAATGACTCGATTGCTAATGCAATTGTATTGCTGATTTCATATCTCAATTCTGGCTTGAATACTTGATCCTTCCTAATCAAATTGATCTTTGTCATCCAACAAGGATATTCTTCTTATCCTTCCAACTTGCTTTCTCTAAGCATCTTCTTATCTTCAACACATTTTCATACATTCAACCCTCAACTTGACTTATATCATATACATTGTCAAGTCAACTTGAATACAAATTATAAAAATAATACTTCATCTCTTCAACTAGCTAGAACCAATGAGCAAATCCATTAAACTCAATATGCCAAAATAAGAAAATCCTTTGTTAGGTGACCCTACTTAGTGAACATTAGCACTTAACTAATTTTCCTATGTTAACCATGTGAACTTGATTAAAATTGCAACCTCATATTATTTATTTGGTAACCAAGTGAGCTCTATTAACACTGATTCCATACAACTTTCCTTTGTTAACTGATTGAGCTTGTTTAACACTCAACTTCTACAAACTCCTCTTCTACGTTTGAGTGAGCTCAAAAGACACTTTGTCATGCCAAAAATACGAGGCAAAAACACACAATTTTTTAAAAAGAAGTTTAATAAATCTACTATGTTTATACCATCCACCTATAACAGCTATGAGGAGAGTGAAGAAAAACCTAGTGGTGATTCAACATAATGCACATCAACATCTTAGTTAGAAAGGGATACCATAAATTGGGCAAGCATTAGATTCCTAGGTTTTGTTGGGGTCACAGTTGAATTGATAAGCTTGATTAAATACCTAAGTCATAATTGGTTTTGACATAATCTAAGATATATCTTTTATAAGTTAACAACTTATAGGTGTGTTGAATGTATACATAGTTCTTCTCTAGCAACACATTAACACTTCATCTTAGTTCGTTAGAACTAATCATGTAGTATTTAATCATTTGTTATTTAATTGATTTCAACCTTTATTGGTATTACATTAATTCCCTATACTTAGGCTACCACTTTAATTACTATATATATATAATAGTAATTAAATATTAAAAAATAACACATCATTTACCACCTAAATAAGTGGATATAAATAACTAGAACATGAGATACTAACCTTTAAAACATAATACTAACCTAAAAACAACATATCTAAACATTCAAAATTATAAGCTTCTTAAACATTTAAATAACATCAATGTACTCTATTACAAAGAATACTAAACTAAATTATAACTAATTGAAACTATATTAAAATACTAACATTTATCAATAATTAAACTTTACTAACTAACTAAAATATTGATACAAAAATAATAAAAAGAACTAACAAATTCTAACATCTAATAGTTAACAATTAATCTTTAACTTACTAACCCAAAACCAATTATAATTCTAACACTAAAAAATACTAATAAAATAACTTAACACAAGCTAAAAGCTAATTATTAACTTACACTTTCTAATAACTAATTATTATCCAACACTAATACTACATGATAAATTTACTAACACCTAACTCTAACTATCCCTAACCCCAACTAACTTCTAACATTTAACAATACTTAACCTTTACTCTAACTAACCTAACCCAATCCCCCTAACACCTCTCTAACCTCACTCCTATCCTATCCATGTAATATGACATGGTGCCCAAACCTTATTTACATAGCTTCCCTAACAAAGGCACATGGCCCAAGGATTGGCAGCCCCTAAGACCCCACACCACTTGCCCACTTGCCAAGTCCTCCTTTTCAACCATGACACATTTCATGCTCTGTGTGCTTCCCTCTAACACTCTTTGAAAAATGTCTCTCCCTTGTTTATTATGCTACCCCCCTCTCTTCCATGTTGGTTGATGTATACCACTCACCCTTGGATGGAATGGAACATATGGGAGTAATTAGATTTTATTTTAAGTTTCCCTTAGAGTTTAGTAGGTGGCTCCTTGAATAGGATAGGCATATGTTTAAATTTCAAATGTTATCCCCCTTTTGGGTTTTTGATTTTAAATTTTCTTTTTGTTATTTTATTTTTAAATTATATATTTTTCTTGTAAAAATGATATCAAAGATACTAATTTGGATCTAAAAAGAATATTCTCTATTCATGAGAGAATAATTCAATTTACCAATACAAAGGGCAGAGAGCTTTTAGCTCTAAAATGATAATTTTGCTCAAGTCCTTTTTTTTTTCAATTGTGGAATTTTTAAATGAAATCAAATTCACAAGGTAAGTGGGTTTTTTTTTTTTTTTCTATGTTTATTATAAAATAGGGTTTAATGTTTTGTTTGAGTATTTGAATAAGAATATTATGCTTCCTAATAATTATGAAGATGCAAAACAAAATACCATTCATAAACTTGAATTTTCTTAACATAGTTTGGAATCAATTTTGAATAACTCTATTTATAATTATTTCCTCTAATTATAATTAAATTATGAATACAAATTTGAACTTTAGGAATGTCACAGGAAAGGTAAAGCACAATTGCATCCATTTTTTGATAAACACATGCATATAAACTGAATTATAAGAAATATCATATGAAAGGAACATACTCCATTTTTTAAATCAATCATCTGATTCAAGGATTCTCTCAAGAAAGAAGCAGGGAAGAAAAATTGAGATCATAATCATTTAAAAAATACATTTAACAATAACTTTTTTACAACAAGACCATTATCCCAAGGAGAAATATCTCAATAGATTTGAATTTTTAAAAAATAACAACACTGAATTTCTTCTTGGCTCCATAACTAGGTAGCCATTACAACCCTACAAATTTCATTAGGTAATCATGGAGAGAATGAAACTTGTCGGGAGACAAACAAGTTTAACACAACAACACAATCAACCCATTTACACCCATCCCAGGCTTGTATAATAGGTTCATCATCAAACCAAACTAGGGAGAAGGTGGATTTTTCTAGATAGGAGATGTCAGTCACAACACCATAAAAAATGCCTTTTCGAGGCTATAATCACAAGAACTTCCATTCTTTCACTTTTCAATTTTCTAAAACATAAACATGGTTTGTATTGATGAGTAGGGCCCATAACACCCTACTATCTCCTCTCCTTGTCATGAGGAGAGACTTTGTATTGCCAAAGTCCAACTAAAGACCTCCTCCCATACATGGCCACTTCTGCACTATCCTAGGGTGAGTAATGCCAACACAACCTATATAATTCTCTCAAAAATCAAACATAAAATACAAAGGAAAAACATTTAACAAAAAATCATTACAATCCCATCCCTAACACGTTCATCATACACACAAACACACATATGCAAAAAATTTACTTAAGAAATGAACGCAACATGAGGAAATGAACTTGAAGGATTCCTACCTTCACAAATGGTTATAGCAATTGAAGTTTGAGAGGAGCTATCCTTCCTTCTTCCTTGAATCCTAACTTTGCTCTCTAAATCTAGAGGTCGGGTGAACAACCTTCCACCCTCAAATATGCCATTAAATAGGCTCCTAACTCAACCACTTACAAAATGTAATAACTCCCCACTTGACCAAGGGCTTCTAGAGTCTTCTAACTCAATCCTATCATTAAGGCTAACCTTAAGGTGGAGTATAACTTGACCAATTGATGGTGAAACTCTAACTTTCGCACTAAAGCAAAAATGAGGTATTTGGGTGGTAATTAAAGTCAATGAAAGGGGCTAGAGGGGTGGAAAATGCCCCCAACCCATAGATATACCCCTAAGGTACTTAGTTTTCATAATTTTTGGCCTCTAGGACTATTTAATGACCAGTTAAAATGCATGAATATTTGGACTCTCTAAATACCCTAAGAATGCAAATTTATCACTAAACCTTGATTAGGATTATTAATCTTGATTACTAGCTAATTAGTATTAGGTCACTAACCTAGTCCAACTCAAATTCTTAGGTTACTCAACTAAACCTTATTATCATGCTAAAATGTTTACAAAAATAACGAGTGTCAAGTTACACTATAAGATCACTTTGTTACAAAACATTAACACTTAACGATTATAGAATGATGCACACATTCAATTTATGATACAAAATAAAATACAAAACATCAAGGTCTGCATCTTTTATTAGCATCAACCCTAGTTTTCACTTACAATACATAGGGTCTAGTTATGATTCTTCATTAGATTTCCTAGCTAATAATCCTACACCCTCATTTCACACATTAGTAGTTCGAGAAAAATCACATGCACATATTCAAAACTTGTCTAGATAATCATTTAAATCAAAACATTATTCTTTCATATAAATAACTATTTATCTCATTTTTGCTCATATTTTTAACCATTAAATTCAATTGCATAATCAAGGTGTTAATCATATTCCTAATTCTACATTCACAAAATGTACTACATCATCAATATGCATGTTTATAAAACATTTAAATAAAAAAATTAAACATCTCAAAGTAAAACACCACATGATATAAAATAACATAATAATCTCTAGTGTATCGATCAATGTCTCAACATATCGAGTCATGAAGTATCAAAATAAGAATGTATCAACTATACTATGATGGGTTGGGGTGAGGCCTCACACACTATCTTCTAAACTTGGCAAAAACTAGAATACTTGGCAGACATAGTAAATTGTCTTCATCTCTCGAGTGAGCTCAACATACACTAACTATTAAAGAACATCAAAGACAATATACACTTGATCAATTATTTTAAATAATCCCCCTCTTTGGCATTGATGAAAACACACCGTGTCATAATACAATGATTTTTTTATAGAAAATAAAAGTAAGAATAATATCCTTAGTTTCATTCTGATTCTCAACCATGAGAACTCCCTCTATCAATGTGAACTCTCTCTGACTTCAGTTTCTCCCCCTGTCAGCAAACTCTCCAAGTTATATCCTATCTACAACATCTTTTTTTGATAGAAAACTATCCCTCTTTGATATCATACCAAGTTCTCCCTTTTTGACATCTTCAAAAAAAAAAATTTGTGATATACATTATACTTTGCCTCTTTTAGATTTTTTTGTGATATGGTTGCAAACTCTCATCTTATGCCAAAGATAATGTTCTATGAGTTTCAAAGAACCTAATGTACTAATTCATATGCCATCCACCCATTCATTACTATATCAACTTGATTGATCTTCAACATGCTCTGGTTTATGCATCACTAAACTTTATTTAGTGAGCATCAAATGGGGGATTAACCCCTAACTTACATCTTAGATACAAAAATGCATCCTTAGGTAATGACTTGGCAAATATGTCTACAATTTATTCTTTCGTATTCATTTATTCCAATCTCACCTCTTTGTCTTGCACCAATTCTCTCAGAAAATGATATTTTATTGCAATGTGATTGGTCTTGTTATGTATCACAAGATTCTTTGATATATTAATTACATTGGTGTTATCACAAAAGATAACCACTAGATCCTTGATTTCTACCTTCATACATGCCAACAATTATGAACCGAACAACATTCAAATAGTCAACTATTGTGGCAACATACTCTGCCTTTGTTGTAGACTGGGATATGCAATTTTTCTTCTTACTTGTTCAAGACACTAATCTTTTACTAAGAAAGAACATTCCACCACTAGTGCTCTTTCTGTCATCAACACTTCCTGCTCAATCTGCATTAGTGAAGGCTTCAAATCTAAATTGTTTCCTTTCCTGTACCATTATCCACACTCTTCAATACCCTTTAGATACCTCATGATTCTCTTTATTTCCATCATATGATTTTCTTTAGGATTAGCTAAAAATCTTGCCACCATACCAACTGCAAGAGCAATATTAGGCCTAATATATACAATATACTAGAGTTTTCTAATCATTGATGTGTATGTGGTCTAATCTACCTCCTTAGGATCATCATGTTTAGAAAACTTATGTCCATTAGACATAGGTGGTCCAACTACTCTCGAATCCTCCACTCCAAACTTCTTCAATATCTCCTTGATATACTTAGATTGAGTAATGTAGATACCATCTTTATTCTATTGTATTTGCAAGCCAACAAAGAATTTGATTTCTCCAAACATTGAAATCTCATATACCTTACTCATTTCCTCTAAAAAAGATTTGTACAAATCATTATTTATTGTAAGTAATGTATCATCGACAAAAAATTCTACCAACATAATCTTCTTTTTTGGTCTTTCTTTGATGTATAGGCTGATGTTATCAATTGTCCTTTGAAAACCAATCTTCATAAAATAATTATGAATTCTTTCATAGCAAGCTATGAGATCTTTCTTGACAGCATACATAAAATGCTTTGCATAGTTTACAAACTTATCCTTAATTACATTCTTATCCTTGGGTCTAGCAACAAGAGTCTAGGTCTCATTCGTTTCTATCTATTATATCTCTTCTTCATTGCTTCAATCCAACCTTCATTATCAAAAACATCTTTAACTATTCTAGGTTTAAATTTAGTAAGAAAACATGTACCTTTCAATTTTTTCCTCATTATTGTACCTTTTGACTTGTCTTTAATGATCTGCTTAGGTGCATGGTGCCTTCTAACATATCTTTCTAATACAAGCACTTTAGCTTTAGAACTTGTTTCACTTGCCTCGCCATGATCTTCAACATCATTCTTGGGTCCCATTGTCTATGACTCAGGTTGTACTAGCTATAACTTGGTAGCTTCTGACTATAACTTGAGTCATTTAGACTATCACTCAGGTTGCACTGGCTACAACTCGAGTGCTTCAAAAGATTTAGGTGACTCGAGGGATGAAGTCTGATGACTTCCATATGGATTCTATAATCTATCAAGTTCAAAGTAAATAATTTTATTTTAGTCTTCAGGTTCTTTGTTGCTCTCTTCTTCACTCTTTTATGCAAACTCATCAATCTTCACATGTGCACTTTCTATGATCTTATGATTAGTTATATTTAAAAAAAAATATGCTTTAATTTTGCTAGAGTATCCTAGGAATATTTTGTCATCACTTTTGGCATTAATCTTATCTTTCATAGTCTCCTTCAAAATATAACATTTTTTACCAAATAATTTCAAGTAACTTACATTAGGTTTGTAACCATACTATTATTCATAAAGAGTCTAATTTGAGTATTTCTTTAACTATACTCTATTTAAGGTATGAACTGATATACTAATTGCTTCTTTCTAGTATTTGATTGCAACATTCTTTTCTATCATTAGGGTTCTTGCACAATCCATGATTGATTTGTTCCTTCTTTCAGCTACACCATTCTACTAAGGTGTACTAGGGGCTAATATTTGTCTTTTGATTTTTCTTTTAGTGAAAAATTAATTGAATATATTAGAAATGAATTCACTTCTTTATTTGATCTCAAACATTTTAGCTTCTTTCATGTTTCCTTCTCTACTCTAGCCAGATGCCACTTAAACTTTTGAAAAAATTCAAACTTATCTTTCAGATACATTACTATCATCATCCTAGAAAAATCATCAAAAAATAAAATGAAATACTTATCTCCAATGTAGCTCTCAATGCTAACAGGTCCACAAAGGTCTGTATGAACTATCTCCAAGACTTCTTCAGAATGATAGTTCTTTCTCTTGAAACTTGTCTTGCCCATCTGACCAATTTGACAATTTTTGCATAGGCCCATGTTAGGTTCCCTCAAATTAGGAATAGCTCTTAGTATTTTTTCTTTTCTTATCTTGATCAAGTTATCAAAGTTCACATGGCACAACCTTTTATGCCATAACCAACTTTTTCTATTTAAGCAAAGACACATGAACTTTCACTAAGATCTAGGTAGAATAAGTTACCTTTTGTTTGGTTACTAGACTCAAATAGATTTCCTTTTCCATCTAGTAGCTTGGCCTTCCCATTCATGAATTATAACTTGAATCTAATGTTACTCAATTATGCCACACTTAGTGCATTATGTTTTAGTGCTTCAACCCAACAAGCATTGTCACATCTGAGTTCATTGGTTAGAGAAATAAAACCTTTTCCTTTTATGTAACATGGTTCATTGTTTCCAAATTTTACACTTCTACTATCATACTGTTCCATATGTTCAAACTTTGTTTTATCATCATTCATATGATGAGAACTACTATCAATAATCCATGTATCATTTTTGCTACCATGAGAAATAAGTGCCATTTTATCTTCTTCATCATTAGATTCATCTTTTACAACAATATAAACTATTTCATCACCATCACTACTATCAAAATATTTAGCCATGAAACAAGACTTCTTACCTTTGTCCTTATAGTCCTTGTAGTTGTTGAAATCCTTCTTTCCTTCATACTTGTTCTTCTTTTCATCTTTGTCTTCTTTGTTTGGACACCCTATAGTAATGTGACCAACTTCTTCACAAGAAAAACATATTAGAGATATTTTACCTTTGTACTTTCATTTTTATTTGGGATATCTTCTTGCAAGTAGTGCTTCAATGGTTTCAAGATCACTGTCAAAATTATCTTCCTTTTCACTTTTAGATTTTTTTCCTTTAGACTTTGTAGCTTTCTTCTTGAGTGGCAACTTGGCTTCAAATGTAGACTCAAGATTGCTAGAAACTAGTAGTAGAATTATCATAGTTATCTACCTCAAATGCTATCAATCTTCCCACTAGAGCATCCAAGGTTATCTTATTATTTGAGTCACATATCAATATTTGAATATCTCACACTCTAATTGCATAGATAAGAAGAATGGTTTTGAATACCTTGTTGACAAATGTCACATCATCAATTTCCCTTTAGAGGATTTGATTGCACTTATCTAGTAGCTTTGATTCTTTCAACATATTTTTCAATGTTCCCATCTTCCATCATCTTCATCTGATCGAACTAATCTCTCAAGCTTTCTACCTTGGCTCTCCTCACATTATCATCACCTCCATAGATATCCTTCACTTTGGTTCACGTACTATGAACAATAGCACACCCTTTGACATCATCAAATTCAACATATTTAAGAGTGGATGCAATGTCAATCATCATAATGTTATGATTCTTCTTTTCAACAATCTCCTCCATGGTTAATGTTCTAGTAGGAGCCTTATACTGAGTATTCAAATATTTTAGACTTGAATCATTGATGATCACCAAATGTAGCTTCATAATTTCATGCAATGCCTCAAAGTTATCTTTGTTCAACTTGGGAATTTATCTTTTGTAAGACATCTTGATCTCTAGCTTTAGTCCTTGAAACCTTCTCTACAAGCACCAAAATCTTTGATACAAATTGTTAGAAATATAAGAGGAGTAATTAAAAGGGGAGGGGCGAATTAGTTATAAATAAATTAAATCCTAGATCCCTTAGATATCAATACAAAATATAAACTCTACTAAAACTATTGTTACTCATTTAACACAAAGGTAGTCAATTAACACTAACAATATGTTGTAACTTAGTAAACACTATAACATCAACTATTAATCATAAAATACTAAACATGCAGATCTTAAGATACTAACTATGACTAACCTTATTAACTTAGTTTCATACACATAAAATAATAGGATGAACACAAGTGACACCAAGATTTAATGTGGAAACCCAATTTGGGAAAAACCACCAATTGTAACTAGTTATTGTTTTTCACTATTTTGAAGTGAGCCCTATTAGGAGCTGAGCCAACCTTTTTAAAAGTTACAAAGAAAACTATTAGGTTTGATCTTGTTAGAGGATTTAATCCCCCTATTAGGAGTGGCCTTGTTAGAGTTCTTTAGACACTTTAATCTAGAATGCCACCTTGTTCAAGGATTTGGTAAATAGTTGTTAGGCTAACTCTGTTAAGAGATTTGATACATTGTTACAATGGATATAGAGTAACAATTAAATGACCTAAATTTTGATGCAACTATATGCTGATTTTAGATCTCAATTCTGTATCGAATACTTGATCCTTCCAAATTAGATTAATCTTTTCTACTTGACAAGGATATTTTGCATATCCTTCCAACTCCCCTTCTCTAAGCTTATTCTTATCTTCCACACACTCTCACACATTCAATCCTCAAATTGACCTTATAATTATATCATATAAATTTTCAAGTCAACTTGAATAGAACTTATAACAATAATACTTCATCTCTTAAGTCATCCAGAACCAACAAACAAATCCATTAAACTCAATATGCCAAAACAGGAAAATCCTTTGTTAGCCAACCCTGCTCAGTAGACACTATAATCGAACTAATTTTCCTATGTTATCCAAGTGAAATCAGTTAACACTACAACTTCATGAAATTCCTTTGGTAACCTATTTAGCTATCATTTTGTATGATGCTTAACTACAAGAATCCTTTTGAACTCCTCTCTTGAAAAGATAATCTAGGCTCTGTTGGCTTCTGAATTAACAACTTTTCAATAACCCAATGATAGGAACAAATACATCTAGGGGTCGCTAGTTCCCATCTACAACATACCTATTCAGATACCAAGGCCAATTATAAGACTATACTCCTCCTTCTTTAGGCTTTGCAAAACCTCGGTGGGTGAACCTATAGATTCTTCATATGGTACCAGTGTTAAAAGCATACAATTGAATCTAGAAGAAGTAGATAAAACCCTAATATCTCCTATACCTATGCAATAATAAATATGTACAGGAGAAAATTGCAAATTCTATGAAATCCACAAGTTAAATGAGAACCACATATAAGGTATTAAGAACCCATGCATAATTAAACACGTATGTGATCCTCACCCTTTACACATGACCAAGCCTAGAATTTTTTTTATTGATACCATAGATGATCAAATAAAACTTGATAGTAATATGAAGAACCCTCATGCAATCAAAGCTTCCAATTTTGGTTGAAAGACCCATAGCGTTTCAAAATATATTACATTTTTGAAACCCAAACTTTGTGATTAAAGTGATGCTCTCACAAGGTTGGTACCAACAATAGGTGTATTTGTATTTTCCCCACAACTAAAGTCATCAAATATCCAAGGGATAAGGATTTATAATTTACAAGGCACCTGCACATGACTCATTTTTTTACCTTTATTTAAGAAGGTGATCATTTTAGAAAATTACCATAACTCATCCTATCTTTAGAAAAATCCCTTGAATTATGATCGATTAGTTGAGTTATATTATGGCAAGAAAAAATTTAGTCTACCAAGTTTTGCTAGGTATGTAAGGCTCTTTGAAATTTGGTCATGAAGGAAAAAAGATTTTGGTAAGTCAATTGAAAACTTTTTGCCTGCTTATTGCATTGGATGATGTTGATCATAAGGACTATCTAGATGCTTTATTTCTAGAAAATATCCAACTTGGGTAGGGAAGTTTGATCACTATAACAAATGAAAATAGGGACATCCTAACATGTTCCAAAATTGCCTACATTTATTCAATGAAAATGTTGAATGCCCCTTTTGCCAAGGATCCTTTCTTCTGGCATTGTGTCTCCTCTACCTACTGGGGCAAGGGAAAAGCTCTGTCCATCAACAAACCATTTTCTCTTCCTTTTCTCCCTTCATAGTAGTGGATTCCTCTTTAAAAATATGCTCCTTTATTTGTTTTGAATTATCACTGGTACAATTGTATTAAAGGAGTCACTTTTGATAGTCAAAGTAGTGTTCATAGATTCTTCCTTAGGCAATAAAGGCCACCCATTGTAATGCTAATATTTGAAAAATTTAGCACTACTTGGTTTGATTCATTTCAAATGCTCCTTCTACTCAATCTTATTCCTGATTCCATGACTACTTACCTCCAAAACCTACCATATGGGATAAAACAATTCAATTTGGATGAAAAGATGCCACTTAGAATCTCTTCATTCCTCCATGCTGGTATAGTGGGTGTCTCACACTAATCCTGAATAGGACTAAAAAAGATGGTTTTCTTATGCCTTTTATCACCACCATCCCAAAAGGGAAAAAATTAGAAGTCAAACTTCAGAGTAGACATTCTAATTTGCAATTTATCATTTCTTTAAAATAGCCAATCTGACATTGAAGTTCTTAGGGATGGTGATGCTGCATTGTATAGTAGATTTCACAAACAAAGGCACATCTCACATTTGAAACATCTCATGCATAGATCATTACATGGCTAACTCTCAACCTTTGTTAGCAAAAATCTTGGGATTGGGCCTAGTAATCAAAAAGTTTCTCTCCTTTTTAAGAAATGATCAAAAGACAAAATAGATGGCAAGAGAACTCAGACCATGTCTTTTAATAATCAAAGAAAGTTAATATTATTTCTCCTCACCTCTATGATTTAAGTACACTATAGATGCATATCTCTACTTTGAACTACACTTATTTCCATCACTAAGATGAAACACAAATGACAAGGATTGCACCCTGTGCATGTTGAGAAAAAGATAGTTTACTCTCATTTCACATCTTTCCAATAAAGTGTGTTGGGCGCCAGAGTGGGTGCAGCTAAAAAAATTGCAAACTGGAACACCTAAAATCTCAAGACTTAGTGAACACTTGGTACTGATCAAAATCAAAATCCATCAATGAAATATCAATTAAAACTCATTGTACCATTTTCTACAAACTGTGACTTTTCTACCTAGAAGCCTCTAGAACTAGTTTTAAAAATTGACAAAAACACTTGACTAAGCCTTGGGATCTAACACATTGATTCTTTTTTCCACACTCTTATAGCCTATTAGATTTCATGTCATGAAGAAACTTGGGTCAAAATATATTGACCGTCAAAATTGTCTTTGTGAAACTACTTGCAAGAAAACATGTTAGAAAATAATAAATCACATTAAGTTTTGGCTTTGAAAATAGGTCAAACTAAAACTTGAGGGCTTGAAAACTAGGGAATTATTTCACTATCATGAGGAGAATATAAGTCTAGGATTTTGTCTCATGATAAATCACTAGATGCATTTGGCAGGTAGTCAAAGTGGGCTACTTGGAATTGCAGAACTAGGAACAATAGCAAAACTATGATTTTCACAAATGGAAGGGACCTAGCAAAGTATGCAAATGGATTTTTCAAGGATTGGAAACTGCCATACTAAAAAAAATTTTAGAGTAGAACACAATGGTACAATTAATTTGGTTCAGGAAATCACAGATTCATAGTTAGGACATCTTGAATAGGGGTACTAATCAATCTGCATTTCTTGACAACAATAAAACTTTAGAAATTACATTTGAAATCACATTCAAAAATAAATCAAATGGATTTTTCATAGGCTCAAATATGAAACATAGCAAGTCTTTAACTTCTAAAATACAATGCAAAAATAATTATCTCATTTTGGTTAACTAAGTCAGAGTTACAATTGGTCAAACAGGGCCTCCTAGAATTCTAAACAATTTGCATTAGCATGATAATATAGTAAACTGCTAGAAATAAGAATTACTTGGTGGGGGGGTGGGGGTTTAGTGGAATCAATAATCTACAAACTTTATTTACCAATTAGATTATTACTTACTTTAAACCATGAATAAAAAAGCAATAAAGTAACTTTGAACAATAATAGTAACAATACACAAAGATAACTCATGACACCATATTTTGTTAACTAGGGAAACCCTGACCAAGGGAAAACCCCACTGGGGATGATACCCACTAGATAATATATTGATATATATGTTACTTGTTAGAGTATGGACCCTATTAGGAATCAATGAGAAAATTTAGTATAACTAGTCCTTGTTAGGAGACTTTGAATCCCTATTAGAAGATTCCAACCCTGTTAGGAGTTATAGTATAATGTATGCAAGAAGAGCCTACAGCCCAAACATGTAATTTCAACTACAAGAACAACTCACTGCTCAAACAAGTAATTCACTATTATTTTCCTTTCTTGTTTGATCTCTAATATTTAGTTCAGTATTGGATCACCAGATAAAACTTTGCATATATCACTTTCACAAAAGTTTTCTCACTTTGCAATCCTACAAGATAGCACTAATACACCAAGATTGCATACTTATTATCACAAGAATTCCTTTGCATAAATACATGCCTTTACATTAAAACTATTGGGTCAGCTAAGACCACAATTCACTTTTCCAAGTTAGAGTAAACATCTAGGATGTCGACCCTAATTGGACAAGTAATTGTTTTGCAATCAAAACAATTTTTTCCTTTAATTCAATTGTCCTACTTTATCAAAACATGATTAACTCTATTCCATACAATCTATACACACTTCTGAGCTTATACATGTCATTACCAACATGTATACTATTGCCATGTAACTTCTCTTTAAATAATATGACATTTGCAATATGTTATAAACAAAACAATACTTTGTTGTAAACCAAATTCTGTACTTAGACAATTTTTTGATAGCCAAATACTAAGTATCTTTATTTTTTAGGTTTCCTATCAACATGTACATAATGTGTTGCCATTAATGACAAAAATTATATATCACTATTAGCCAATTTTCAACAATCTCCCCCTTTGGCATTGATTACAAAAAAATAGGAAAAATTGGCTAAGTGACAAAAACTTAACTATCAAAGTAAATATTACATCTATTACAACTTTACATATATGCTCCCACTTATAATATACTTCATACTACACATGTATCTCTCCCCTTTGTATCTTTCCCAACAATGACATGTATACAATTTTTACATGAATCTCTCCCCCTTTGACATCAATGACAAAGGTCAAAATGTCAAGATTCAATCCAAAACTATCAAAAACTACTAAAATTGTTGTTTTCCCTTATGCTAATATTATCTTCATGTAATCATCAAAAATAATCTTCAAACTATTCATACCTTTGTTCTATGTCTCTTTTTTAGACTCTACTGATGTGAGAATTACACATAATGCATATGATGCAATCTCAACTGCATCCATATCTAAATAAAAAAGTTTGTATATGTGTCCTTAGCCTTGACACATTCTTCTAGTTGCTTCTCAACAAATGATAACTTTAGAGCAATAGATTTTCTAAAATCAGATGTTCTCATCAATATTTGCTCTTTCCAAAGTTCTAGTTTTTTGATATTGATGTGAACACTGGCAACTTGACACTCGATATCATCAAATTTGCTAGATGGGTGTTGGATTAGGCTAGATAATGCCTCTAGCTCATTCATCTTTGCCTCTATCTGAATATCCAAATACTTAGTCAATTTGTATGATAAGGTAAGCTTAACACGCAAAGCATTCCCTTCCTACTAAAATTTTTTAAGTTCTTTTATGCATGTATCAAGATTGACTAAGTCATTCTTTATGTTCTCGCAAATCATGCTAAAAAGGTTAGCATCATGGGAAATTTGAGCCTTCACCTTTGTAACATTCAATAAATTAGTAAACTCTTCATCAAAAGACTTTAGCACTACCTGTGCTCTTAGTTTGAGATCTAACTCAGTACGATGTACATTCAAAGTATTGTGCAATCTGCCAGTCACTTCCATTAGTGATCTCTACAAACTCTTAACTATCTTATTCTTTTGTAAAAGTTTGGGTAGGGATGAAATTAGATTAGTCTGATCGTCATCATCAGTAGCCAAACTAGTAAGAGAGAGTGAAGAAGATGAACTAGATGGTTTAGACTCATCCTCCTTATGTTTCTTTGTTGCTTCCTTAGCTATCCTCTCTTCCTCTTCTTTCCTTTCCTTTTCCTCTCTTTCTTTCTTCTCCTCTGATCTTTTCCCTTCTTCCTCTTCTATTTTCTTTTTATTTATTTCTTCTACAATCCATCTCTTATCTTTGTCTTCCTTTCTTTTTCTATCTTCCTCAAGCAATTGTTGCTTGGCTTCCTCTGTCTTTTTCTTTTCAACTTCTATTAGCCTCTTCTCTTCCTCAATTTATTTCAACTTTTCCTCAACATCTTTGGTGTCCAGTACATTTGGTTCAGAACTACCAAATGGATTGGTGTCATCAATGTTAAGAGTAACATTGGTTTGATTAATCTTCATATTGTCACCACTGATTGACTCTTCCAAGGTTCTAGGAGTTGGAGAAGATGCTTCATGTGACTCTAAAAACATCTTTTTGATAGCTACTATAGTCCCCTTTCTCAATTTATCCTTCTCACCAACCATAAATAAGAATGGCCTCAACTTATTCCTTAGTTATCGTGTGAGGTTATTGAGCAATCTCTTAAGCTCATCTTCATCATAAGTATTTCAAATTTTCCTTAGCATAGACTTTCAAAGTTCAAGGTCTTCTTCTCTTGCTAGAGTCTTCTTTTCTATGAGTCTCTCATAGACTTTCCAGTTCACTATTCCTTTGATATCCTTCATACTTATATCATTTGCAATGGTATGTCTCAGTAGATATATCAATTTGATCTTTCTTTCTCAAAATTATTGTATAGATCATAAAACTTGTTCATCTTAACAAGGTTTCCCTCATTTGAAATTGTTGTGTTTATCTTCTCAATCTTTGGCTTCCATGGTTGCTAAGCTTTTCCTTCTGCTTGATTAGGTGGAGTCACCTTTTCAGCTTGCTTGGTTTCTTGCTCCTCAACCTCTTCATCATCACTAGATTCAATTGTCAAAAATTCTTTCTACCTCTTTTTAGGTCCTATAGCCATCTATTTGACTCTCTTAGTCTCTGTTGAAATTGCTTCAACCAATCTCTTTTATTTTCTCTTGTGTTCACTGGGCTAAACATCAGATACTGCCGCATAAGGAATACTCTATCTTGAAGTTGTCTCAGCAACTAAAACTGACAAGGGTTGTATGTTCAATACACCTTATTTCATTTTCTATCTCATAGCCTTAGATTCACATTCTATCATTTTGGCCTCAAAGAATGCCTTCTTCATGATTGACTCAACTTCTTATGAAATGCCTTCTCCATGCTTGCATGATGAGCATGCCATGTAATCTCATCATATGTACTGAATCTATACTTAGCTTTATCTTTCTCTAAATTCAACAAGAATTCAATGTAGCTAATTGCAACATCATCACTCAAATCATAGATCAAAGGATCCAAAAGAAATTTCCAAGGTTCTACTACTTGAATGTATGTATAGTTTGTATCAACTAGAATACATATGTCCTCCTTGAACCTATCCACAATTGTAGGTGAGATCCTAAATCTCTATTTCATCTCATTTTAGAATGTCCTCATAATCAAATTACCACTATCCAATACCTTGTCTATAGGGTACCTTCTACATACCTCTATAAGCTTTTCCATGGTGCATTGGCCACTACTCATTTTATCTATTACATACAAGTAAGGAAATCTCTTCAACACATGAAAGAATATGTGATTTATTAGTGATTGGAATCTAAATACATTGTTCTTTGTTCTCTTAATCTTTTCAAGGTTTTCTAAGAGTTTCATCCTTAGTAGTTCACTCAAATTAACTTTTTTTTTCTCAACACATATCTTGTAAGATGCATAAATAAATCTTGCTAAATTTTCATCTATCTTAGAAATTGCACAAGTTGAATAAGCAATAATTCTGCTGAGAAATCTTGTTCATCCTACTTGATGGAGCTGATTACCATGTGTTTCCCATTGTATACTACCTTAGTGTAACTTTCTACTTTCTTCTTAACCATCTTTTCTCCTAGGGGTACACCACCTTGTTTGCTAACACCAATTATCTCATGAATCAGGTTGGTAGAAATGTCTACTACATTATCTTGCATCCACAATTTGCCATCATATATGTTATTCAACATGATTTGAGTCCATTCATTTGTATATAGCTCATGGTAAAAATGATACTTAAACAAATCAAATTCCTTTAAGTGATCAAATTCAGGCTTCATATTGATGTTGAGGTTAAAGACTAGTTCCATATCCTTATTCATATATTCACTACCAATCAACTCAAACTTGCAATTCAAATAATTTTCTACATCTTCAAGGTAAACTATGTTGTTCAATGTAATAGACAATGCAGAGTTAGGGTTTCCATCACTAGGTGTCACAAAAACTACCTTGAGCTTAGGTCTATCCTCATTTTCAACACTATGAACAACTAACATATCCATGATCTTTATCAACAATATCTTCTACTGAACAAATTTTGTGGAAAATGATAAAATACCTCTTTTCAAAAATAGGGTTTTCTATGAAATCAATCTAACAAGTTGCTTTTGGATGCTCTTCACTTTGAATGTGTTTGCAATGAAGTAAAATTCAATTTTGTACTCCATTTATCCATCAACTTGAAAACTGCATTAATTGTGTACTTCACAAATATGAAATGTTGTTATTTTCATTTTATAATTAGTTAACTTCTCACACTCATCTATCCATTCTTTAGATGTCACTTGAGGTTTACTATAGCCTCCTTCCATCATGACAAACATCCTCAAGACTTTGCATCACAAAATTCTTTGCAAAAATATACTTTTCATCTTTTGTTACAGAATCAACTTTTACTATAGTACTAGTAACTCTGAATTTCATCATAACTTGTTTAGCTAAGCTCCAAATCACAAGTGAGCTTAGGTACCATCTAAACATGATTGAATACACCTTTTCCCAACTTTGCTACCTCTAATTCAATCTCTAACTAAAGTTATCAAATTTTGATGCTGTGAACAAGCTTAATTCAACTTGATTGAATCAAACTCAACAACCAACTTCAATCTTCCTAACTCATCATCTAATTTTTCTTTTGAGATATCTATTCCTTTCATGAGTGCTTCATTAATTTCTTCTCAAAGTTCACTCACAATGTCTCTTTATTCTTCACTGTTAGATCTGGAGTTCCTTTCATGGTTCCTTCTATCATTCTTTCTATTTTTTATTTTTCTTCCATTGTTCCTTCTATCTCTAAAGTTTCTATCCATTCTATAGTACTTTTTTGTGTGTATGAAGTTGTTACATAACTGGCATAAAGGTGCTGTTCTTCTAGGACTCTATTGATCATTAGGTGCATGACAATTTTGAGCAATGTTCCCTAAGTTGTTACACTTATAACACATGATCTATCTTCTATCATCATAAGATTTTTCTCTTGATGTTCTTTCATTTTATCTTCTTCTATCTACAGCATTAGTATTTCTAGACATTTAACTATTTCTTCTATGATTATCATACTTAGGTTTCTTAAAATCAATTACATTATGACCCATACCATGACAATTATGACAATAAAAGTCTTTAACATGATTAAATGACTTATTAGTACAATCTCTTTTCATATGACCTATTTCATTACATAAAAAGCACTTACCTCTAAATTCATACTCGATTGTCTTGGGAGTCTCCACTTGCTTTATTTCATCCAAGATTTCAACTTCATTGATTTTCTCAATTTCTTTAGGTTTCTTAGAAGATTGACTAGATTAAATCTTATCATCAGATTTGTCTTTTTCTTTCAGATATGATCTAATCTCAGGTTTCTTTGTAGACATGTTAATCAAATAACCAAGACTAGCCTTTTCATAAGAGGGTCTTTGTATAGACATAGAATCATCAAGTTTTTCTCTGCTAGAATAAAGTTTCTCAAGTTGTTTGCACTATGTTAATTCACCGTTCACAATATTATCATACTTATGGAGTTCTTTAATGATCTTCTTTCAATGTTTCAAACTCAGATGTTTTCTTTGCCAAAATTGCTCTCAGATCTGCATTTTTAGTCTTCAAATCAAATTCAACTTTGCTAGGATCATTTCTCAAAGTCAACTTCAAATTTGTAATCTTTAATTCATGCTTCAAGATCTTATACTTTGTCTTCAACTTTGAATAGTCATCATCAATAGTTCCAGATTTAGTAGTTTCAAGCTTTGATTTTAGATGTTCAATCTTTTCCTTGAACTAACCAATTATACTTTGGAGTCTTCATATCTATCCTTCAGCTTGTCTCTTTCTTCAATAAGGAGATCAATTTGTTCAAGAGCTTCTTCAAGGTTCTTCATCAACTATTCCATATCCATAGGGATACTAATTAAGCTATTAATTCTCTTCAAAGTAATTGTACTCTAATACTAATTGTTAGAAATAGTGATTATTGGGGGGGGGGGGGGGGGGGGGGGTGAATAAGTAATCTACAAACTTTAGTCACCAATTGGATATTATTACTTTAGACCATGCATAACAAAGCAATAAAGTAATATTGAACAATAATAGTAACAATACATAAAGATAGCTCATGACACCATATTTTGTTAACTAGGGAAACCCTGGCCAATGTAAAACCCTACTAGGGATGATATCCACTAAATAATATACTAATAAATGTGTACCTTGTTAGAGGATGGAACCTATTAGGAGTCAATGAGAAAATTCAATATAACCAATCCCTGTTAGGAGATTCCAACAATGCCTTTACATAAAATACTACTAGATTGGCTAAGACCACAATTAAATTTTCCAAGTTAGAGTAAATGTCTAGAATTTTGGCCCTAATTGGACAAGTAATTGTTTTGCAATCAAAACAATTATTTACTTCAATTGCACTTTCTCGCTTCATCAAAACATGATTAACTTTGTTCTACATAGTCCATACAAACTTCTCAGGATATACACATTATCACCAACATTTATACTATCTCTATCTAACTCCTCTTGACATAATATGATGTCTATAACATGTTATAGAAAAAACAATACAATACTGTAAACCAAATTCTATACTTAGACAATTTTCTGATAGCCAAATACTAAGTATCTTTATTTCTGAGGTTTCTTGTCAACATGTACATCATGTGTTTCCATTAAAGACAAAAATTACATATTACTATTAACCAATTGTCAAAAATCTCCCCCTTTGACATTGATGGCAAAAAAAAAGGGAAAATTGGCTAAGCGACAAAAACTTAACTATCAAAATAAATATTACATCTATTACTATTAGCCAATTGTTAACATAAACAACTGACTTTGTGGGATTCAAAACATATTGAAACAACTCAAAAATTAAAATATGGGTTTTTTGATATGCATACCAAAAAATCCCAAAGTGACAAGTAATGAAACATTTCTGAGTGTGAGATATTCAAATGCAAACTAGGCTTCCTATCGTTGTTTGACACTTAAGCAAAAATGTAGATTTGAACATTGCTCAAAATGAAACTTCACAAAATGACTTAGAATGGAAATTTATCTTCACATGATGCATGGATATGCTAAATGAAAGGTGTTAGAAATAGTAAATACCTCTTAGGGCTCAAAAGGATAGTCAGGTTCACATGCATTAAAAGTGCTCATAGGGCTCAATTTTTAGGATGGTACTCAAAATCAAGGATGCATTTTTGAGTCCCAACAATGGATATGTCTAGGGATGCGTGTCCCTTGTGGGCAAGGAAAGGATTTATATCTCTACAGAAAGAAGACCACTCTAAAATTTTTCCTAAACATCTTATTAAATGCAAAAACAACTACTCATAAAATGTACAAATGATGGCCCTAGGCCACCGAAACTTATCAAAGCTTCTTACCTCTATTATATATCTTATTTTCATCTCCACTTTTAGGAGGTAAGTGTTGGGTGATGCGACGCGCTCCCCTGACCATAGGTGGTTAATTATGTGGTGTTCCATGTTCACTAACAATCATGGCTTTTGGTGCAATGGAAAATGGGCCCTACAATTGGTATCAGAGCCTAGTTTTGGCTTGGTCATGGGTTCAAATCTCCCTGGTGCCTTCCTGACCTGCGTAAGCACCTGGTATGCGCGTCGAGGGGGAGATTTTTGGGTGATGTGACGCACTCCCCTGCCCACAGGTGGTTAATTATGTGGTGTTCCATGTTCACTAACAATCATGGCTTTTGGTGCAACGGCAAATGGGCCCTACAGTAAGCTAAAAACATCATTTCCATCAGTTTCACCAACAAAATGAACATTCTCCATTAACTCATTTGGCAAAAAAAAAAAAGTTCCTTCATTCTCATAGTACATATACAAATCAACAATTAGTTCTACATCAGGCTCACTATGAGAAAACAAATTAGAATGCTTACATAAAATAGAAGCAATCTGAAAACTATCATCTATAAATGATTGATGCATGTTATCATGCATAAACATGAAGGTTGGATGTATCCAAAGGTTGCAACTTGCCTTGTGTAACAAGGTGTGAAGAATATATAAAATTATATTTCTCTTCTCTTGCAGTCCTATTACTCATCTATTTAGATTTATCATATGTTGAAACTCCTTCACACTACAAAAACTAATTAGTTACCAAGTTTGAAAAACTATAAATCATAATCTTCATCAAACAACTCGTTAGAGTGAACTTTGAACTCATCAAACTTATCATCAACACATAATGAAAACTCTAAATTAGATTTACAGCCTCTGGCCTTTTCTCTTTGTTATATGAACAATTAAAAATGACTTCAGCATTATCAACATGATAGAAATCTGAAATAATATGAAACTTCTCCCAAATAGTATGCTCCTCATTAGAAAAGTCATCATGTGTATTGACACTTAAACCATTATCACATACACCTCCAAAACTTAATAAAGAATATTATGATTTTATATCAATTTTAGCATCAAACCTTGGGGAAAGGACTTCATCTTGAGAGAAAACATAAGAAGGGACAACATGACCATCCAAAGAAATATTTTCATACCTTTAGAGATCTTGAGCTAGTAGTTATGAAATTTTATCAACACTCAACAAGACTTCATTACAAATCTATTCTCCATGGGTCTGATCATAATTTAGCTATTCTAAAAAACTTATAGTAGCAATACCATTAGTATGAAAATCTAAAATATTAGAATCATGACTACAACATATTACCTCTTCTTCGTGCAATACCTCTTCACTAGGTGTTTCATTTTCATTTTCATCACAAAAAGAGTTATCCATACTATTGTTAGAAATTTCTATACTCTCATGCATACTACCACATGATTCATTTTTAGTTACATATCCCTCTTCATCTTGCTGACTAAAATCATCCAATTTAGTAGATCTAAAATCCATCTGTTCATAATCACAAGACACATTGTCATTATCTATGGATTCACTACATTCACTATCACTTTCAGCACATTCACATTTTCTATCAGAGGATTTAGTATAGATTTCACTTCTACTTAAATCATTCTCAAATTTCTTGAAAAGGCTCTCAACATGAAAAATATTTTGTACTCTTAAATATGTTGGCCAAATAACTAAATCAACATAAATGTATCTAACAAAATGATAGGCCAAGAAGATTCCTTAGGTCTTATGCAATGCCCCTCCTGGAGATCCTTGGAGACAAAGATGAAATAAAAGCCAAGAATTTTTTTTTTTTTACAAGTATGAATGCACATGACATCATACAGGGATCACAAAGATCACAATAGAAGACTTCACCACAATCTCGACAACCAATGAATCTCCAAACACCACTACCAAATCAACACAAGCAAACAAAAGCCAACAACAACCACACACATCATGAGGACTCAAAGAGATGACCACTCATAAAAAAAACACCAAGCTGGGGTAAAATGTAGAATCCTGAAATTTGGCTAAGCCTGAAATCTTGAAGCCCTGAAAATTGGCTAAGTCTGGATTTCTGAAGCCCTAAAATTTCCTAGAATCTTTATCTTATCTTCGAGAGGTTTGAAACCTATCTCAAAAGATTCATCGCATATATTAAAATATATCTTAAGTATAACTTATACTTAAATGATATATTTAAAACCCTAAAGAATGAACTACAAAAAAGACACAACTGAAATTCAAATTGTGCCGCCAAGAGATTGAAGAACACCTAAGAGGGTACCTCAAACCATCCCTACAAAGTTTGGATCGGACCAAAAAGTGCTTGCTGCCCACTCGCGCAGGTTTCATAAAAATTGTGTGACACTTTATTAGCACTATCTAATACTTTACTAGTATTGTGCAACATTTATCCAAAAGGAGGGCGACACAATTAGGGGTTGAGCAATACTTCTCCAAAGGGCGTGCAATACTAGAAGTGTATCGTACGACATTTCTTCTAAGGGTGTGCGATACTTTAAAGTATCGTATGACATTCCTCAAATGGGCATGCGACACTATATTGTATCACACCATGCTGGCACATGGTCACCCAAGGAAAAAGCAAGAAAACTCTAAGGACAAACAACTAGCTAAAACATAGATAAAAACCTCCACACTAGGGAGTACCAGATCTACATCTCGAGGCAAAAACACTCGACAAACTAAAAGATGGAAAGCCAAAATCTAACCATCTAAAACATACATCAAAGGGAAAGAATAGAAGGAACATCGCAGTGAACATAAGCAACATCGCAATGTAAAGAGATAATAACACAATAACAAAATAACCAAATTAAGTATGCGGTTCCTCCCAACCATCAATAGCATCAGAAGACCATCATGGATCCTAGTCATCCCCTACACGTAACATCCCAAGCCACTGATCAAATCATTAGTATTATCGTAATAGGGATGTCACTACTAAAACATGCAACAATATAAGCATAAGAAATCTAACATGCTAGTAGAAAAGCATAAGATAATCCTACAGTAGATAACATCACCTATCACATGCTAAACATCAATAAGCAATGGATACGCTACTACAACAATTCATAGCATCTAAGCATATGCTAAACATCATAATATGGGAATGCGTCAAATAAACTAACATCATCTAAACATGATATCCAAGCATTCCAATAAAAGCATAAATCACAAGAAAGCATACTCCGAAACTTGAAGTACCAAGTGAAAACATCCAACAATGATCGCACTAGGACAAAAGACCATCTCTGTACACTGGTCCCTAGCAGTGGTGAAGGTAGCTATGCCTCCCAACCACGTGGAACCTATAGGTCCACACCTACCATGCTGATGGAGATAATGATCCAACCACAACCACACATAAAGCACAACATCCAAGGCTAACACTCACACCAGACAATATGATGGCTGCAACCAAGAACCTAAGAAAATGCAAGGAGTACAGGTCCTAGTTAGACACTCAATAGGCTACTAACTAGGGACTGACATTATGGAGAGTCACTTGGCATCGAAAAGCCCAAGCTCAGACTTGTGCAGATTCAACATCCCTCAATGGAAAGGCTCTAGCACCCCACATTTTTATTATCTTAAGTTTTTATTACCAATCACACATTTTATTTAGTTATCACTTATATAAAGCTCCCTTTGCCAACCCATGGTGCCATGATCACCAGGTTGCGAGATAGAAGCCCCCTTGATATGCTACCCTACCCTACCCATGCTCATCCTATGACAAGTGCCCATGGGCATGCATACTCCCATCCTAACCCTAATGATCATAACTTTTGAAAGTACCATGAAAGATCGGGCCTCACAAGTCACCTGACAAATGTATGCACATGTACTTGTGTGTGGTGCACCACCATCATGAAGATCAAAACACAAGGACAAGATGAGAACATAATGCAAAAGATAACAACCAACTAAAAGCAACACAAGAAGGATGGATTCTACACGAATCCCAAAGCCAATTAAACCATACATCAATAAAATCACTCAACTAACCTCAATCTGAGAGTATGGATTCTACACAAATCCCAATGATGCAATAAGACCAAACATCACGAACTCACTCAATCGGCCTCAATCTGAGAGTATGGGTTCTACACAAATCCTAGTGCTCATGAAACAAAAGCAAAGGTCTAAAAATAATAATAACACCAGGTATAAAATCACTCAACCGAACACAACATCGAGAGTACGGATGCAACACGCATCTCATTGCAACATAAAAGTGCAATAGTGGTCTGACTGATATCCAAATAGATCATCAAGGTCCACGACCCACATTGTGCCAAGAAAATTTGAGAAAATAGGGTGGCATGCAAAATGAGGTAAAAACCCCAAATCTTGGAAAAATTGCAAAATTAAAACCCATTTGGCCTTTGGGAACAAAAACCCCAAAAATCCAAAAATAAATGGAATTGGACACCATATGCAAAAATGGCCAGCATAACAGTGCAAAATCCCAAACCCTCATCCCAAAAAATAGGGAAATGTTCATACACGCCCAACCGGGTAGAACAAGCATACAGAAACGAAGGGGAACCCTAGTTCTTAGCCTCCAAACAAATGGATACCAAAAATAGAAGTAGAAATGAAGTAGAAACCATAAAACAAGAAAGCCCTACCTCTCAGCCAAAAGGGCAAAATGGGAATCTAAACCAGAAAATAAAATGCTCACAAAAGTGGCCAAAAATTGTGGCAATCCAAGGTTTCCCTGAGCTGGATCCAATGAGCTCAACCTCGCGACGATCCCATAGCTCCCACAATGAACAAAAAAATAAATCCTCATGAAGAGGATTTTGGGTTTTACTCTCCAAATTTCCAATTCAAAAGTGAGAAGTGAGGAATTAGATTCCTCTTTGGATATTTATTCACTTTTCAAGTGAATAATCGATTAGGGAAAATAACCAGCCAACCTAGTTAAACCCCAAATCAACCCAAACAAAAATAGGCTACTCCTATAAATAGGAATTCATCTATGGCAAAGCTACTAGAAATTAAAATAAATCAATTAAAAATTTTGAAAGCCCAAAAACACATAAATCTCCTTAACAACTTTTGCGATGATGTGAAACTCTAAATGCACAAACATGCTCACTAGTCTAATCACATAATGCAAATGAGTTTGGATTTAATAATCATCGAAAGGTTTAATTTAAACATTTAAAATAAGGATACGTCAACCATACAGGGATGACATTGGTAAAATATGAAAGGTTAAATCACTAACTCCATGTGCCACTACTAGGGATATAAATCCTGCACACTAAACAACACAATCACGTGCAATTGCATATAATAACGTAGCAGAAGCAATAAATATATTAAATCATCTAATTTAACCATTTATTTAATTATATTAAAATAATCTATTTACATCACTCACGTTCACATAAAGCATAACAACATAAGAATGAAGTAAATAACTATAGCATTAAATCCATCACCTAACATAATTAGAGGTATGTCCAAATACCAAATAACCAGATATCATCATAAAACACACTGTCATCTCAAAATGGCATCATCATGCAATGTGATTAACTGAATAGCATAGAAGTCTAATATCTATGATGCTAAAATCAAAGTATAACATCTAACCCTTGGGTCATCTCAAATGTAAACATAACATGAGTAACAAATTTCTCTCTAATCAAAAATATGACAAGGTAAATAACCGCAACACTTAACCAAATAATCCCACATGAACAATCCATTTCTAATTGCTTAAGAATTAAATTATGATTGATTAAAGAATCAACAAAAAGGCACTTAAAATACATAAGCAAACACAATCATAAACATGACTAATCACTGCTACAGGAACCTAGTCTAGTGTAGCATGGTAAAAAGTACATAGTGCAATCTCTGCACACATCTCAAGGTAATCACAGAACAACCTCATGATACCACATCGATCCTAGTAAGTACTAGCACAAACCTCAGTGAACCATAAATCAAATCATAATCTCATAGATCAGTCAAAAGCATAATCAAGGCAACTGATACAAAAATATAAATCCAAACACCTCGACGGTGTAGACCACTTAGAGTCACAATCATGATCCAACACAACAAAAGATCAACAAGGTTGCATCCATCAAGATGACTTACAGAAGTCAAATGGGAGAGGCACTACATCTTAAATCAAAATGCAACTCCATAAGCTTTTCTTTGAAATTTACATAACTTTGATCATCTCCTAGACCTTGAACACTTCCTAATTGAATTCCTTATGAAACTAACAATCTAATTGTAGGGTTCTTTTCTTATCTCTATAATATCTTCAAGCACATCTTCATGCCTTGGTAAACTAACTTCAGATCTAAGATTTGATTCCATCTTTGAAATAAAAATGTCTGCCTCTTTCTCTTAGTGCTAAAAATCACTAAATAGAGGCACTAATTTCTAACATTTGACTTCCATGGAAATAAAACATGAAAATCAAAATACCTTCAAGTGATGATGCTAAACTTTGATCTACTAATTTTGGCATTGGTTTAAACATGAAGCTCCTTTACACCATTGATCGAAACCATGTAGAGATGCCACCTCCTTGAAAGAGGACAAATGAGATCATTGCTATGATTCACTTTCTAATCATTTAAAATCTTATAACAACAGATTGCAAACAACACTACAAACTTATGAATCAAGAACTGAGAACTTCTTTCCCAAGAACTATTGTCAAGAACTTCAAATCTTCTAACACAAACTGAAAGTCCTTCAAACTTTCTACATGAAATCAACTATGAACTCTAGTACAGAGTTTTAGATTCACCACTCACACATGTGAGAAATAAAATATAATTTTTCACTCGACAAATCTAGACTAGACTTTCATATTATGGAGAAATGAAAATCATCAAACCACTCTTGGAGATTTACAAACTTGAAAAAGAGAAACAAAAACTTTTGTTCATTCTTGACTCTGATTTTACAACAAAACTTTGAAAACAATATCCAGTTGAACCAATTGAAGATAATTTCACTAGAAATAATACAATTTGCATTCAAATTTCAAAGCTACTACTGCAAATGAAGAAAGCTTTACTGAGGTGCATGATATTTGAGTAAGAAACTATAAAATGCATCAGAAAACTTACTATTGCAAGTTATTTTATACACTTCTCTTGCTATATTGAATTGCCTTTTTTCAAATTCTCAAGGTTTTTCTATTATGCAAATTCAATACATCCCCATCAGAGTTGCCATTTTGTTGGCTTTTGAATTAATAGTTTTGAATAACCTAGTGATAGCAACAAATACATCTACGGGAAGCTAATTCCCATCTACAACATACCTATTTAGACAACATGGAAAACTATAAGGCTATACTCCTTCTTCAAGCTCTGCAAAACCTAGGTAGGTGAACCTATAAATTCTTCATATGGTACAAATGTCAAAAGCATACAACTGAATCTAGACAAATTAATAAAACCCTTATTTCTCATATACTTATGCAATAACAAAGATGTATAGTAGAAAATTGCAAATCCTATGAAATCCAAATGATGAGTAAGGGCATCCTTTTAGCTCTTAAAAAGAAGGGGAAATGGATGATTATAAATTTGATTTCAACAGATCCCAAATATGCAATAGTAAGATACATGTTGATCATGTAGTTGATCAATGCCTTATCTATTGGGTAGTTCCATAAATCACACACATACATCTATGATACCAGTGACATATTAAATACATCAGATATCAAATCTATCCTATCACTTTGTGAATCAAAAATCAATATTCATAAAGACCTCATACTCATTAAATATCCTTCTCAAATAACCAGAAACCATGTCAAATATATTAAGCATTTACTTGGCTCTTTATTCCAACAACAAAAACATACAAGACATACATCTTTAAGGGGTTGTAAAAGGGTTCAAGTTCGTTATCCCTAAACCAAAAAACATTGCAAATTATAGAGATAAGAGATAAGAATAAGAATGAAACTAAGAAGTTTATTGCTCATAATATTCATTTCTTTGAAACTATACATTTAAGATGCATGTAAATAACTCATAGAACCACTAAATAGATCAAAACTATGTATATTAGATTCATTACTATAGTTCATATAAGAGAGAAAGCTAAAGAATGGTGGAATCACAGCTCTAGATCCAACCTTGTGGTATCACAGACAAACTGGAACTGACCAAGTGGTATCACAAACTAACTAAAACCTTGTCCAAGAAATTGGAATCGACCCTTACATTGAGAGAGAAAGAGAAAGATATAGGAAAGGAAGAAGAAACCAGATCTAATCTAGAAGTGACACATGTCCACTTGAATCTCCATCCCTTGCTATTGCAAAGCATCTCTCTTCTCTATATAACCAAAATCTAAAAGGAATCTCATTATTGAGTGTAACAAACTCAAAATATCTCTTCCTAATGATGAAAAACCCTTTCTCTAATAAAATATAAGATATGCATCTAAAATGCTGATAAATCATCTACTGAATTGATGTGAGAGTGAAAAAAATATCACTAGCTACATCCTTACTACCTTTGGCACACATCCAACTCACCATTTTGCCAAAAATCAAATTTGAACTGCTATACTTGAATGTGGTTGAAAAATGAATACCTAGGACACAACCTTGAATAACTCCAACACACTCCTTCCTCTACAAAAACTAACTCCAAATCCAAAAAGATCATTATGAGATCTTTCCAACGATATATTATAGTCCTATATTTTCTTATCTAAGATGCCCAAAATGTCCATTTAAAAATCAGGCTCTTGGACTGGTTTACATGACTATAATTCTTTGCAAATATTTAATTTTTCACTAAGGTTAATACTGTATAATATAATCAAATTTTATTTAAATGATATTACACATGAAAAAGAAAATAATTTTTTTAAAAAAAAACTAATTTTATAACCTTTTATTTTCCCTCCAGTTTTACCTCTGGGTCAAACCTAGGTTGATGATCTTGACATGTGGCATGATGTGATTCATCAATTTCTCACTACATTACTATCACCTAGGTGCCAGTATGCCAATTATCACCTCACACACACCATGTAGCAGTCTCCTATTAGATCTCCATGCATATCCATCTTGCCATGTCATCTTCCTGCTAGGCACCCTGCCATGTCATCACCATGTGGCATCCTCTGATTGGCCAGAATATTGTTTCATTACCACCTAGTCCCACTTCCACATGGTAGCATTTTGCTTCCCCACATTCTTTAAAAATTGAGCAACTTCAATTTTCACAGAAGCAATGCCTATTGGATTTGACATGTGGCAACATCCTATGAATTGCTTCTGGAATGTACAATTTCAATTTTTATAGAAGTATTGTCCATTAGATCTAACATGTTGTTGCATTCTATGTGTCATACTGGAAACTACCTCATCACTGCTCCTCATTTTCTATGCCACTTGTTATGTTCTAGTTAGTTGTCAGTCCACATCATCATGCCACATCACTATCCTAGTTTGCAGTCCATGTCAAAATGTTCTTTCAATTTCCTCCAACTAGCCATGGGACCGCATATGAGGTTTACTTTTACAAAAGACCACGTGTCTTTGAGACATATAAGGTATTGAGAACCCAAGTATAAAATAGGCAAGAAATCTTCCTCACAATAAATGTGGGATTAAGCACATATGCGATCCTCACCCTTTCCACATGACCAAGACTTGAATTTTTTGTTATTAATAGAATAGATGATGAAATCAAACTTGATAGCAAGATGAAGAACCTCCATGAAATCAAAGCTTTCTATTTTAGTTGAATGACCCATAGCATTTCAAAATACACTACATTTTTAAAACCCAAACTTTGTGACTAAAGTGATGCTCTCACAAGGTCAGTAATAGCAATAGGTGTATTAGTATTTTCCCCACAATTGATGCCATCAAAAATTAAATGGATAAGGATTCATAATTTACAAGACACATTTACTTGACTCATTTTTTACATCTATTTAAGAAGGCGGTCAATTTAGAGAATTTCCATAACTCATCCTCTCTTAAGAAAAAGCCCTTCAGTTATGATGGATTAAATGAGTTATATTATGCCAAGAACAAATCAAGTCTACTGAGTGTTGATAGGTATGTAAAGCTTTTTGAAAGTTTTTCATGAAGGAAAAAGGAGTTTGGTAAGTCATTTGAAAACTTTTCACTTGCTTATTGCATTTGATGATTTCAATCATAAGATCCAACTAGATGTTTTACTTACAAAAAATTTCCAACTTGGGTAGGGCAATTTGATCACTATAAAAAATCAAAATAGGGACATACTAACATCTTCTAGAATCACCTCCATTTATTCAATGAAAATGTTGAGTACCCCTTCTACCAAGGATCGTTTATTCTAGCGTTGTGTCTCCTTTTCCCATTGGGGCAAGGGACAAGCTCCGTCCATCCACATACCATTTTCTCTTCCTTCTCTCTCTTCATAGCCACAAATTCCTCTTTAAAAATATGTTCCTTTTTTTATTTTTAATTAGAAGTGGTATAATTATATTAAAGGAGTCATTTTTGGCAGTCAAAGTAGCTTTCAAAGATTCTTCCTTAGACAATAATAGCCACCATTATAATGTTAATATTTGAAAGATTCAACACCAGCTGGTTTGATTCATTTTATACTCTCCTTCTACTCAATCCTATTCCTAATTCTAGGGCTTCTTAGCACTAAAACCTACCATATAAAACAAAATGGTTCAATGTGGATGAAAATATGCCACTTGGAATCTCTTTTTTCCTCCATGCTAGCACAGTGGGTGGCTTACACTAATCTTGAATAGAACTCAAAAATGATGGTTTTTTTATGCCTTTGATCACTGTCATCCCAAAAGGGAAAAAATTTGAACTCAAACTTCGGAGTAGAAATTCTAATTTGAAATTTATCATTTCTTTAAAACAACTAATCTGGCATTGAAGTGATTAGGGATGATGATGTTGGGTTGCATAGTAAATTCCACGAAAAAAGGCACATCTCACATTCAAAAAATCTCATGCATGGGATTGCTACATGGTTGACTCTCAACCTTCATTAGAAAAAGTCTTGGGATCAGACCTAGTAATCAAAAAATTTCTCTCCTTGATCAAAACACAAAAAAGATGGTGAGAGAACTCAGACCATGTCTTTTAATAATCAAAGCAAGTTAATAGCATTTCCCCTCACCTCTATGATTTCAATACACTATAGATGCATATCTCTACTTTGAACTACACTTATTTCTATCACCAAGATGAAAAAAAAATGACAAGGATTGTGCCCTATGCATACTAAGAAAAAGATAGTTTACTCTTGTGTTACATCCTTTTGATGAAGTAAGTTAAGCCCTAGAGTGGGTCTGGCTAAAAAAAATTCAAATTGGAACACCTAAAATCTCAAACTAACTCATTGAACACTTGGTACTGATAAAAATCAAAATCCATCATTGAAATATCAATTAAAATTCATTGTACCATTTTCTACAAACTATGACTTTTCTACCCAGAAGCCTCTGGAACTGGCTTTAAAAACTGACAAAAACACATGACTGAGCCTTAGGATTTGACACACTAATTCTTTGGCCCACACTCTTGTAGACCATTATATTTTGTTTCATGATGACACCTGGGTCAAAATATATTGACTGTCAAAATTATCTTTGTGAAACTGCCTGCAAGAAAACATGTTAGAAAATAATAAATCACATTCAGTTTTGGCTTTGAAAATAGGTCAAACTAACACTTGAGGGCTTGAAAATTGGATTATTAGTTCAATTTCATGAAGAGAATATTAATTTGGGATTTGGGCTCATGATAACTAGCTAGGTTCATTTGGTGAGCAGTCAAAGTGGGCTACTTGGATTTGTAAAACTAGGAACAATAGTAGAACTATGATTTTCACAAATGGATGGGACCTAGGAAAGTGTGCAGATGGATTTATCAAGACTTGGAAACTAGCATACTTAAAGAATTTTTAGAGTAGAACACAATAGTATAATCCATTTGGTTTAGGTAATCATGAATTTAGAGTTATGACATCCTGAACAGGGGTACTGATCAATCTGCATTTCTTGACACCAGTAAAACTTTAGAAATTGCATTTGGAATCACATTTGAAAACAAGTAAAATGGATTTTTCATAAGCTCAAATCTAAAAAATATCAATTCTCTAAGCTCTAGAATGTAATGCAAAAACAATTATCTCATTTCAACCAACTGGGTTAGAGTTACAACTGCTCAAATAGGACCTCCAAAAATTTTGAACAATTTGCATCAACATGAAAAAAATAAACAACTGACTTTGAGGGATTCAAACCTACAAAAAACATATCAAAATGAATCAAAAACTAAAACATAACTTTTTTTATATGTGTACTAAACACTCCCAAAGTGGTGAGTCATGAAACATTATTGGGTGCTAGATATTCAAATACAAACTAGGTTTCCTATCACTCTTTGACACTTAGCAAAAATGCAAATTTGAACATTGCTCAAAATGAAACTTTATAGAATGACTAAGAATGGAAATTTATCTTCATGGGATGCATGGATATACTGAATTCAAGGTGTTAGAAACATAAAGACCTCTTAGGCCTCAAGAGGACAACTAGGTATACATACATTAAAAACACTCATAGGGATCAATTTTTAGAATGGTGCTCAAAATTAGGGATGCATTTTTAAATCCCAATAGGATCAACTCCAAGGTTTTTGGCAATCTTCTGACCTAATAGAATCTGCTTAGTTGAAGATAAATTTTTATATTTAATGGAGGCATTTTTTTGGTTCTAACCAATTTCAGATAAGATATCCAATCTGCTTGTTGTCTCAAAAAGTAAACATAAAAAGAGATATGTTTTTTTGTATTTTCTATTTTTATAGTTGTTGGTTAAAAATTTGTTCTCCTATTATATTTGATAATCTTGACTCTTTGATACCCAATGTTTGAAGAAACAAAAGGATGTTTATATCTTTATGATTCTTGCAATAATATGCAATGAATATATCTTTATGTGATCAAGAATTCTTGATATTATAAGCTCTTAACCTGATAGAAGTAAAGGATTACCAAGTTGTTCGTAGGCACAAATAGCTTAGGCAAGATGTATATGAAAAACCTATCACACTCAATGGAATGATTGTAGTAGATTATCTTCATATTTTCTAACTTCTAATTCTATTCTAAATGCAAATTACTCATCTAAATGTAGAAGTAGGAAAGAAAGGATTATACATACAAGGGAAAGTGGAATTTATTTGGCTATTAGCCTTGAGTGAAATGGAATTCAACAAGTATGCAATAGATTCAAATAAATTATCCTTTAATTCCCAATGAAATGTGTAACATTTATGAAACTATCAAGTTAAGAAACATAACCATATATGAAGCAGTAAATGGGATTATTGTACTAAAAATATCAAGACAAAGTGGAATCCATTTGATTATTTACAGGATCAATCACAATTATTTTTTCAACTCTAAGTGTAAAGCAATCTAATGCATGGACTACAAAACATGGAAAGAGAATACTGTAAATGGAATTACAGAAGCATTCCCTTTCAAGTTTGTTGACCTATATTATGTTAAATGAAGTTACATTTATAATTCTCTATCATTTCTTAATTCTCACAAAGAAATAGTCATAGAATAAAAAGAAAATCAAATATTAAATTGTCTATTCATATGAACACATGGCATCTTCTCCACTGCTAATTCTAAATCCATTATGTTTCTAAAACACACAATGACCATTTAGCTTCTTGCAATCTTCAGAAAATGCTATGGAAAATCATTATTTCTTTTATTTTTATTATGTCATGCCAAACTACTTATTTCATATTCCAACAATCACTACATTTTTAAATTCTAACCATCGATGTTAGATCAATGATCATGATTTTAAACATTGAGACTTTCCTTTATAGTTTCCACCACATATCCCTCCTTGTACACATGTTGGATTGTCACTTTGTCACATAGAATAACAGTTGAGCTATTGGAAATATAAGAGTAGTAACTAAGAGGGGAGGGGTGAATCAATTACTACTAAAATAAATCCCAAATCCCTTGGATGTCAGTACAAAAATGCAAACTAAAAAACTGAATACTATTAAAGCTTGGTAAATACACATAAAATTTTGTAACTTGCTAATGACTGAATTAGCTCTGTAAATGCAACATGAACACATATGACATCAAGATTTAACATGGAAATATAATTTAGGAAAAACCACCAATTGCAACTAGTTACTATTTTTCAATCTTCTGAAGTGAGTCCTACTAGGAGCCAGCCTTGTTAAAGGTTACAAAACACACTATTAGGTGTGAACCTAATAGAGGATTTAATCACCCTATTAAGAGTAGCCTTGTTAGAGGTCTTGAGACAATTCAATAGAACTGCCACCTTCTTAAAGGATCAAAAAATAGCTATTAAGCCAACTTTGTTGAGATATTTAGATCATTGCTACAATGGTTAGAGAGTAACAATGAGATGACTTGATTTGAATGCAACTAATTTGTTGATTATAGATCTCTATTTTGGCTTGTACTTGATCCTTCCTAATCGAATATAGCTTTGCTACTCCACAAGGATATTCTTCTTATCTTTCAAATTTGCTTGCTCTTCTCATCATTAAATCTTCAATAGCATCTTCATGCCTTGCACACTTTGAAATCACAACTTGACCTTATACTTGTATCTTCTCCTTAGTCAATTCAGCTCAAGTATAACTTAGAATAATTAATATCCATCACCTTAGTCAACTAGAATCAATGGATAAATCAATTATTCTTAATATGAAAAAATAAGAAAATCCTTCATTAGTTAACCCAACTTGGTAGACACTGACTCAGAAATGATTTCCTTTGTTAACCAAAAAAAGCTCGGTTAAAACTAAAAACTTGTGAAAATCCTTTGGCAATCATGTGAGCTTGGTTAGTACTCATTCCATCCAAGTTTTCTTGATTAACCAAGTGAGCTCGGTTAACACTCACTTTCTGCATCATTTCCTTTGATACTCGAGTGAACTTGATAGACACTTCTTTCTAAACTAGGAAAACATAGGAACACTCAGTAGGCACTGAGAACTATCTCCACTGCCCAAGTGAGCTTGGCATATACTGATTGTTAATTATTATGACATTTTTGTAACATCAAAGACAATAGACAATTTATTAATTGTATCCAACAATCTCCCTCTTTGGCATTGATGGCAACACAATGTGTCATAGCATAGTGGAACTTTGTATTAAGCCTTGAGAACTCCCTCTGTAAGTATGAGCTCTTACTTCCACTAGATTTTGTTTGCAACAACTGCTACCAAGTTCATTCAAAACTTTCTCCCTCTTTTAGAAAACTTCTTCTTTGGAAAAATTCTCCTTCTTAGGTTCCTTACTTTATTCTGGTTTGAAAAATTTCTCAGAGATATGATAGTAAACTTCTCCCTCTTTGACAACACATTCTAAAGACAATAATTCTCTAAATACCAATGTACCTTAAGTACTGATTCATTTTCAATATTTCCTTTGCTAATTCTGCATCAACTAATTGATCTTCAATAGGTTCTGGTTGATGCATCACTAAATTTAACTTAGTAAATTTTAGATAGGGGAATGACCCCTAGCTTACCTCTTAGATATAGGAATGCATCCTTAGGTAATGGCTTTGTGAATATGTCTGCAATCTATTCTTTTGTATTCACATATTCCAATCTAACTTCTTTATCCTATACTAATTCTCTTAAGAAGTGATATTTTATAGAAATGTGCTTTGTTTTGGAATGCAATATTAGATTCTTTGACATATTGATTGTACTAGTGTTATCACAATATGTGACTATTGGATCTTTGATTTCTACCTTGATTCCTTTCAACAATTGTTTGAACCAAACAATGTTAGAACAATTGACTATTGCTGCCACATATTTAGCCTCTATTGTGGATTGAGATGTACAATTTTACTTCTTGCTTGTCCAAGATACTAGTCTTTTACCAAGAAAAAATCCTCCACCAGTAATGTTTTTCCTGTCATCAAAACTTCTTGCCCAATCAACATCAGTAAATACTTTCAAGTACAAATTGCCTCCAAGTTTATACCATAAACCATAGTTTTCAGTAACTTTCAAATATCTCATGATTCTCTTGATTGCCATTATATGGTTTTCTCTAGGATTTGATGAGAATCTTGCCACTATTCTAATTGCTAGAGCAATATTAGGCCTTGTGTGTACTACATACTACAATTTTCCAATTGTTGATCTATATGTGGTCTGATCTACTTCTTTGGAATCATCATTTTTGGAGAGCTTATGTTCAGTAGACATAGGGGTTCCAAATATTCTTGAATCTTCCTTTCCAAATTTCTTCAGTATCTCCTTGATATACTTAGATTGAGTGATGTAGATACCATTTTTGTTCTACTATATATGCAATCCAACAAAGAATTTTATCTCACCAAACATGGACATCTCAAATTCTTTACTCATTTCTTCTAAAAATTCTTTGTACAAGTCATCATTTCCTATAAATAGAGTATCATCAACAAATATTTCTACCAACACAATCTTATTGTCTAGTCCTTCCTTGATATACAAACTACTATTATCATTTTTTCTTTGAAAACCAATCTGCACCAAGCAATTATGAAGTATTTCATACCAAGCTATGAGAGCTTTCTTGAGACCATATAATGATTTGTGCAACTTGAAAATGATGTCTCTTTTGTTAGGATCTACAAAACCTTCTAATTTTTCAATGTAAACTTCTTCATCAAGAATTCCATTCAATAATGTTGATTTGACATCCATCTGATATACTTTAAATCCTCTATGTGTTACATATGCTACTAATTTTCTAACACCTTCTAGTCTTGCATAAGAGAAAAATTCTCACCATAGTCAATACCTTCTTCTTGAGAATAACCTTTGCAGACCAATCTTGCTTTTTTTCTTGACACTTTTCCATCTTCATTTAGCTTATTTCTGAATACCCACTTTGTACTAGTTACATTTTTATCCTTGGGTCTAGGAACAAGAGTTCAAGTTTTGTTCTTTTCTATCTATTATAGTTCTTCATTCATTGCTTCAATACAACTTTCATTTTCTAGAGCATCCTTGACACTTCTAGGTTCAAATTCAACAAGTAAACATGTACCTTTTAATTTGCCTCTTGTCATTGTTCTATCTGATTTGTCTCCAATGATCTAATTAGGTGCATGATGCTTTTTGACATATCTTGCTAACATAGGCTCTTTGATTTTTGACTGAGTTCCACCATCTTCATCTTGAATTTTAGTTTGGGTCCTTTTGTCTATGACTTGGGTCCATTCGGCTCAGTTTGAACTAGCTTGATAGCCTTTGATCATGACTTGGGTCCTTCCGGTCATAACTCAAGTTGTACTATCTACAACTTAGTAACCATTGGGGTTTCTAGGGACTTGGGAGATGAAGCTTCTTTTCTCTTAGATAGATTTGGCAGGGTATCAGGTTCATAGTATACAAATCTTTTGTAATTTTTTGGCTCCTTGTTGTTTTCTTCTTCACTCTTTTCTACAAACTCATCAATTCTAACATGTGCACTTTCTATATTTTTTTGAGTAGACAAATTCAAACATCTATATTCTTTACTTCTATAGTAGTATCCTAGAAATAAGCCTTCATCACATTTTACAGCAAATTTTCCTTTTCTAGATTCTTTCAATATATAACATTTTCTACCAAATACTTTCAAATAACTTACATTAGGTTTGTAGCCATAGCATAGCTGATAAGGTGTTTTGTTTGAATCTTTCTTCAATTGAACTTTGTTCAAGGTATAAACTGTAGTGCTAATAGCTTCCTTCTAGTATTTGAGAGCAACCTTCTTTTCAGTCATCAGGGTTCTTGTACAATCCATGATAGATCTATTTCTTCTTTTAGCTATACCATTATGTTGTGGTGTACCAAGGGCTGATACTTGTCTTTTAATTCCTCTTTGAATGCAGAAATTATTGAATTCATGGGAGATGAATTCACCACCTCTACCTAATCTTAAGCATTTCAACCTCTTTCCAATTTTATTTTCTACTCTTACCAAATACCACTTGAATTTTTGAAAGGCTTTTGATTTATCTTTTAGATACATTACTATCATAATTCTAGAATAGTCATAATTTACAAAACTTTTTCTAACTGATAGTTTTTTCTTTTGAAGCTAGTCTTTCCTATCTTACCAATTTGGCAGTTCTTGCATAGACCCATGTTAGGCTTCTTCAAACTAGGAATACCTCTTACTCTTCTATGTTTTCTTATCCTAACTATATTATCAAAATTCACATGACATAGCCTTTTGTACCATAACCAACTTTCTTCTATTTGAGTAATAAAACATGAACAATCACTGAGATCAAGATAAAATAGATTATCTTTTTTTTGCTTGCCAGATCTAACCAAATTTCCTTTTCCATCCAGTAGTTTGGCTTGACCATTCATGAACTCTACCTTGAATCCAATGTTATTCAACTACGCCACACTCAGTAGATTATTCTTTAGTCTTCAACCCAATAAACATTATCACATATAAGTTCTTTAGTCAATGAAATACATCCTTTTCATTTTATGTTACAAAGTTCATTGTTTCCGAATCTCACACTATCTCCATCATAATATTCCATGTGTTCAAATTTTGTTTTGTCACCAATAATATGACATGAGAAGCTACTATCAATAATCCATATATCATGTTTTCTAACATGAGAGATAAGTGTCATCTTATCTCCTTCATCATCAAATTCATCTTTTACAGCAATATATACTATTTCATCTTCAATATTATTAGAATCTTTAGCTATAAAACAAGATTTATTACCTTTGTCCTTGCTTTTATGCTTATTTCTTTTCTTCTCATCCTTGATTTTATTATTTGGACACCTAGCAAAAATGTGACCAACTTCTTCATAAGAAAAAAAAATCAGAGGAACTTTAACTTTGTACTTTCCTCTTCCTTTGGAGTATTTTCTTGCAAGTAGGGCTTCAAAAACTTCAAGATCACTATCTAAACTTTCTTTTGGTGTTCTTGATTCTTCACTTCTTGAGTAAGAGTTTAGCTTTAAATGTAGATTCAATATTCTGTGAAGCAAGAACATAGTTATCATAGTTGTCTAGTTCAAAAGTCATCAGTCTTCCTACTAGAGCATCCAAGTCTAGTTTGTTATTTGGATCACATCTCATTTTTTGAATAGTAGACACGCTAATTGCATAAATAGGAAGAAGATTTCTGATCACTTTACTTACAATAGTTTCCTCCTTAATGTTTCCTCTAGATGCTTTGATTACACTTACACTGGCCTTGATTCTTTCCACATATTTTACAATATTTTCATCTTCTCTCATTTTCATTTGATCAAATTATCCTCTAAGACTTTTTGCTTTGGCTCTTCTTACATTGTCATCTCCTCCATAGATATCTTTTAGTTTGGTCCACATTGGATGAGCAATTTTGCAATCCTTTACCTCATCAAATTTAGCATAATTGAGAGTAGATGCACTATCAATCATCATGATATTATGATTCTTCATTTCAGTAATATCTTCAACTGATAATGTTCTAGTGGGAGTCTTGCATTCAACATCAAGATACTTGCAACCTAGATCACTGATGGTAGCTATATGTAACCTCATAAGTCTTGGCCATGCTGCAAAATTATCTTTATTCGGCTTGGGAATCTCTCTTTTGTAAGACATCCTAATCTTTAGCTTAGGTCCTTGAAACCTTCTCTACAAGCACCAAAATATTTGATACCAATTGTTGGATATATAAGAGGAGTAACTAAGAGTAGAGGGTTGAATCAATTACTACTAAAATAAATTCGAGATCCCTTAGATGTTAGTACAAAAATGTAAACTAAAAAATTGAATACTACTAAAGCTCAATAAATACACATAAATTTTGTAACTCGGTAATGATTGAATTAGCTCAATAAATTCTTAATATATATAAACTTTTAAATGTTGTCTATGATTATCATTACTTTAATTGAATTGCAAACATATAAAAGAAAATAACATGAACAAATATGACACCAGGATTTAACTTGGAAACCCAATTTGGGAAAACCACCAATTGCAACTAATTACTATTTTTCAGTCTTCTAAAGTGAGCCCTATTAGGAGCCAACCCTGTTAAAGGTTAGAAAACACACTATTAGATGTGATCCTGTTAGAGGATTTAATCACCCTATTAGGTGTGACCTTGTCAGAGGTCTTGAGACAATTCAATAGAATTGTCACCTTGTTAGAGGATTTGCAAATAGTTGTTAAGCCAACTCTGTTAAGAGATTTAGATCACTACTACAATGGCTAGAGATTAACAATGAGATTACTTGATTTTAATGCAACTAATTTTTTGATTATAGATCTCTATTCTAGCTCAAATATAGTTTTGTTGTTCCCCAAGGATATTTTTCTTATCCTTCAAATTCACTTCCTCTTCTCATCATTAAATATTCGATAACATCTTCATGCCTTGCACACTCTGAAATCACAACTTGACCTTATACTTATATCTTCCACTTTATTAAGTCAGCTCAAATATAACTTAGAATGATTAATATTCATCACCATAGTTGGTTGGAATCAATAGATAAATTAATAAAGCTTAATATATCAAAATAAGAAAATCCTTCATTAGCCAACCTAACTTGGTAGACACTAACTTAGAAATAATTTCCTTTGTTAACCAATGAAAGCTGCAAAATCCTTTGGCAACTGAGTGAGCTCAGTTAGCACTGGTTCCATCCAACTTTCTTTCATTAACTGAGTGAGCTCGATTAACAATCACTTTTTGCATCATTTCCTTTGATGCCCGAGTGAATTTGGTAGACACTACCTTCTAAATTAGGCAAAAATAGGAACACTCAATAGACTTTGAGAACTATCTTCACTACTCGAGTGAGCTCAGCATATACTGACTAATAATGATTATGACATTTGTGTAACATCAAAGACAACACACAATTAATCAATTGTATCCAACATGAGCAACTTTTTATAGTGAGATAGTGACAATGATGGATCCATCTTAATTTGATGGTGGTAATAAATTGACATTACGTCTCTTTGTTTCATAGTGTGCATCCACCTTTCCAACTAGGTACATCACAGCATACATGTGGCATCACTTCATTGCATGGAGTATCTAACTTTGACTTATTTTTATTCTGTAATGGTCCCTTTGAAACACGTGTTATTCCATCGCTATATCTCTTTACTTAAAGATCACCCAACTTTTTATAGCGACACAACAAGAATCATAAATCTATTTTGATCGGGTGGTTAAGAACATACATGACCTATAGTCTTTCTTTAAACTATTTGACTTGTCAATTGTCCAATGACATGTAATTTTTCATTAATTTGACTTTTCTCCACCATATAGTTTATTATGATTTGCATCTAAGTCGTCAATTTTTATTTTCAAAAGAACTCATTTCACCTTTGACTGGTTTCTTTTGCCATTTCTACATTTTTAAGCATTCATTCTATTTTGAATTAAATTAAACTTGATTATAAGCTATTCTCATGATTTTTATGTCAATCTTCAACTTTAGTCTTCAATTTTCTCTTGTACATTTTCTCTATATATATCTATGAAAATGTATCCTTCTCTAGATATAGATCTTTGATCATGGAGTTAGAAACTTTTAGAGATAAAGAAATGCTTTCATAAAGAATTACTTCTCAACATGAATATTGTATTAAAAATCATTAGGAATAAAGAATATGAATCATTAGAGATATTAAAACCTTCTTCTCATCAGGAAAATGCATAACAAACCCTCCCAAACCTAATCACACAGCTAAGAATCAATGTATTTCTCATATGATTTCTCGCATCAAGTTATTTGAAAGGGAAGATGAGAAGAAAGGCCATCCTATGGAAAATCTATACTTAGACTCAACATTGACACTTACTTAACTTTAAACCATAAAGGAAAAAGAATATGGATTGAAACTTAGGACATAGTTGGCTCTGACTAGGGATTTAAGCATGATAATTCTTGAAAGAATCCAAGAAATCTCTAGTTCCAGAAAAAGATGACAACTTGTAAACAAAAAGAATAGGCTAAACTAAGAAAGTATCAAGGAACTACCTAAGGAAAACAAGCAACTAAACTAAGAAAAAAGAGAAAAAGGAAAACCTACCTATCTAGCTACTATACAGAGGTTACCTGGTTTCAATATTGCATTTGATACAACTTCATATCCTACCCATTATAAGAACATGACAGGGTTTCCCCTATGGGATATTGCAACTCGAAGTAATTATTTTGATTCATTTCAATAATTTGAAAAATCCCTTTCCATAAGGATTGAAACTTGGAATGCATACCTCTTGGCTCATGTCTCTTATCCCATAACAACACCAAATCACCTTCCATAAAATTTCTAGGCCTTGCCCTTTTATCAAAAAATTTCTTTATACTTCCTTGATGTTTAATAATTTTTTCAACCATCTCTTCTCTTTCTTCTTGGAGTTTGGTGAGATACATGATTCTCTATTCTAATCCATCTTTGAAAACATCTTCTTCAATGATAGTCTTTAATTTACATGCAACAAGTTCTAAATGTAATGGAAAATTAGCTTCCACTACATAGATTAATTCAAATGGTGAAATAACTATAGCTCTTTTAGGTGTAGTCCTATCATCCAATAAAACATCATGAATCTTCTTGTGCCAACCTTTCTAATTATCTAAGACCAATTTCTTCATAATATTAATTAGGTTCTTTTTACTGGACTTAGCTTGTCCACTTCCTTGAGGGAAATAATAAGAGGAATGACCAAATTGATTACCATTATCATAGAAAAATGTAATGATTTATGAGGAGGAAAAGTAAGATGTATTACCCATTACTAATTTCATAGGAACTCCAAACCTTACTAGAATATGTTCTTTGATAAATTCATATACCACTTGTGAGGAAGTTTTCTTATTTGGATTTTCCTCTACCCATTTCCTAAAATAATATGTGGCAATGAGTATGTATGAATTTCCTTAACTAGAGAGAGGATTAATTGGCCCTATAAGATCTTAACCCCATTAATGGAAAGGAGCTTCAATTACTAGTGGCCTAAGAGGTAAGGCAACTAGTTGAGGTTTACCAGTAAACATCTTGCATTTTTCACAATTAGTCACCCGCTTATATGCATCTTTAAACATACTAGGCCAATAATAACATTGTCTCAAAATTTTGAATGCAATGACATCACTAGAAGAATGTCCTACACATGCTTCATCATGAAAAGATCTTAACAACTTCACCTAATGTTCCTTATCCACACGTCTTAGAAATGTTCCATCAATAGCTCTCTTATACAAGACATCATCATGAATTACATATTTCAAGGTTTTAGTTTTTAGATCTCTCCTTTTCTTAGTAGTTAATCTATCAGGGCATTCACCATATGTTATAAAATAAGAAATGTTTGAGAACCAGGGATCCTGAAGAATTACCATAAGAACTTTTGGCATATCTTCTTACTTGAATTTTTGGTTCTCTAGCAAGGCTTTACAAAGTGCATTCCCTCTTACAAGTTTGGTTGGATTAATCTCTATATCACATTCTTAAACTTTGGCTATCCACACTCCTCTATTATTGCAACCAATATCTTGTTGTGTCAAAATACTTTTCATAATAGGATCTAGCACATATATTATTGAATAAGAATGCAACACATAAAATATGAAATTCTTGAGGGCTCTCACCATTGCATATGCATGTTTTTCCATTTGAGAGTATCTCAATTCTTGAATTTTCAATGGTATATTCATGAAAGCAATTAGAACTTGTATTCTCTCTTTATTTTATTGCATCAATATAGCTAACATAATATGCTCTGAAGCATAATAGTAGATAATGAACTCTTTGGTTTAGTCAGGATAAACAAGCATAGGGGCTTTGGCAATGGCATCCTTGATATCTTCAAAGGCCTTTTTCCCAACATCACTCCATTTGAAAGTTTTATTTCCTTTTATCATATCAACTATAAATTTAACTATTTCAAACAATTAGGAACAAATCTTATCAAGAAATTTACCTAGCCAAAGAAGGACTTTGCTCTAGTTTTACTCAATAGTAGACTTAATTACTGAATGGCTTTAACCCTATTTGGATCAATATCCAATCCTTCTTGAGATACACTATGACTAAGCAACTTGCCTTCTGTAACACAAAATATTGATTTCTTTGGGTTTAGGGAGTTACCATTCTCTTTACATCTTTGTAACACCTTTTCTAGATCCCTGATATGATCTTTTCTCTTTGTAGAAAAGATTGTCAAATCATCAAGATATATGACGATAATTCTATCTTTAAAACCTTCGAAAGCCAAATTCATTCCATGTTGAAAAGTTTCTCTTGCATTGATTAAGCCAAAAGGCATTCTATTGTATGCAAATGTACCCCATGGTATGGTAAATGTAGTCTTGAACTAATCTACTTCATTTACCTAAATTTGATGGTATCATGAAAATCCATCCAACATGGACATCATCTCTTATCCCACAACAATCTATAAAAGATGATCCATATTAGGAAGAGAAAAATTACATTTCAATGAGAATTGATTTAAGTTTTTGAAATCTACAAAAATTCTTATTTCTTCATTATTTTTCCTCACTGGTACAATATTAGCCACCCAAGTGGAATGATGAATACAGTATACAATCCTGGCCTACAACATTTTGCCAATTTCCTTGAAGATTGCCCCTTCAACTATAGGAGTATAATTTCTTTGCTTCTACCAAAATGGTGTTGCATCTAATTTAAGAGGGATTTCATGTTTGAAATTCCCACTCATGAAATTCTTTAGATCTTGATAACTCCAAGCAAAAAAATCCTAAAATTTAATGAGTAATTTCTTGATCTCTACCCTCTCTTCTGGTGTGCAATATTTTCCTATGTTTATCATATTGGGGTTAATTTTTGTCCATATATTGATTCCATCAAATTCACCACATGTCTTTCCCTTCTTATCTCTTTCTCTCTTTATATATGGATCATGCCTCTCAAAGAGTTTCTCTAAAGAGATTAAATGAGGTGGAATCTTATTACCTTTCAATTGAAACATGTCAAATCATGTCTTATTTTCATCTTCTACCACTAAATCATTACCTTTTGCATTAGTGCTTCCTTCATAATACAAAAATTCAAAAGGACTTTCCCCTTCAATGAATTTGAGTATTTGTTTTTCATCTTCAAATACCTACCATCAATCCTCATTATCAAGGACATTAGGCCTAAATAGAACTTCTACTTTATAGGTTTGATTTTTAAAATCAGGGTGTGGTAAGAGCAATGATGAAGAGACTGCCAAGAAATCAGCTCTTGAATTGAATTCTCGAAGTATTGATGTAATTTAGAAGGCATCAAAACCCTCAATTTCATCCCACACCTTACTATGGTAGTTTATCAATCTTGAATTCTTCATGGCATATTGATTTTTGACTTGTCTTACTACGAACTCTACATCTCCTTGTGCTTGAAGCATCTTGACTCTCTTTTGTTTTTTTGCCATTATACCAAGAAGTAGAGCTTCATATCCTACAATATTATTAGTGTTTTTGAAATCTAACTTATAAGAAAAAAAAATCATTTCTCCATCAAGTGATATCAACATCATACCTACAACTAAATTAAAATTTTCACAACTACCATCAAATTCCAGGGTCCACAATTGATCACCTTTCTTCTAAGATCTTAGGGGTACTAGATAACAACATATAATTGCCAAACTACATTTAATGATACAATATTTGAGATCTAGGATCATCTAATTTCAAAATGATGATTTTTTCTTTCTCTTCTAGTTCTAGCTTCACCTTTTTGTCTCCAACTTGTATAGTGGCACTAGACCAATCTAATTTTATTTCTCCCCCCATATCTTTGCAAAAACTACTACTCAAGAGCATTCTATAGCTTGTATATTTGCTACTAGAATAGTAAGTTTCAATCTCTTAGAGGGGTGAGCAGCAAGGGCAACTTGAGCATCTTTAATTTGTCCTAGCAATGGCACTTGTTTGGCATCTACCAAAAAGTTTTAGTTAATGGGAATCCTAAAGATTTTATAATAGAAGTAGGCATCACATTATCAGAGGCTTTAGAATCTATGATGCAATTACTCAATCTATTTCCATTGATGAACAAACAAATATAAAAAGGATTTGTCTTTTGATTTGGGCAGGTAGCTAAAATAGTAGATTCTTCTTCTTGAAACAATGTAGGAATTTTAAAATATTTCTCATCAAAAGAGGATCCACTAGTGCTAGCCTTATTATGATGTTCAACATTGGCCTTAATATTAGCATGATTTATCTCTTTACTATTGCAATGCTCAAAAAATCTTTTCAATTGATCAAGATTAGATTTCAAATAATCCAATGGAGATATCTAAATTATTGTTTCTTCTATTGGATACAATTGTGTTGTCTTTGATGTCACAAAAATGTCATATCAGTCATTAGATAGAGTCTACGGAACTCAAAAGGTCAACAAGGCAAAGGATAGTGTCTACCGAGCTCAGAAGGTCAGCAAGACAAAGCACAATGTCTACCGAGCTCAGATGGTCAGCAAGGCAAAAGGACAGAATCTATCGAGCCCAGGAGGTTAATAAAGAAAACTTGTAGTATCTATTGAGTACACAGTTCTTACCGAGTTAACTTGATCATCAAAGGAAATGTGGCAAAAATAGTTCATACTGAGCTCACTCGATCATCAAAGGAAATGTGACAAAAATAGTTCTTACCGAGATCTCATGAAGGAATTCAGTTCTTACTGAGTAAACTCGATAGCCAAAGGATTTTATGGATATTGCAATGTTAACTAAGTTAAGAAGGTTAACTTAGGAAATTTTTGGAAGCAGTATTTACCGAGCAGGGATGGCCAGTAAAAGATTTCATTATTTTATGAAATAACATTTATTCATTTAGAGTACTATTTGTAGCTAATTGATGAATGGTTTATTGGTAAATGTAACATGTAAATGGGCTGACTTGACAATACGAATGGTATAATTAAGAGGTCAAGTTGGGAATTCTAAGCATGAAGAGGAAGTGTGTGTGGAATTCATGTAATATGAAGACTGATTATTGTAGAAGCGAATTGGAAGGATGATCAGAGATCATTGAGGAGCAGAAAACCTATATTTGATTAAAGAGGATCTAATAATGCTGAACAGAGACCTGTAGTTAGATAATTTAGTTGCATCTTGTTCAGGTCAATTCATTGTTTCTTTCTAACCATTGTAGCAGTGATTTCAAATCTCTTAATAGAGTTGGTTTAACAGTCATTTTGTAAATCCTCTAACAAGGTGACAGTTCTGTTGAATTGTTCTAAATACCTCTAGCAAGGCCACTCCTAATAGGGCGATTAAATCCTCTAACAGGGTCACACCTAACAGTGTGTATTGTAACCTTTAACAAGGTTGGCTCCTAATAGGGCTCATTTCAGAAGAGTGAAAAATTGGTGACTAGTTACTTGGTGGTTTTTCCCATACTAGGTTTCCACATTAAATCTGGTGTCTCTTGTGTTTATCTTGTTTTCAATCGCATGCATGTTTGCTTGAAGATAAGTAATAGTTTCATTTACCGAGTTACAACATTTTTTCTATGTTTACCAAATATCAATAGTAACTAGATTTTTTAGACCTCTAAGGGATCTGTGGATTAATTTTTGTAAGTAACTAATTCACCCCCCCTCTTAGTTACTCTACCTTTAATTCTAACAATTGGTATCTGAGCTTTTGGTGCTTACAGGAAAAGATCTCAAGGATCTAAGCTAAAGATCAGGATGTCTTACAAAAAAGAAATTCCAAGACTAAATAGGGACAACTTCTCAGCATGGAAAGGATTGATGAGGCTTCATCTAGCTTCTATTGGTGATACAGGGCTAAAGTGCCTCAATGAAAAATATGAAGAACCTTTAGGTACATTATCTATCAATGATATTTCTAAAAAGAAAACACACAACAACATGATGATAGATATAGGATCTGCTCTAAGTTATGAAGAATTTGATGACATCAAGGATTGCAAAACTACCTTTGAAATGTGGAACAAGCTGAAAGAGATCTATGGAGGAGATGATAATGTGAGAAGAGTCAAAGCAGAAAGTTTGAGAGGACAATTTTATCAAATGAGGATGAGAGAGGATGAAAATATTTTAGAGTATGTTGAAAGAGTTAAAGCATGTCTTAGTGCAATCAAAACATCTGGAGGAGATATCAATGATGAGACAGTTATAAGTAAAGTTCTTAGAACTCTACTTCCCATTTATGCAATCAGTCTCTGCAATTCAAGAAAGAAGATGTGAGGAAAATAATAAAATAAATTTAGAAGCCATAGTTGGAAGATTGACTGCATTTGAGCTAGACAACTATGACAATTATGTTCCAGCTATCAAGAACATTGAATCAGCATTTGAAGCCAAGCTTTCAGTCAAAGAAAAATGAAAAAAGATGAAAGATCTGCAATCAGATAGTGATAAAGAATCAAAACAAAGTTCAAATAGTGATCTTGAAGTGGTTGAAGCTCTACTAGCAAGAAAATATTCAAGAGGCAAAGGGAAATACAAAGGTAAGGTTCCTCTAATCTACTTTTCTTGTGAAGAAATTGGACATATTGCAGCTAGGTGCCCAAATAAGCAGAAAAAAGATGAGAAGAAAGGTCACAAGTACAATGGCAAGAAAGATTTCAAATCATTCAAGGATAAAGGTAAGAAAACATGTTTCATGGCTAAAGATTCTAATGATTATGATGATGAAGAAGAAGATAAAATTGTTTACATTGCTGTGAAAGATGAATTTGATAATGATGAAGAAATGGCACTCATTCCTAATATGAGCAGAAATAATACATGGATCATAGATAGTGGTTGTTCTCATCACATGACTGGTGATAAAACTAAGTTTGAATACTTTGAAGACTATGATGGTGGAAGTGTAAGATTTGGTAACAGTGAACCTTATTGTATAGGAGGAAAAGGAAGAACCTCACTAACCAAAGAACTTGTATGTGATAATGCATATTGGGTAGAAGGACTAAAGCATAATTTGTTGAGTGTGGCACAACTACTCAATAATGGATTCAAAGTAGAATTTATGCATGGAAAAGCAAGATTGTTGGATGGAAAAGGAAAGCTGATTGGATTAGGCACTCAAACAAAAGGTAACTTCTTTTATCTTGAACTTGGTGAATGTTCATGTTTCATTGCTCAAATTGAAGAAAGTTGGCTATGGCATAAGAGGTTATGTCATGTAAACTTTGAAAACTTAATAAATATCAGTAAATTCAAGAAAGTAAGAGGTATTCCTAACATAAAGAAACTTGAGGTTGGTCTATGCAAGAATTGTCAAATTGATAAAATGGAAAAGACTAGTTTTAAAAGCAAAAACTATCAGACTGAAGAAGTTCTAGAAATTGTGCATACTAATTTGTGTGGACCTATTGGCATTGAAAGTTATACTAGTGAAAAATTCTTCATTATGTTTGTTGATGATTATTCAAGAATGATGACTATCATGTACCTAAGAAAGAAATCAGAAGCATTTAAAAAGTTCAAATGGTATTTGGCCAAAGTAGAAAAGGAAATAGGCAAAAGACTGAAATGCTTAAGATCTAACAGAGGTGATGAATTCATTTCACATGAGTTCAAAAACTTTTGCATTGAAAGGGGAATCAAAAGACAGGTTTTAGCACCTGGAACTCTTGAACAAAATGGAATAGCAGAAAGAAGGAATAGATCTATCATGGATTGTGCAAGAACCTTAATGATTGAGAAAGGCATTGCTATCAAATATTGGAAAGAAGCTATCAACATTGTAATTCATACCTTGAACTGAGTATATCTGAAAAAGGACTCATTCAAAACACCCTATGAGTTATGGTATGGCTACAAACCCAATGTAAGTTATCTAAAAGTATTTGGAAGCAAATGTTACATTTTGAAAGAATCTAGAAAAAGTAAATTTGATGTAAAAAGTGATGAAGGAATATTTTTGGGATACTCTTGCAAAAGCAAAGCATATAGATGTTTGAACTTATCTACTCACAAAGTCATAGAAAGTGCACATGTGAAAGTTGATGAGTTTGCAGAAAGAATAGAAGAAGAAAGCAAAAAGGAACCTAAAGACTATAAAAGATTTGTTTACATGGAACCTGATACAATGTCAAGTATACCTATCAATCAATAATTCTCAACTCTAGAGTCTTCATTAACCGAGTCACAAGAAGTTCAAATCGAGTCAGTACCTACCGAGCTGCAAGAACTTGAGTTGCAAATAGAAGCTACTATGTTAGCATCTACCAAGCCCGAGCAACCAGAATTAGAACTAGAAGTTGAGACACATAAGGATAACAATGCAAGTCATTCAAAAGGCAAGGAGCCCATGTTAGCCAAGTATGTCAGAAAGAATCATGCACCAAATCAGATCATTGGAGATAAATCAAAAGGAACAATGACAAGAAGTAAGTTGAAAGGCACTTGTTTACTTGCTGATTTTGAACCTAGAAATGTCAAAGATGCACTAGACAATGAGAGTTGGATTGAAGCTATGAATGAAGAGATAGAATAGATAGAGAAAAATAAAACATGGACTCTTGTACCTAGACCCAAAGACAAAAATTTGATTGGAACAAAGTGGGTATTCAGAAACAAACTAAATGAAGATGGTAAGGTATCAAGGAACAAAGCTAGACTAGTATGCAAAGGATACACTCAAGAAGAAGGTGTAGACTATGGAGAAACTTTTGCTCCTATTGTAAGATTGGAAGGTGTCAGAATCTTACTTGCATATGTTGCATTCAAAGGATTCAAATTTTATCAAATGGATGTCAAGTAAACATTTCTCAATGGCATATTGGATGAAGAGGTTTACATTGAATAGCCTGAAGGTTTTGTTGATCTAGACAAGAAGGACATGGTTTGCAAATTGCATAAAGCATTATATGGTCTGAAGCAAGCCCTTAGAGCATGGTATGAAAGATTGCATAAATATCTTATTCAAATTGGTTTTCAAAGAACTAATGACAACAGTAGTTTGTACATAAAGGAAGGACTAGATAATAATATTGTTTTGGCAGAAACATTTGTAGATGATACTTTGTTCACAAGAAATGATGATCTTTGCAAAGAATTTTTAGAACAAATGAATAAGGAATTTGAAATGTCAATTTTTGGTGAAATCAAATTCTTTTTTGGTCTTCAAATTCAACAGAATAAGAATGGTATCTACATCACTCAATCTAAATACATCAAGGAGATACTAAAGAAGTTTGGTATGGAAGACTGCAAACTAGTTGGGACTCCTATGTGTACTAGATTAAAACTTACCAAGGATGATGAATCAAAGGAAGTGGATCAGACATTGTATAGATCTATGATTAGAAAGTTGCAATATGTAGTGCACAAAAGACCAAACATTACCCTTGTAGTAGGAATTCTAGCAAGATTCTCAGCAAAACCAAAATAAAATCACATGATGGCAATCAAAAGGATCATGAGATACTTAAAAGGAACTGAAGAATATGGATTATGGTATAAACTTGGAGGAAATTTGGATTTAAAGGTGTTCGTTGATGCAGATTGGGCAGGAAATATTGATAATAGAAAGAGCACAAGTGGAGGAGCTTTCCTTCTTGGAAAAAGGTTGGTTTCTTGGACAAGCAAAAAGTAGAATTGTACATCTCAATCCACAACAGAGGCTAAATATGTTGCAACAGCAGTAAATTGCTCAAACATTGTGTGGTTCAAATAATTATTGGAAGGTATGAAGCAAGAAATCAAAGAATCTATTGTTATGTTTTGAGATAACACAAGTGCAATTAACATCTCCAAGAATCTAGTGATGCATTCAAAAACCAAACATATTGCCATAAAGTATCACTTTGTTAGAGAATTGGTACAAGAAACGGAAATAAGATTGGAATATGTCCATACAAAGGAACAAATTGTTGACATATTCAAAAATCCTTTACCTAAGGATGCATTCTTGAGGTAAGTTAGGGGTCATTCCCTTATTTGAAGCTCACTAAAATATAGTTCTTGTGATGCATCAATAGAAACAGAATTGAAGATCTATCAGTTGATGCAACAAACCAATGAAGACATTGCATATGAATTAGTATATCAAGTACAATGCTATTCAATTGTTTTGAGTTGTCTTTGGCATGTGTTGTCAAAGAGGGAGAATATATTGTCATATCTTTCTGAAATTTGCAAAATAATAAGAGTTTGTGCAAGAGGGAGAGATTATTATGAAAGAGGGAGTTTGTTGTATTTGAAGAAGAAAGTGAAGTATTATATCATTAAAAGACTTGTTTTCAAATTTCATTCTACCATGACATGTTATGTTGCCATCAATGCCAAAGAGGGAGATTGTTGGATACATTTGTTCAATTGTGTGTTGTCTTTAATGTCACACAAATGTTATATCAGTCGTCAGATAGAGTCTATCGAGCTCAGAAGGTCAGCAAGGCAAAGGACAGTGTCTACCAAACTCAAAAGGTCAGCAAGGCAAAGGATAGTGTCTACCAAGCTCAGATGGTTAGGAAGGCAAAAGGACAAAATCTACCGAGCCTAGGAAGTTAGTAAAGAAAACTTGTAGTATCTATCGAGTAAACAATTCTTACCGAGCTAACTTGATCATCAAAGGAAATGTGGAAAAAATAGTTCTTACTAAGCTCACTCAATCATCAAAGGAAATGTGGCAGAAACAATTTTTACTAAGCTCTCATTAAGGAATTCAGTTCTTACCGAGTAAACTTAGTAGCCAAAGGATTTTATGGATATTGCAATGTTAACTGAGTTAAGAAGGTTAACTTAGGAAATTTCTAGAAGTAGTATTTACGTAGTAGGGATAGCCAGTAAAGGATTTTATTATTTTATGAAATAATGTTTATTCATTTAGAGTAATATTTGTAGCTGACTGATGAATAGTTTATTGGTAAATGTAACATGTAAATGGGCCAACTTGACAATCTAAATGGTATAATTAAGAGGTCAAGTTGGCAATTCTAAGTGTGAAGAGGAAGTGCGTGTGGAATTAATGTAATATGAAGACTGATTATTGTGGAAGTGAATTGGAAGGGTGATCAAAGATCATTGAGAAGCAAAAAAGCTATATTTGATCAAAGAGGATCTAATAATGCTGAACAGAAACTTGTAGTTAGAAAATTCAGTTGCATCTAGTTTAGGTCAATTCATTGTTTCTTTCTAACCATTGTAGTAATGATTTCAAATCTCCTAACAAAGTTGGTTTAACAACTATTTTGTAAATCCTCTAACAAGGTGATAGTTCAGTTGAATTGTTCTAAAGACCTCTAGCAAGGCCACTCCGAATAGGGTGATTAAATCCTTTGATAGGGTCACACCTAATAGTGTGTATTGTAACCTTTAATAGGGTTGGCTCCTAATAGGGCTCACTTCAGAAGAGTGAAAAATTGGTGATTAGTTACTTGGTGGTTTTTCCCATATTGGGTTTCCACATTAAATCTAGTGTCTCTTGTGTTCATCTTGTTTTCAATTGCATGCATGTTTTCTTGAAGATAAGTAACAGTTTAATTTACCGAGTTACAACATTTTTTCTATGTTTACCAAATATCAACAGTAACTAGATCTTTAAGACATCTAAGGGACCTGTGGATTAATTTTTGTAAGTAATTGATTCACCCCCCCTCTCAGTTACTCTACCTTTTATTCCAACATCTTCACAATATTATACTATGTCAAAGGAATTAGCTAACTTATCTTTGTGCTCCTTTTATGAAGATGAAGTTACTATACCATTGAATTATCAATTTTATTTGATGGTGCATTATTCTTGACAAGAACTGAGTTGTTATTTTGATTTCTATTTTTTGACCTCTAGTCATTACTGTTACTTAAGGTCCTTCTAGAGTAGCAAAACAATCACCTCCTTTTTCTGAATTTGTTTCATACTCCAAGAAATAATTTTTAGATTCACCACAATGAGCATGCTCATCGTCACTTTCAGGATATTCAATTGTTTGTTCTTTGTTATCCAACATCTATTTATGTCTGATCATATCAGTGTATCTCCATCATGATCTACTCTTAAGTGAAAAAACACACATATTTTGTCTTTTTGGGGTAGGTTCAATTGTTAATCTCTGTTGAATAGGTGGTATTTTTAATGCTTTACCTTCATTTAGATTTCTATAACCTTCTTGATGAGGTTGATAAATAGGTCTATTGATTTTTTTCAATGAAATGAGCTCGTTAGACAGTTTTTGAAGGATGGATTCTATAGTTTCAAAGTACTAGCTATATTGCTCACAATTCTAGATTGAAACTCTCTTTTCCACTTACCAAGGCATATCATGTCATCCTCCATCTCCGCAACTAGTCTTTGAGTAGCTTGCAAGTTGGCTATGTTTGCTCTTCAAATCTAGTATCCTAGATTAGGTGGCATGGAGCTAATGTAGAAAGTTCTCTTATTATCATTAGTAGGTGTACTTGCAACAGGAATTCTTTTGAGAAGTTTATTGAATTTTGTATTGAAATCTCTCATAGAAATTGAGGTTTCTTTCTTTGTCTATGCCAATTGTAATAATAAGGTTTGTGCATCTTTAGTGCTTTTGTATCTTTACTCAAACCTTTATTTCATGGTGTTCCAATTCGTGATGCATCCTACAGGTAGGTCTTGAAACCAATTAGTAACATTATCCACCAGTGTATCTACAACTATTCTAACTACCACAACCTCATGTTGAGGATTTACTACACCACAAGCCTTATGGAAAGCACTGAAGCTTTGTTCTATAGAAGCAGAGCCATCTCCATTGAATCTTTGGAAGTTCTTCCTTGATACTCTTGGAAAATCATTATTAGCCCCAAGGGCAAGAGGACCAATAAAATTTCCCCATGGTTGTGTCATAATTGTTAGTACAGTAATTTGATTTTTTGAAAAGTACCAAAAATAGGAAGAGCAGTACCAATCAACAAAAAAACATAAAAAATAGAAGGAATATAATTTCTAACAATAGGAGGAGTAGAATATTGACTTCTCTATGTTCCATTTTGGAAGAACAATTGCAAAAAATAGAGTATCTTGAAGTTGGTTGGTTACAAATTCCCTTACATGTGTTCTTCCTCTTCTGTACAAGTCTTCTTGGAAAGGAAAGTTAGCCTTCTTGAGCTCTTCATATATTGGGTCAATTTTTCCTTCCTCCTTGGCACTCATGGTATATTTGGAATCCAAAGTGTATCAAATGTTTAGATAAATGGTGTTTTTCAAAATTATCTTACCAATCTTCAACTTTGAATTTGCTCCACTTCTTCAACAAGTTGAGGTTGTAAATTGGTATCAAGTTCATATGGAAAACACCTAAATACCACAAGTCCTTTCTTGCAACTCAAATATATATTTAGAGTGTAAGTGATTATGAAGGGAAATTCTTTAGAACTTAGATTCTAAATTTCCCTTGTAGAGTTTCCAGAAACTGTCAGTTAACAATTTGTTCTCCTATTATATTTGATAATCTTGACTGTTTGATACCTAATGTTTGGAGAAACAAAAGGATGTTTATGAACAAATGGGTTAGTGTATATATCCTATCACTACCCTCTGAATTGATTAGGTACAACTCCCTATGATTCTTGCAATAATATATCTTTATGTGATTAGGAATTCTTAATATTATGAGCTCTTAACCTGAGATTAGTAAAGGATAACCAAGTTGTTTGTAGGCATAAATAGCTTAGGAAAGATGTATATGAATAACCTATCACACTCAATGGAATGATTTTAGTAGATTATCTTAATATTTTTTGACTTCTAATTATATTCTAAACATGAATTACTCATCTAAATACAGAAGTAGGAAAGAAAGGATTATATATATGAGGGAAAGTGGAATTGCTTTGGCTATTAGCCTTGATCAAAATGGAATTCAACAAGCATCCAATAGATTCCCATACATTATCCTTTAATTCCCAATGAAATATCTAACATGTATGAAACTATCAAGAGAAGAAACAAAACCATATATGAAGCAACAAATGAAATTACTATACTAGAAATATCAAGTTGAAGTGGAATCCATTTGATTATTTATAGGATCATACACAATTATTATTTTCAACTCTAAGTGCAAAGCTATCTAATACATGGACTACAAAACATGAAAAGAAAATATTGTAAATGAAATTGCAGAACCATTCCCTCTCAAGTTTTCCAACCTATGCTATGTTAAATGAACTTATATTTATAATTCTCTATTATTTCTTAATTTTGGCAAAGCAATAGTCATAGAATAAAAATAATATCAAATATGAAATTGTCCTGTCATACGAACATGTGACATCTTCTCCACTACTGATTTTGAATCCATTATGTTTCTAAAACACACAATGACCATTTGGCTTCCTACAATCTTCAGGAAATCCTATGGAAAATCACTATTTCTTTTATTTTATGGTGTTTCATGCCAAACTGCTTATTTCATATTCCATCAGTCACTACATTTTCAAATTCTGACCATTGGTGTTAAATCAATGATCATGATTTTGAATGTTGAGACTTTCCTTTATAATTTCCACTACATGTCCCTCCTTGTACACATGTTGGATTGTTGCTTTATCACATAGACCAATGGCCAAGAAAATTTTATAGCAAGATAATGATGATAGTGGATCCATCTCAATCTGATTATGGTAATAAAACAATGTTATGTCTCTTTGTTTCACAACGTAGGTCCACATTTCCAACTAGGAACATTGTGGAATACATGTGGCATCACTTCATTGCATGGAGTATCTAACTTTGACTTATATGTACTCTATAATGGGTCCATTGACATACATGTCATTCCCTCTCTGTGTCACTTTATTTAAAGTTCGATCAACTTTTTATAGAGACATAGCGAGAATTGTAGATCTATTTTAATTAGTTGGTTGAGAACATACATGACTTGTAGTCTTTATTTAAACTATTTGAATTATCAACTAGCCAATGACATGCATTTTTTCATTAATTTGACTTTTCTCCACCACGTATTTCATTATGATTTATCTCTAAGTCGACAATTTTTATTTCAAAAGAAGTTGTATCACCTTTGATTGGTTTCTTTCACCATTTTTTCATTTTTAAGCATTTATTCTATATTGAATTCAACTAAACTTGATTCTAAACTATTCTCATGATCTATATATCAATATTTAACTTCATTCTTCAATGTTTTCTTCTGCATTTGCTCTGTATATATCTGTGAAAATGTATCCTTCTCTAGATATAGATCTTTGATGATTGAGTTAGAAACTTTCAAAGATGAAGAAATTCTTTCATAAAGAACTACTTCTCAACATGAATCTTGTATTCAACATAATTAGGAACAAAGAATATGAATCATTAGAGATATTCAAACCTTCTCTTCAGAAAAATACATAACAAACCCTCCCAAACCTAATCACATAGCCAAGAATCAATGTATTGCTCATATGATTTCCCACATTAGGTTATCTAGAAGGGAAGATGAGAAGAAAGACCATCCCATGGGAAATCAATATTCAAACTCAACACATTGTCAATTGACTTAACTTTAACACCTAAAGCAAAAAAATGGACTAAAACTTAGGCGACAAAGATGAAATGCAATTTTAACAATGTAACTATATGAATTCCTAATTTAACCAAGTGCTAGCAAAACAATTAACAATGATAAGGTAATGAGAGATGATAGAAAATAACTTTAAAGGGAAATTCCTAATGGACATGAACCATGGTAACATGTCTACGAATTAAATCATCACAAAGATCAGGTAGGAAACCAATGAAAATAGGAGCAATGCTTACTCAAATTCACTGATGCAATTGTCAATGGGAACTTAGTAAAAACTGAAAGATGTTTCACTTCTCTTTGAATTGCAAGGCCATAGAAAGTGCACTCATGTGAAACAAGAAGCTATGTAGGAACAATAGGTTGATCTCTTCTCCAACTTAGTACATTATTAAAATTATTTAACACATGCAAAACACCAAAACTAAAAGATCACACAATCAAATCAACACAACAAAACCATTGTCTCCATTATTATTCATGAAAAAGAATTCACAAAAATAACACACTCTAGCAATAATAACCATACTCAAAATGAAAGAAATAATATCATATATTATTGCATCAAAATAATAGTCTAGAATACATTAAATTTTTGAGTTTATAAGAAATCATCTCCTCAATTTGTGTTGAGAGGGAGAGATTTCTTAGTACAAACATATGCTTCTAAACTTAAAAAATAAATCTAATTATATACAAATTGACTCTTTAAATGGTGCTAAGTAGGACTCCACCCCTTTTTATCTCAATTAATGGTGCATGAGCCTTTACATGTCTTAAAACAAAGAAAGGAGTAGATAAGAAGAAGGAAGCTACAAGAGGATTTGAGAGTCACTAGATGCTCTAAAAATATAAGCTTGACCTTCTCTATGCATTTCTAGGAGTTGAATTACCATTAGAATGTGTTTCTGATGCATGGAAAACTCTAAATTAGCAATTGGGAATTAACTATTAGCACACTATTACTTTTTCAAAATTGCTGGTGCACCTCTATGAAAAGCACACCTTGCACAACTTGGTGGCAAGCTCAAAAAATCCAAAATTTTCCCCAAGTGTCAAAACTAAAATTCTAGCTTCTAGATTTTCTTTCCCTTTATACCAAATTGATGTTTGGATGTTTTCTCTTGAATTTCTCTATAATCTCCATCACTTGGGTAGCATCTAGAAAATCTGAAGTCTTATACTTACCTTTTACTATTTTCTGATAATTACTAACCCCCATACAAATATCCAAAAATTCCTCTCAGATTCCAAAATTTGCTCTTTTGTTTGATCTATCAGCTTTCATATACTTCCATGTATTGTCTCTATTACTTTATTACTAGCCACTATATTCTCAATCCAATCCTCTAACAGATCCAATTCCTTAGCCAAGTATGCCTCCATAAGTGTATGATACCTTTGACCCTTTATTTCTTGAAGTGCTTGTAGGTCCTTTCTCCAGGTATGCACCTCATCTAATAGCCCAAAATCCTAGTTTAATATAGACACCAACTTTTTTGTACTATTGGACAATTGATTACACTGGAATGTGGTTAGTTTTTGACTCAGTTTTAAAAATATCAAGGTATGCATCATTGTAATACTTCTTAGCTTCCAAAATCTACTCTTGTGTTTGATCTATCAGCTTCTATATAATCCCATGTAATGTGTCCATTATGTTATAACTAGCCGCTATCTTCTTAATCCAATCCTCTAACAGATCAATTTCCTTATCTGAGTACACCTCCATAAGTGTATGATACCTTTGACCAATATTTCTTGAAGTGCTTGTAAGTATTTTCCCCAGGTATGCACCTTATCAAATAGCCCAAAATACCAGTTTAATATAGACATGAACTTTTCTATACTAGGTTCAAATTAGCCTATATAATCTATACACCTTTATCCTCAAAATTGTCACACCATTTCTGACATGCATACAAAAATGAATCTATTTGTACACTCCCCTTATCTCTCCTTTCTAATCCCATAGTGAGAGTAATCTTTGGATTATCCAGGTCAATGGGACCTACTACTTCATGTAAATAGCCTCTCATGAGCTCATTTTGTCTCCTTAACATTATCAACTTAGACTTCTCTTTGTCAATGTGCCTGAACACTTCCTTTATACCTTTAGTGATTAATACCTTGGTTGTATCTATCATGGGTCTTCCTAGTAGAACCTCCTTGATTTGATAATCTATAGGGGTCAAGTCCTTAGGGTTGACATGTGGATGAGGGATGGAAATATGTGCAAGAAAGTCTTGATCTTGATTCTTCATTATGAAGGCCAATGTTTGTGCATCACCCATAGGTGGCTCAAGCTTCTTGGTAGCTTGAAGTAACTCCTCCATTCCTTCATCTCCACTTACATTTACCTACTTTTTTTTTCAAGCCATAACCTCCCTCTTCACCCAAGCTAGTGTAGTACCCATGGGAGACATGTATTTGGTTGAAGATGAGGTTTGCACTACTGGCTCATTTCCCTTGTCACTCCTTTCTGGATTCTTCTCTTTCTGACATAGATATATGTTGGGAGTCCCTATATCCATTATTTCTAAAGTCCTTACCTCTATATCCTAAGAACTTTGCTGAGATTCTTTAGTTAGCTATCCCTTCTTTGATACTTCATCATCTAGCATCTATTCAAGCTCTTCTTCTTCCATTGCTTGTAGTTCTTCATCAATGATAGGAGGGAGAGGAGTGGCTGAGCCTTTGTCAAAGAAATAAAAATCCTAAAATGGTGGTGGTTGTGTACTCAAAAAACCTTGTGGTAGAGGTGGAATTTGGTTCCAATCCTCTCCCAAAGGTTGATTTGTAGGTATATCTTGTATCTTATCACCCACCATTTCAGTTCCAACATGCATAAAAGTGAAATAAAAAATGTTAAAAACATCTATTTCTTTCCCTTTTCCTATTCTTCAATCTACTATTGCTACTCACCTTCTAAAGTCGTGTTGTTTTTTCAAAACTAGCAAGAAACAAAACACTTGATACCAAGATAATGAAGAACAACTTAGTCTAAGGATTAGCCATTTCCTATGTTCAACTAAGAAGTCCTTAGATCTTGATCCAACTTCAACAAAATTACAAGGATTTTCTACTCTTTAGGTTATGGAAAACCAAGGTGGGTGCACTTGAGGGATAGAAGGGTTCAATACTATCTATTATCTTTACACTTCACTCACTTATTGATGTTCTTTTACAATATTTATCCTCTATAGAAAATATTTGGCCACAATTCTTCTTAGATTCATAGGTAAGTCTAGGTTACAACAACTTACCACAAGACAAAGATTAAATGTAAATAAGTGTTGACCAACTATTAAATTCTTCATATATGAAAGTAAATTTGATTTGAATTTTGAAATTATAATTCATGCAATTCTATGATTTCTTGATATGTAACTTGAATAAATGATCACTGCCATATTCATTGGCATTCAGTGTCTACCTAAAAATGTTGACCTAATTAATTATATTACAATCAATTTTATTAGCAATTTACCCTAAACCTCATTCTTATGTATATCCTTCTAACTGACCAGAAATCCTATCACCTCATTGAAGAATTTACTTAATTTATTGAATTAAAAGCAATAGAAAACTGATATACAACCTATCATAGTTGCATTAAATTGGATAAGCCTTGCTCATACAATCTCAAGATAACTAGCTAATAGCAATGGAGACAAGATTTAGAGAAAATAGATATGGCTATAACTTTTCTTTGTATTAATTTTCATTGAAAATCTCACAATATTGATGTAAAACTCAAAATAGTTTAGGACAAGACAACATGATCCTTCAATGCTAATGTATTCTCAGATTTGTAGAGAAAAATACATCATAAAATTAACATCAAGAATACTGGACTGAATGCAATACTAGCAAAAAATACTAAAATTATATAAGAGTTGAGACCTATTTCTCTAGCCTTGGGATCTCATTTATATAGCATAAGATGCAACATGCTTTATGTTTAGAGAAGAATGAAATTTGTGCTTAAGACAGAAAGATATTACATACAAAATGCTACTTTTATAATAAAACAAAAATTTGTACAACAAAATATCTACATCATGAATCTTCTTTGTGTGGTGCCAATTCTATTGTAGCTTCTTTTTGTCATTTCTTTTAAAACTGTAGGATAGCTCAATTTGCACATGAGGTGTGAAGGTTCTAATATTTGGAGATTTAATACAACTTTTTGATCACCCTCCAAGTTATCATGAACTGATGAGCCAATAGTTACAATTGGTTTTTCTACTGCCACATCATCTATTTGACTAACTACCTTAGTTTCTACAACCTGTCAATCTTCTTTTCTTTCCACTAGTGCATCTATTATTTGTAGCTCATCTAGGTCCACACCAATTTAATTAGTTTTATTTGTTATCAATTTATTTGATTGGGCAAGATCTGCCATCCATTTGTTGAGTAATGAGTCATCTAGCCAATTAAAATTCAATATTTCCTACTACTTCTTTAGAAAATCTTCTCCTAGTTTATTAATTTCATCAAACTCCTTTCTGAAAGAATCAAATAATATTTTAATTCTAACAACTTCTTTAGTTTGAAAAACCATGCATGCCCCTTTTCATTGATGACTTTATTAATCTGATACACATTAGTTCATCTAGCTCCTTGGCCCACTCTTCTTTAGCTTTTATTTTATCCATGGCCTTGAGTGCATGAGGGAAAAGTTCAAAACTTTCACTAACATACTTTGAAAAATAATTAAAAATCATCCTCTGCAATGCAACTCTCTTATTATCAAAATTAGAGAGGTCATTAGTCATGTTAAAAGTCTTTTCTATTTGCTCACAAGAAATACCAATGACTGAGCATAAAATTGTGACATCACTATCCCTACTTGTTGAATACAATTGATTAATTGTGTATTGTCTTTGATATTACACAAAATGCCATATCATTTCCAATTAGTGTATGTTGAGCTCACTCAGGAATTGAAGACAATTTTCTATGTATATTGAGCATTCTAGTGTTTTCCTAGTTCAAAATGCAGTATCTACTGAGTTCACTCAGGCATCAAAGGAAGTTTGTGAAAGTTGAGTGTTAACTAAGCTCACTCAATTTATGAAGCAAATTTTGGATGGAACAAGTGTTAACCAAGCTCACTTAGCTACTAAAGGAACTTTGTGTATATGTAGTGTTAACCAAGTTCACTTGGTTAACACAGGAAAATCATTTTTGAGTTAGTGTCTACTGAGTAGGGTCAACTAATGAAGGATTTTCTTGTTTTGGTATATTGAGTTAAACTAAATTGTTTGATGGTTCTAGCTGATTGACAAAATGAATAATAATTACTAAGTTATATTCTATCTGACTTGACAATATGAAAGATATAAATACAAGGTCAACTTGAGAATTAGAAATATGGATGCATGGAAGATAATTGAAGATTTAATGATGCTAAGAGGAAGTGAATTAGAAGGATAAGAAGAATATCCTTGTGAAGCTGAAAAGATACATTTGATCAAGAAGGATTAAGTATACAAGCCAGAATTGAGATTTGTAATCAGCAATTTAGTTGTATCCAAAATTAGGTCATCTCATTGTTACTTTCTAACCATTGTAGTAGTGATCTAAATCTCTTAACAGAGTAGGCTTAATTTTTATTTGTAAATCCTCTAACAAGGTGATATTTCTATTGAATTTTCCTAGGACCTCTAACAAGGCCACTCCTAATAGGGTGATTAAATCCTCTAACAGGATCACATCTAATAGTGTGTTTTGTAACCTTTAACAATGTTGGCTCCTAGCAGCGCTCACTTCAGAAGAGTGAAAATTAGTAACTAGTTGCAATTGGTGTTTTATCCCAAATTGGGTTTTCACATTAAATCTTGGTGTCAAGTGTGTTCATGCTATTTCTCTTATATTCTTGCAACTAAGTAAAGGTAACATTAATCATAGATAACATCTTAAAGATTTTCATGTTATGCATTTACCAAAGTGGTCACCAAGTTATAACATTTTTCTATGTGTTTACTAAGCATCAACAAAGTTAAGTTTTCACAGAGTTGTTTTATGGGGATCTAGGATTTATTCTAGTGGTAATTGATTCACCCCTCCCCTCTTAGTTATTCCTGTTATATTTCCAACACTACTATTCCATTGTTTGACAGTTAGCTTCAACGCTTCCTCATTAATTTTTAACTTATTCCATATATCTATTAGTTTTGACAATTTATCAAAAAATTTAGGCCATTCTATTCTATCTACTATATACATAATAGAGTCTCTTAATTTATTTTCATATTGGACACCCAGCTCCACATGTAATGACTAGATTTTAGCCCTTTCTTCTTCAAGCTCTTTACTTGTACATTCTTGAAGTCCCTGTGGGGTAGGTGGTATTTCTACAAGGGGAGTTGACTTGAAAGGTTCAATTGTAGGATGAGGAGGATAAGTAATCCTGAGCTGGCTAGATTCTCCTATTTTTCTTTTTCCCAATTGCTTATTCATTTGAGTAATCTGAGCCTCCAATTGATTTATTATATTTCCTCTTTCCTCATAGGCCTATATTACCTTTTTAAATCTAGCATTTAGCTTCAAAAAAAAATTCTTGTCTGTGCAAATTCTTCAATAAAACGGGCCTTGATCTCCTCCTTATTTTAGAGTCCTACTTGCCAGGTTTCTTTCTTTTAAGCCTTTTGCACTTCTCAAAATTGCTTATACTTTTTATCTACAAAAGTTGAGCAAATTCTCTTGATTTCATAAAACTCTCATCATCAAAAAATTTCTTAGATTCATTTGCAACTACAAGATCTATTTCTTTACCTCTAAAGTCTCCATAGTGAGAGCTAATGTTGGCATAGGAGGTTCCTCAGGCACCCCTCATATATCTACAGTGGTTATAATAATATACTTTTCTCCTCCCATAAATGTTTCAATTATTCTCTTAGAGATAATTCATCATCTATTCAGAGAGGAGTTTGGATAGGACAATACTCTTTAACCCTAGAAGAAGATCCTTTCTCTAACTTTTGTTTCTTGGGAGCATGTGTAATAGGTGGTCTTTCAGAATGTTGTCTTTTATAAAGAGGTATGAGTTGTACACTCTTTTCCACTACATTCCCATCTTTCCTCTATAATGTATACTGGTTTGGGTTTATAATTAATCTATTATCCAACCTATTTTCCACCTTAGTGACCTTGCCTAGATATGTTGGGATCAAAGTTTCCTTCTTCTCATTTAAAGTTTCCATGAACCCAACAAAGTTATCCACCAACATATCTATCTTGGCATCCTAATACTTTCTACCAATAAGGGGATCATAATCTAGCTCAAAAGCATTTATAAAATCAAGAACCTTGCTATATATCTTCCACTTTTCTTTTCTAACTTCCCACTTTTGTAATGAAAACTTGTATCTAACTATATATTTAGGAAAATATACTAATTGTTTTAGGGCTTTGGCTTTTGTTATTTATCTAAATATTTCATAAAATTCCTTTGGGTCTATGAAATAAGAATGTGATTGAGCCATCTGATATTTTTCTAGAAACTTTTCTAAGTGCCTACATCCCTTTTTGACAAAAACAAAATTATGCATAGTAGTAACTTGGGGAAAGAAAGTACCTTTGGATTTTCCCAACAATTCTCTTTCTTCCACTGATCCTATCTGCCATAAGAGCTCAACAATTCCCACCTTCAAAGGCACTTGATAAGGTAACACATGTGGCTTTCCAAGAAAAACATAAACTTTGAATACAATGGACACTGCATATGGAATGGTATCTCCCAAATTATGACTTACCTTCAATCCTTTTGCATGATCCTTTGGTCTAATCAATTCTAATAGTGATTGAGGTATCCTAGTGCTATCTCCAACTAGTAACATTTTGATCCTAGAGACAAAGTACCTATCAAATCTGATAAAGCTTGCATCAGTCACCTCCCATGTCATGTCTGCACTCCACAACTAGATAAGGAGTTTTTCTCCATATCTTTCCAATTCCAAATTCATTTTTTTGGAGAAAAAGGTAACTCCCTTATACAAACATATGTACATTAACATAGAGCACCAATAGAATGACTTATCAACTTTAGCTTTAGCTATACCCGTTAATCCAGTATGAATCTCTTCCACCAAGATAGTAGCACAATATAAAATAGAATTCATACCATACTAAAGTATTTGTGCAATGAAAATAATTGAGCTTGGAATGTGATCTTGTTCATCCATTCCAAATATTCTACAGAGAGAAAAATATAGTGCCTGTGCTTTGGGATTGAAATATTTTCTTAGCAATGGATTTGGAGTATTCAGTGTAACCAAGGGTAATTGTCCTATCTTGAAAAAATATTCTTGTAGTGGTCCTTCTCTCAAATATACCCTTTGTGTATCATACCTATCCTGTAGATCTTCCATATCTATTTTCTCATGAACTTCATCATTAGGGTTTAACTTGAAAACCTCCCTAATCAATTCAGGTGAAACCCTAAAAAGTTTTTCACTAGCATGAGTCTTCACTATCCTAGTTATTGGATCATACTTCTTTGGCATTACCACAAGTAAGCCATCATCAAAGAAAACCCCCAGATAATTAACTTACCAATGTCAACTTCCCATGCATTATTTAGAGGAGTGTCAAGTTTTTTTTGTTTTTTTTGTTTTTTTCTACAAACCATTTATGGAGAATCTATAAACCCCCAATAGATGTCTCAGCATCTCTTAACTAGTTTTCTTTATCATAGAAACCATTGCTAATGTATAACCTAGGGTTCTTTGGTATGAATTATTTTCCTCTAGAGAGTTCATTCATGGATTGGGGTATTTTCTCTAAAAAATCATCATGCACAACCCTTTTCAAGTAATCCACTTTCCCTGAGAAATCCCTTCATGGTGGCATATTTAAAAATTATCTAACTGTAATTATATTTCCTCAATTAACTAGAAATTTAGACACTTACCAGATTTTTCCTATTTATTTCACTAAAAAAATAATTGGTTGCAACTTAAAACCCTCAAAAAATGCACCTCTGGCTCTGAATATCTTCACTCTATGAGAATTTTGCAACCTTAGTGTTCAATAGTGAAAAATCAAAAGCCTTATTGCAAATTTAGCTTCACACAAAACAACATTGATCAAAATTAATGTCCCAACAGTGATATTTCATGTCATGCCACAAGATTTAAAATCTACCCATTGGTCTTCATAAATTAGATGACTTAGCTTTAAAACCAAATAACCACTTTACCCTTTTGTTGAAACTGGACATACATCAACAAGGTTCTTCCCTACATTCCTTAAATTTTGAACAGTTTCAAATTGTGGGAAAGCATCAACCATCGATCTCCAAACAATCAATGATAATAAGAAATCTTAGTTGTCACTACACTTGCATTTAATATTCCAAGCCCATAGAACATTCAGGCTCCACCTTATTGTACACATAATACTTCTCGACTAATGAGCATAAAATATTTGACATACCTTCCATCTCAACATTACCTAGCAACCTTCAGAATAACTGACCCCCTATGGCCACATGTTGCAAAGTTTCTTCCCCACTTTCTTTAAAACTCAAGAATCTTCATAAAGTAGGAAAGCATATACTATCAATATTCTCAAGATCGATTGGTCTGTTGGTAAATAGATTTGTTCTTCTTTAATTATGACTCTTGAATGCCCAAATTAGGAACAATATCTAGTTACAAATAGTTGAAAATCATTTATGAGTAGATTGGCTTTTTTCTAAATTGATAGGTATAGCTCCCTATGGTAGATTTGCAATGAATTGTGTTTTGTTTCTAAAACTAAATGGGTGTATGTTCTTAACTTGAGTACAAAAGAGGTAAACCAAGCCAGACCTAAAGAGAATCTAACTCAGGAAAAAAGGATTTATGAACAATTGATAAGTTTATGAACCCACACATCTTATGAACTCATAAGGCTTAATAGTATTTTAACAATTACGAAATTAGTTAATTTTAATCTAAACTACAGTTAGCTTAAAGGGAAAAATGCTTGAAAGATCTCTCTTTAAACATGTAGTGACACTACCTATCACATATGTTTGTTGCTTGAAAGAAAAGAAGTGAAACTCTATTCTTTCCTTGCCTCAATCCAAATAAAAAGAGAAAGCATAAAACTATAACTACCAGAAATGGAACAGAAAATAATTTATATGAAAATACCCTTCAATTATCTTTGTAACATCAATTATTTCACACCAAAAAATTTTTGACATTTTATTAATCTTTCAATTTTGTACATATATGATTTTGAGATGATCATTACAATGGAAGTTCAATTGATTCATCTTCTCAAAAATGACAAATGGCAAGATCCCACTTTGTCATATTACAATAATTACATAGGAAAGGAAACAAAAAGAGGGTAGAATGTGAATCACTTCGACTTCTTCCCTTTTTTTGCTTTTTCTCTATAGGCCTTAGCAGCAACTATGATTGGGATGAGTTCCTCATGCTTAGGCACGTGTATGTTGGTGTATCTCAAGAGCCATTTGGAATATTCTCTGGCCAACTCCTTCACAATATTCAATTGATTTGGTAGCTCCTCAGTGGCCACGTGTATGCATCCACTAAGTGTCTAAAGTTTTGCAACTCTATTTTGACTACTAGAAGATACACCAGACAGACTATCCAAAAATTTGGAGAAGTTCTCCTTCATGACATTTATTCCAATGAGTGCTTTTCCTTCACCACTAGTCTATAAATCTTTATGTAGCCCTTTCATGAGTTTGAATCCTTTGTCTTGAGTCTTCTTCACTTTTTCCTTTGTTTCTTTGAGTCCTCTTTCTATTGATAGAATCATTTTTGTCTTGAACTGCATGCTCTGAAGCCACTCAAATAGAGGTTCATCTCCCTTTGGAAAGATATTTGCTTCAACAACTTCTTTTTCCTTCATTTGAATGATCATCTTTAGAAGGGAGATGCAATCATCACACTTCATCCTTTCTCTGGCTAGAGTATTGTTATTTGATAAGATGTTATCCTTCTCCATTTCCAACATTAGGATAACATTACTAATTTTTCTATAATAGAAACTCCTTCTAATTTGAGCTTCTCAATCCATTCCTTACCAATTTGGCCGAAATGCCTATCTTGTTGAAGTTTAGAGATGAGGGCCTGAACCTCGGCAATAGTAGAATTTTTTGGTTATTGATACTTCAAAGATAGCTACCAATGGAGTAACCAACTGCCTGATGAATCTATTCAATTATTTTATTTCAGCATTCATTCTAGTTTTTGAAAACTTTAGACTTTCTAATTTTCCCTGAATTACCTCATTGGTTGACTTCCACAAGCTAACTTTGGTGTCATGTCTAGTCACTCCAAGGTTCACCAAATTTAGAGTAAAATCTTTAGTAGACATATCTTCAATCCTTCCTTCTTTGTAGGGCTTAGCTATCTCCATTTTTAGGTGCCCTATTTTTGAATCTTGCCCAAGTATAGACAAGGTTTTCTGCTTCTTAACCTTGGCCAATACAAATCTAGAATGAACTATGAGGGATACAGTGCCTTTGGTCATCATTCCTTTTCTTCTTTCTTTCTAGAGTATCTTCCAACCAAGATTTAGTGCCTATCACTTTGCAGGCTATCCCAAGTGATTCTATACTAAACATATTCTTCTTAATTGGAGTGATTGTCATTGTATTTGAAGAGAAGGGATTCTTCAAATCTTGAGAAATGAGCTTTGAAGAGATTTTTCCTTTATCTAACTTTGGAATCTTATTTGTTGCCTCTTTAGACTTAGTAGACTTACTACTACTACTCTTTCCATCTCCCAAATCTACTATTTGTATTGGGGACCCACTTGGTTGTAGAAGTGTAGCACTTACTGACAGGACAAGGCTATGATGAGGAGAGGAAACTAGAGTAACATGGGGAGAAGGAACCAAAGAAACATGAGGTAATGGAACTAGTGTGACATGGGGGAATGGGACTAGAGTGGTAGTACTATCCTTTGGGTCCTCTATCTTCTTTTCTTCAGCAATAGCTTGGGTTTTGATGACTGGGAGGGAGCAACCATGAAAAGTTTTGGCTATGGGAATCCTCTCATCTAGAGGTTGATCACCTCCTCCCATAGGTTGACCTGGCCCTTGAGTAGTAGCTATTGTTACACTTGGTGTAGCACTCTAGGAGGAAGAAGGTGTTGCAGTTGTTGGAGAGGCTTGAGTGGTTGTACCTTTACTTTAGCTCCTCTTGGTCATCCATTCCACCCACTTCCCTATTCTCTTGATGATTCTGGCCATCATAACATCTAAATCCTCCTCAACATCTTCATAAGGCTCTAAATTGATAGAAATGCCCCTTAACTTAGTTAAATATGTATTATTATACACATTTTGTCCATCATCCTCCAATCCTTCTACATGGAAGTTGATACCATATGTTTTAATTTGCTCCACCATGAGCCTAGCAAAAGCATGACCTCTACTTTCAATTTCATCTTTGTAGTCTACCCAATAGTCTTCAAAAGTGGTAATGTGTTTGATCACACTTCCAATCTACAACACATCTCTCGCATATCCATTTGTGTCAAACATAGGTCTCACGACCTCATATGCCTTCAATTTGTATTTCATCTCAAACACCTTGAGCATATTCTTTGCATCAAAACAAGACTCACAACTATAAGCTCCAACTCTCATAAGGAATTCATACCATTTCTTCTTCAAGCTTCCGCTTAGCACATTCACCTGCACTACTTGCCTCATGATCTCTATCAACATGATCATGTCATTCAAGTACCTGGATAGCTTCAAGGGGAATCTATTGAAAGTTGCAAGATGCAAATATGAGAAGGATGCGAACTGGATTAAATAGTTTCCAAACTAACTAATAGTCACCATTGCCTCTGGGTTGAACCTCCTCTCTAAGCATCCTTAGATTTCCCTAAAAATTCTCATTGTAAATGCGTTATTAACCTTGACATATTTTGAATAACCATTATACAATTGCAAACATGGATAGAGTTCATAACATTTCACATCATCAGGAAAGTTTTCTATTCTTTGAAGGCCCAACCACAACTATAGAGATGCTAGCATATAAATCAGAAAGGAAGACATATAAAAGGTGTTGTAAAACTTCATGGTGCTAAGAGCTCTAGACAAATGCTCACTTACCTCATGGGCCCAATTAATATATTGTGTATCTGAATAGATAATTTGTACCAAAAAGAAATATTGTTCAACAAAATTGAGAGCCTCTACCTCACGTTTCAATCTCTGTAGGAGAACCAAAATGTCTAGAAACTCAGGCTTGAGATCAGTACTAAATAAAGTTTTTGGAACCTTACTCTTCTTGCCCCATGGCTTTTGAAACTAGGATTGCATGATTTATTTAATCCACACCATCTTCTTCAAGGAGAACTCAGAGACTACTCCTCCTACTATCAATTTTGAAAACTCCTCCCATTTTGGGACTCAAAGGTAATTCACCACAATTTTCCTATCAATGGAGATTATAACTATATGATCAGGTAGAAAATTTTTTTTGGTATCTAGATTGTACTAATTTATGCATTCATAAATCAATTTTGGAGCTTAGACTACCACCAAGAAATTAGCTACCTCTACTAGTCCACTTCCTTTGAGCTTCTCTATTATAGGATGAATCAGCTCCAATCTCAGCCTCCTTTGGAAATATTGCATATCATAAAAGTAGAGTGAGGTATCTGTTAAATTCTACAATGTGGACTTAATCCCATTTAGCCCATCAAATCCTACAAATTTGGTTGCCATTCTATTTGAAAAAGAAGTAAATTGAAACTTTTGAATTTAGAGGAGGCATAGAGGACTGAATTCACAAGCACAACAAATTTGAAAATGTTGTGCAATTTAATAGCATACCAGTTCAAGAAAAAGTGGTAGTTTGAAAAACTATTATGTTTCCCTCTATATAGAAATCCTAGTTCATCAATTAATCTTTAGGATCCACACCACATGAATGAATTAAAGGATAAATTTGTTGAATTAGTAAATACCGAAGCTTCTAACTGTATGATCAGGAAAAAAAATTTGTCTTGTGTCTATATTGTAGTGATTTGTGCATTCATAAATCAATTCTAGAGCTTGGACTACCACCAGGAAACCAACTGCCTCCACTAGTCCATTTCCTCTAAGCTTCTCTATTCTATGATGAATTGGCTCTTACCTTAGCCTCCTTTGGAAATCTTGCATATGATAAAAGTAGAGTGAGGTATCTATGAAGTTCTACAATGTGGACTTAATCCCATTTAGCCCATCAAATCCTACAAATCCGGTTGCCATTCTGTTTGAAAAAGAAGTAAATTGAAACTTTTGAATTTGGATGAAGCATAGAGGATTGAATTTGCAAGCACAAGAAATTTGAAAACATTGTGCAATTTAACAACATAATAGTTCAAGAAAAAATGATAGTTTGAAAAACTGTATTGTTTCCCTCTATATAGAAATCCTAATTTATCCATTAATCTTTAAGATCTGTGCTACATGAACAAATTAAAGGATAAATCTATTGAACCAGTAAATGAAAGAGCCTCTAATGGAAATTCTAGTGTCTTTTCACTATTTCCATTGGCCCAATGCTATATTTCCTTCCTTTCATATTTATCTTTCCATTTTCCATTTAGTTTTGGAGAATTAAGAATAGAGTACTTCGTAAGGAAATATCTGCCTAGTCAGATTCTGCCTAGTATACCTTTCCAAGAGTAGTTAGATTGTTTCCATTAATAACTTAAGATGCCTCATGTGTAATTCATGAGCCCAATCTACTTAAAATTTTTATTTCTTTATGAATGCAGAGAATCACCTTCATGGGTTGAAAACCTACCAAGGAGAAGGCGATTTTTGTTTTTCCACCCAGGCTTTATTTTACACTTTACCTTTTGAGTTAACTTTTACTCTGGGTTCAAAAAATATCGAAAGGACTATGAAAGTCAAAGGGGGGCCCACTTCTTTTCCTTTTTCCTTCACAATTGCACTTGGCAGAAAATGGACTTCATGGGTCAAAGCCCGCCAAGGAGAAGCCATTTTTGGGTTTTCCACTAAGGATGATTTTGAGCATCATGATGAATTCCAAATGTTTCCCAAGGAAAAAAAATGTAATAAAAATGTGAATTTTCCATAAAGAAACTCATTATCTTCTTTTCTCAATGCATAAGCCTCATTTATTGATCTTTGCGAGAAATTGTCTTCATGGGTTGGAAACCCGCCAAGGAGAAGGCGATGCTCTATTTCCTAAAAACTTCATTCTTTCACAGGAAAAACATGATAATCCATAAAAAAGTTTAGCTTTTTGAATAGCCTTATGGATTACAAGCCTCTTTATCAAATTAGATACTAAGCTACCCAAAGACTCATGACATCAAGGAAAACCCAACTGGCTATAAAAGTGTGGGAGAAGGGAAAGGTGAAAAATCCAATGAAGACTCTTTTCACCTAAAGCAAAAAACTAAACCTAGACATACCTAGACCAAAATAAGACACAAAAAGCTCCACTTTTGCAAAATGGATACAAGGTGAAAAGTGGGGCAACAACTGGCTTTGACTGGGGACTTGGGTAGAGCATACCCAAGAAAGAAACTCAAAATCTTTGGTTTCACAAAAATAAAAGGTGGCAACACAACAAAACACAATAGGAAAGCAAAGGCAAGGAAAGAAAATTGACTAGGAAAACACAAAAAGGAACTAAACATAATTGTAGTATAATATAGGGGTTACCTGTTCTCAATTTGAAATTTGATAAAGCTTCAAATCTTAACCATTATAGGTTAGAGGTAGCACTTCACCATATTTATAAGCCAATTTGAAAGAATTATTTTCAAAGGGCTAATTAATTATGAACGGACCTTTCCACAAAGTGTCAAACTTTTTATGCATATCTTTTGGAGTACTTCGCTTATCCCAGAGTAGCACACTATCTCCTACCATGCATTTTTGTGGTCTTGCCTTGTTATTGAACAAATTTTTAACTAACATTTGATGTTATGTAATGTGATCCATGATTTCTTCTCTTTCCTCTTCAAGCTTGCTCAAGTACAAAATTCTCTTCTCTAAACCATCTTTATAAATATCATCTTCAATTTGAGTTTTCTTGTGGCTAATTCCAAAGGTAATGGGAGATTTTCCTCAACTCCATAGACTAATTCAAAAGGAGATATGTCAATTGATCTCTTAGGCATTACTCTATCTGTCCATAGTGCCTTATGAATTTTCTTGTGCCAATTATTTTGATTATTTGATGCCAATTTCTTGACAATATTTATCAAATTCTTGTTGGTAGACTAGGCCTGACCATTTCCTTGTGGAAAATAATTAGATGAATGACTAACTGTGATTCCATACTCAAAGGAAAAATTGGTAATCTCAATTGAAGAGAAATAGGCTATGTTATTCATCACTAATTTGATGGGGACATCAAACCTAACCAATATGTTCTCCTTAATGAATTCGCATACTACTTTAGAAGTAGTTTTCTTAGTCATTTTGGCTTCCACTCACTTAGTGAAGTAATCAGTTGCACTTATCACATACTAGTGACTAGCACTGGATGTTGGACTAGTTAGACCAATAAAATCAAGACTCCATTATTGAAAAGGTCCCTTGATGATGACTGGTCTTAACGGTAGAGCAACTAATTGAGGGCGCCTGATGAACATCTTACATTTCTTGCATTTTGCTACCCAAGCATAAGCATCTTTGAACATTCCAGACCAGTAATAGCATTGTCTCAATATTTTGAAAGCCATGAATGAGGATGAAAAATTCCCTCCACAAGCTTCATCATGAAATGTTTGCAACAACTTTTCTTGTTATTGTTTGTCCACACATCTGAGGAAAGTGCCATCTATGGCTTTTTTAAACAATTTGCCATACTTTCAATTTGAAATCTCTCATTTGCCTTATAGTTAGGCCCTTTAGACATTCTCCATATGTTAGCAGATAAGTAATATTATCAAACCATGAATCATGAAGACCTACAACCAAAACAAACTGCTTTTCTCTCGATTCTTCTTATTCTTTAGTGATCTTGTTTTCTGCAATCGCCTTGCACAAGGCATTTCCTCTTACCAACTTGGTGGGTTTAATTTCTATATCATACTCTTGTGTCTTTGCTATCCATGATCCTTTGACATTACAACCCACATCCTACTATGTTAACACACTTTTCACTGCTACATCTAGGACATAAATGATAGAATGTGAATGCAAGATACAAAATCAAAAAAAAATTAGCACTTTGACTATTGCAAAAGCATGTTTCTCAATTTGTGAGTATTTCAAATCATGGTTTTTCGAAGGTATCCTCATGAAAGCTATTGGAGCTTGTATCCCTTCATCATTATTTTTCTTAAGTATGGCTAATAAAGTGTGTTCAGAAGTGTAACAGTAGATGATGAAATCTCGCTTGTAATTTGGATGACACAAAACTAGAGCATTAGCAATAGCACCTTTTATATCCTAAAAGGTCTATTTTCCTACCTCATTTCATTTGAAACTTTAATTTCCTTTCATCATGTCAACAATATGCTTAGTGGTTTCTATAAAATCTAGTACAAACCTTATGAGGAAATTTACCTACCCGAAGAATGATTTAACTCCTATTTTATTCGATGGCAAGCTTAATCTTTGAATGGCTTCAACTCATTTAGAATATATTCTAATACTATCCTAAGAAACTATATGAACAAGGAGCCTTCCCTCTGTTACATAGAAAATGGACTTTTTTGGATTGAGTGGGATTCCATGTTCCTGACATCTTTGTAAGACTTTCCTCAAATCTTCTATGTGATATTTCCTCTTTTTTAAAAACACAGTGAGGTCATCCAGATATATAACTATAATCTAGTCCTTTAGATTAGCAAGTATTTTTCTCATACACCTTTGGAATGTGGCACTAGCATCGATGAGCCCAAAAGGCATTCTGTGATATACAAATGTATGCCAAGGAGTAGTGAATGTTGTTTTATGCTCCTCCTTCTCTTCTACCTCAACTTGACTATAACCTAAGAACCCATCGAGCATGGACATCATTTTGGATCCAGCGATTGTCTACAATAAGTAATCCATATTGGGAAGAGAAAAATTATCTTTTAGAGATGTCTGGTTCAAATTACAAAAATCAACACAAATCCTTATTTCTCTATTCTTCTTTCTAACTGGAACTATATTAGCTACCCAAGTGGAATGATGAATAGGATAGATGATTCTTCTTTCAATATTTTATCTACTTCTCAAAATATGACATCAACTACCTTAGGATTATAATTCCTTTGTTTCTACCAAAAAGGAACTGCATTAGGTTTGAGGGGAATCTGATGTTTTACATTACTGCCTCGATATCTTTTCAGGTCTTCATAACTCTAGGCAAAAAATCTCAATATTCCATGTTTTGTAGCTTCTTTCTCTTCAAGTGAGCAATGTTTTCCAATATTAATCATTTTGGGACTATGAATATCCCCAATATTTATTCCTTCATATTTGCCAGTGGTAGGTCCCTTTTCTACCCTCTTTTGCTTAATGTAGGCATCATGTCTATTAAACAATTTTTCCAAAGATAGAGTATGGGGGAATAATATTACCTCGTAGTTGAAACTCATCATGTTAGCTCCATTTCTTCTTGACATAAGATCTTTTCTGATTTTCATCATTGAGTTCATGTTTAGAATTGGATTTGTCATTTTCTAGGAACAACTACAAGTTCTTGTTGTCTTCAAAGAGTTGCCAAGATTCTACATTATCTAGAATAGAGGCTCGATACACAATCTCAATACAATATTTCTTGTCTTTGAATTTTGTATTGTGGTAGTAGAAAAGAAGCAAAAACTACTAGGGAATCGGCTTTAGTGTTCATTTCTTTTGGCACTGCTTCGATAGAAAAGGCATCTAGGCCTTCTATTCCATCCCAAACTCTGTTTCAATAATTATTTAGCTTGTGATTCTTTATAGAAGATTGCCCTTTAATTTGTCTCACAATAAGTTCTACGTCACCTTGAGCTTTCAAAATCTTGATTCCTCTTTCTTTTGCTATCATTATCCCTAGTAACAAGGCCTCATACTCTATAATATTATTCATATTCTCAAACTCTGATTTGAAGGCCATGGGTCTGGGTTCTCCCTTAGGAGGTATTAACAATACACCTATGTTAGATCCTGAAGAAGAATAGCTTCCATCAAACTCTAGTGTCTGTATACCCATTAAATCTTTTTCCACATTAAGAATTCCTTCACTTAGATGTTCATTTCTTTGTTCATCCAAAGCCTCTTCAATGAATAACATGTAATTGCCAAATTCCAGCTCTTGATAAAGGATCTGAGTTTTAGGATCATTTAACTTTAAGACTATAAATTTTGCTTTTTCTTTAGGTTCTAACTTGACTTTTTTATTCCCAATAGGTATGAATACCTGGGACCAATCTAGTTTTATTTCTCCTCCTAAATCTTGGAAAAAAATCTGCTTAAGAGAAGTCCATAACTCATAGGAATATCTACTACTAGAATGGTCAATAAGAGTTTCTTTTCTAGATGTAAAGCCAAGGCTACTTGAGAATCTTTAATTTTCCCAAGAAAAGGATGCTATTTGACATCCATAGAATAACATCTTCCATGTACCTTAGTGAGGTTGAGACCCAGGGCCTTAGCCATAGAATAGGGCATGACATTGTCTGATGCACCTAAATCTATTATGCAATTGCTTAGTTTACACCCATTAATATATAGTGAGATATAAAATGGGTTAGGTTTTTGCCCAGGAGAAGTTGCTAAAATAGTATAATCCTCTTTATTAAACAAGCCAGATGTCAAGGTTTCATCTTCTTTCTCCATATTTACATTGTGGTTCAAATCTGAAACATTCCCTTTACATCGATCTATCGTATTTTTAACTCAGAGGGGTGAGATTTAAAATAATCTATAGGGGAAATTTGAATTTTTTATTCTTCACAGAATTGAATGAAATCAAAAGGCACTTTATGCTTACCTATTTGTGAAGTGGATATTGCTTGATCAATATGAACATTACTTGCCAAAGGACTAGGATCATTCTTGTGAGTATGACTGGAGGATTGATTCTTTTGCCTTTGACCTTGAGTCAATGTTGTGTAAGAGCTTCCATCAATAGTTGCATAGCATTCACCTTTTGATTCAAAATCTGACTTATATTCTAAAAATAAATTTCCAAAGTCATCATTTGAGTATGAATTTGATTTTGGACCAGGGGTTGTAGTGTTCAACTCATTGGTGGATAATAACTGCATCATACAGGCAGTTTTTGGATAGCTCTCACTATCATGATCTATTGTCAAATGAAAGACACACATATTTCCTTTCTTTAGTGTTGCTTCAATTTGCAACCTAGGTTGTGAGCCTATGAGTTGTGGATATTTTCCACCATTGTTCCTTCCTGGAAAATTTTGATAATTTTTCTAATAAGAATTATTGAATCCAGGTAATTGCCTTTTTGCCCCTATCAATTCATTTGACAATTTCTAAATCATTTCATCAGATGATGTGGTATTACTGGAACTTCTTTTATTTTGGAGTTCTCACTTCCATTTTCTTGTGAAAATCAAATCATCTTCAAATTCAATTGCCTTCTTTTGTGCATCTACTAAATACGTGGGATGTGCTCTTCTCAAATCATAATTGACATCTGGGGGGCATTGCACTTATAAAGAAGGTTTTCAAATTACCAGTTTTAGGTTTGATAGTAGTTGGAATTTTGCTAATAATCTTATATTGAACCTAGCAATAAAATCTCTCATACTTTATTTTTTAATAGAAGTCAACTATGTTAACAAGGCATGTTCATCTTCGGCAATTTTAAACCTTGTCTCAAAGGTCATTCTCATTGTATCCTAATCAATGATTGAGCCATCATCTAGATTCTAAAACTAGTTTGTTGCACTTTCTATCAAGGTTTCTACAAATAATCTTATAGCAACATCCTCATATCCAATTCCTAAGACATGAGCAGTTGCAAAGAAGGCTTTAATGTGTTCATCTGTAGTAACTTTCCCATCTCCTAAAATTTTTGGGAAATTCTTCCTTGAACTAGCTGAGAGGGGATGGTAGGTTGTTAGTGCTAATGGTCCTATTTCTGCAACCCATGGAGCAACCATGATTGTTCTAGTAGTGTATGGAAGGAAATTAACAACTGGGGGAGTAGTAATTCCATGTAGGGCCAATACCTGATAGGTAGAATGAAAAGTACTAGTGTCTTGATTCCTAATAGAGGAAGGTGGTCTACTTTGACTTTTATTTTCACCTTTATGCTTTAGAATGTCTAAGATGGGAAAACCAAGCTATGTAAGTTTATCAAAAATAGGGTCTTTCCCACCCTGTTCCTTGGTACTTTTGAGGAACTTTATTTGTTCCAGGGTGCTAAGTTAATTTTTTCTTTGAGTTACTTGTCTCAATTGTCTTTCTTCTCTTCAGATGTCCCTCCTTTGAACAACTCTTTCTAAAGCTTTAGCTCTCCTTTCTTCTTCTTCCAACACTTGTCTAGCATTCCTATAATGTTCAGAATTACTCCTATGTCTCCAAAAAAATGTATTAAGGGATGAAATTATGGCTTCTTGGTCAACTTGAAAACCAAGGCTAGGTTGGAGCAGTGGAACAATGTTTCATGAGGTAGTACCATTTTTCCTCATGACATAGGTTTTTTAGTCAAGCGACTATTTGTCTCCCTAGCAGAGTCCCCAAAAATATATTGGTAAACATATTTGTTCTTCTTTGATTATGACTCTTAAATTCCCAAATTAGGAACAATATCTAGTTACAAATAGTTGAAAAGTCATTTATGAGTAGATTGGCTTTCCTCTGAATTGATAGGTACAACTCCCTATGGTAGATTTGCAATGAATTGTATTTTGTTTCTAAAACTAAATGGGGGTATGTTCTTAACCCAAGAATAGAAGAGGTAAACCAAGCTAGACCTAAAGAGAATCCAACTTAGGAAAAAAGGATTTATGAAGAATTGATTAAGTTTATGAACCCACACATTTTATGAACTCATAAGGCTTAATATTATTTTAACAATTACAGACTTAGTTAATTTTAATCTGAACTACAATTACCTTAAAGGGAAAAATGCTTGAAAGATCTCTCTTTAAACATGCAGTGACACTACCTATCACATTCATTTTCTACTTGAAAGCAAACAAGTGAAAGTCTATTCTTTCCTTGCGTCAATCTAGACAAAAAGAGAAAGCATAAAACTATAACTACTAGAATTGGAACAGAAAATAATTGATATCAAAGCACCCTTCAATTGTTCTGCAACATCAAGTATTTCACACCAAATTTTTTTTGACCTTTTATTAATCTTTCAATTTCGTACATATATGATTTTGAGATGACCGTTACAATGGAAGTTCAATTGGTTCATCTTCTCAAAAATGACAAATGGAAAGATGCTAGTTTGTCATATTATAATAATTACATAGGAAAGCAAAAAAAAAAGAGGGCAAAATGTGAATCACTTCGACTTGTTCGCTAATTCTACTTTCTCTCTATAGGCCTTAGTGGTGACTATGATTGGGATGAGTTCCTCGTGCTTAAGCATGTGTATATTGGTGTATCTCAAGAGCCATTTGGAATGTTCTCTAACCAACTCCTTCATAGCATTCAATTGATTTGGTAGCTCCTCAGTGACCACATGTATGCATCCACTGAGTGTCTAAAGTTTTGTAGCTCTATTTTGACTACTAGAATAACACCAGATAGACTATCCAAAAATTTGGAGAAGTTCTCCTTCATGACATTTGTTCCAATGAGTGCTTTTCCTTGGCCACTAGTCTATGAATCTGTTTGTAACCCTTTCATGATTTTGAATCCTATGTCTTGAGTCTTCTTCACTTTGTCCTCTATTTCTTTGAGTCCTTTTTCTGCTGACAAAATCATTTTTGTCTTGAATTGCATGCTCTAAAGCCACTTGAATAGAGGTTCATCTCCCTTTGGCAAGATTTTTTCTTCATCTGAATGATCATCTTCAAAAGGAAGATGCAATCATTACACTTTGTCCTTTCTCTGACCAGAGTATTGCTATTTGATAAGATGTTATCCTTCTCCATTTCTAACCTTAGGATAACATTACTAATTTGTTCTATAATAGTAGCTCCTTCTAATTTGAGCTTCTCAATCCAATCCTTACCAATCTGGCTGAAATGCCTATCTTCCTGAAGATGAGAGATGAGGGCCTAAACCTTGGCTACAGTAGGATTTTTGGTTACTGATACTCCAGAGATAGTTGCTAATGGAGTAACCAACTACTTGATGAACCTATTCAATTCTTCTATCTCAGCCTTCACTCTAGTTTTTGATAACTTTAGACTTTCTAATTATCCCTCAATTACCTCGTTGGTTAACATCCACAAGACAATTTTGGTGTCATGTCTGGCCTCTCCAAGGTCCACCGAATGTAAAGTAAAATCTTTAGCAAGCATATCTTCAATCCTTTCTCCTTTGTTGGGCTTCGCTATCTCCATTGTAAGGTGCCCTATTTCTACATCTTGTCCAAGTATAGAAAAGGTTTTCTCCTTCTTAACCTTGGCCAATGCAAATCCAGAATGAACTATGAGGGATACAGTGTCTTTGGTGGACACTATCATCTTCCCTTTTCCTCTTTCTTTCCAGAGTATCTTCCAACCAAGAGTCAGTGCCTATCACTTTGGAGGTCATCCCAAGTGATTCTATACTAAACATCTTCTTCTTAACTGGAGTGATTTTCACTACAATTGAAGAGAAGGGATTCTTTGGATCTTGAGAAATGAGCTTTGAAGAGCTTTGTACTTTATTTACCTTTGGAGTCTTCTTTGCTACCTCATTAGACTTAGTAGACTCACTAATATTACTCTTTCCATCTCCCAAATCTACTATCTGTATTGGAGTGCCACTTGGTTGGAGAAGTGTAGCACTTACTGGCAAGATAGGGCTATGATGAGGAGAGGAAACTAGAGTGACATGGGGAGAAGGAACTAGAGAAACATGAGGGGATGGAACTGGTGTGACTTGGGGGAATGGGAATAGAGTGGTAGTACTATCCTTTGTCTCCTCTATCTTCTTTTCTTTAGCACCAACTTGGGTTTCCATGACTGGGAGGGAGCTACCATGAAAAGTCTTGGCTATGGGAATGCTCTTTTCTGGATGTTGATCACCTCCTCCCATAGGTTGAGCTAGCCCTTGAGTAGTAGCTATTGTTACACCTTCTGTAGCACTTTGGGAGGAAGAAGACATTGTAGCTATGGGAGAGGCATGAGTGGCTATACCTTTACTCTGACTCCTCTTGGTCATGCATTCCACTCACTTCCTTGTTCTCTTGATGATTATGGCCATCATAACATCTAAATCCTCCTCAACATCTTCATAAGGCTCTGAACTGATAGGAATGCCCCTTAACTTAGTTAAATATATATTACTATACATATTTTGTCCATTGTCCTCCAATCCTTCTACATTGAAGTTGATACCATATATTTTAATTTTCTCCACCATTCAATAGTCTTCAATAGTGGTAATGTGTTTGATCACACTTCCAACCTACAACACATCCCTTGAATATCTATTTGGGTCAAACATAGGTCTCACAACCTCATATGCCTCCAATTTGTATTTCATCTTGAACACCTTGAGCATATTCTTTACATCGGAGTGAGACTCACAATTGTAACCTCTAACTCTCATAGGGAATTCATACCCTTTCTTCTTCAAGCTTCCACTTAGCACATTCACTACATTGCCTACCTCACGATCTCTATCAATGTGATCATGTTGTTTAGGTACCTGGGTAGCTTGAAGAGGAATCCATTGAAAGTTGCAAGATGAAAATATGAGAAGGATGAGAACTAGATAAAATAGTTCCCAAACTGACTAATAGCCACCATTACCTCTAGGTTGAACCTCCTCTCCGGGCATCCCTGGAGTTCCCTACAAATTCTCATTGTAAATGTGTTATTAAGCTTGACATATTTTGCATAATTGTTCTATAATTTCAAACCTAGATAGAATTCATAACATTTCACATCATCAAGAAAGTTTTCTATTCTTTGAAGGCCTGACCAAAATTGTAGAGATGCTAGCATATAAATCAAAAAGGAATAAATATAAAAGGTATTGTAAAACTTCACAGTGTTAAGAGCTCTAGACAGATGGTCACTTACCTCATGGGCTTGATCAATATATTGTGTATTTGAAAAGATAATTTATACCAAAAAGAAATATTGTTCAACAAAATTGAGAGCCTCTACCTTACCTTTCAATCTCTATAGGAGAATAAAAATGTCTATAATCTCAAGCTTGAGATTAGTACCAAATAAAGTTTTGTGAACCTTACTCTTAGTGCCCCTCAGCTTTTGAAACTAGGATCACCTGATTTCTTTCCTCCACACCATCTTCTTCAAGGAGAACTTAGAGAGTGCTCCTCCTACTGTCAATTCCAAAAACTCCTCCCATTCTCAGACTCAGAGGAAATTCACCATATTTTTCCTATCAATGGAGATTAGAGCTATATGATTAGGTAGCAAAAAAAATTTGGTATCCAGATTGTAGTAATTTATGCATTCATAAAGTAATTCTGGAGCTTGGACTACCACCAAGAAACCAATTGCCTCCACTAGTCCACTTCCTCTGAGCTTCTCTGTTATATGATGAATTAGCTCTTACCTCAACCTCCTTTGTAAATCTTGCATATCATAAAAGTGGAGTGAGGTATCTATAAAGTTCTACAATGTAGACTTAATCCCATTCAGCCCATCAAATCTTGAAAATTTGGTTGTCATTCTGTTTGAAAAATAAGTAAATTAAAACTTTTGAATTTGGATGAGGCACAAAGGATTTAATTCACAAGCATAGGAAATTTGAAAATATTGTGCAATTTAGCAACATAACCATTCAATAAAAAGTGGTAGTTTGAAAAACTATTATATTTCCTTCTATATAGAAATCCTAATTCATCCATTTATCTTTAGGATCTACGCCACATGAATGAATTAAAGGACAAATCCATTAAATCAGTAAATGTGGGAGCCTCTAATGGACATTTCAGTGTCTTTTCACTATTTTTGTTGGCCCAATAGTAACTTTCCTTCCTTTCATATTTACCTTTCCATTTTCCATTGAGTTTCAAAAAATTAAGAACAGAGTACTCTGTCAGGAAATATCTACCTAGTTGGATTCTGCTAGTATACCTTTCCAAGAGAAATCAGATTGTTTCCATTAATATCTTAAGATGGCTCATGTGTAATTCTTTAGCTCAATCCCCTTAAAAATTTTATTTCTTTATGAATGCAAAGAATCACCCTCATGGGTTGAAAACCCACCGAGGAGAAGGCAATTTTTGTTTTTCCACCTAGGCTTTATTTTACACTTTACCTTTTGAGTTAACTTTTACTCTGGGTTTGGAAAATCTTGAAAGGACTACAAAAGTCAAAGGGGGGGGGGGCACTTTTTTTCCTTTTTCCTTCAAAATTGCTCTTGGCAGAAAATAGACTTCATGGGTCGAAGCCTGCCAAGGAGAAGTCATTTTTGGGTTTTCCACTAAGGATGATTCTGAGCATCATGATGAATCCCAAATGTTTCCCAAGGCAAAAAAAAATGTAATGAAAATGTGAATTTTCCATAAAGTAACTCATTATCTTCTTTCCTCAATGCATAAGCCTCATTTATTAATCTTTGCAGGAAATTACCTTCATGGGTTGGAAATGCGCCAAGGATAAGGTGATGCTCAATTTCTTGCAAACTTCATTCTTTCACAGGAAAATCATGATAAGCCATAAACAAGTTCATCTTTGTGAATAGCCTTATGGATTACAAGAATCTTCATCAAATTAGATACTGAGCTACCGAAAGACTCATGACATCAAGAAAAACCCAACTGACTATAAAAGTGTGGGAGAAGGGATGAAAAATCTGATGAAGACTCTTTTCACCTAAAGGGAAAAACTAGACCCAGACATACCTAGACCAAACTAAGACACAAAAATCTCCACTTTCACAATATGGATACAAGGTGAAAAGTGGGGCAACAAGGTCAACAAGATTCTCTTCATGAATAGCCTAGTCATCAATAGTATCCAATGAAATGAAGTGAATCTGCCAAGTGTTCTGACACTTTTTCAACTTGTTCTGACACTGTTCCAACTTTGTGGACCACAAGAGAAGTAACCTCAATAATTCTACATGTCACAAAGTCAATTCCCCACTTTCCTTAAAGTTTTTTCATTTTAATATTGTGGGAAAGCACTCATTGTCAATCCTCTAGTGATTGGTGATGCAACAAAATCCTTTTACTTTAGTCCCAATTACCAAATTTACCCAATGAAATAGCTCCAAATTTCTAGAGTGTCTTAACAATAGTATGAAAACTTTGAGCTATTTTTATAGGTCTACCTTATGTGGCTCATAAAAGAAATGACATCACCCATGCTACGTGTCACATAGTCACTTCCTTGCATTCCATAAAACTTATTCACTTTCATAATATGAAAAAGTGACTATCATTGATCTTATTCTAATCAACACTTTGACAAGATAAACCACACTTGGTTAAAGTATTGTCAAAGGAACGTTGGTGAGTCAACTCATAGTTAAAACCAAAATTAAAACAAAAGGTAAGGTAAAAATATTTTTAGGAAAGCATTTTAAAAATAAAAATAGAAAAATTGGAATAAATATTTTCTAAGGGAAAAATTTTCCTGTTGAGATAATGGGTGTTGCACACATTGCATAATATTGTTATTTTATTATTTTATTTTATTATGTAATGTTGTGCCTAGATGGACGTGCAACATGTAAAGATTCTCATGGAATATTCTTGATGAGTTGTATTGTAACATTGTGAAAATATTTCATGTAATTATTTAATATTGGGAAAAAAAAATTAAATGCCCAATATTAAATGTGGGGTCAGTGGGTTAGGTAGCACATGGTTTTAGCACATGGTTTATGTAATACCACTTAGTGGTTTTGTGGGACTTGCTACTATATAAGCAGCCACAAGGGTAGTTGTTGTAGTGAGTAAGAGTGAAAAGGAGAAGACAAAAGGCAAGAGTCAAGCGGGACAAGGCTTGACACGTTAGCCAAGGGAGCATTTGTGAAGGTTGGAAGCATGGCATGGGATGTGTGGATTCATGCTTGTTCACATAGTTTGCTCGGTTGTGGCTATGGCCATGAAGGCTTCCATGGTTGTATGGCAATGGTATTTTTGTTGAATAATACATGATGATGGATGCTTTTGGAGGCTGGATTTTTCCCTCAATGAGGGTTTCCCAGGGTATATCTTGTGTCACATTTTGTGGGTATGTTGTCTATTCTCTTGCATGTGGATTTTAATTCCGTATTTATTTTAGATCTATTATGGGTTATGTGGAAATGGTTATATTCTTTATTGCCAAGTTTCCTTACATTTCCCACATATTTTTAAAATGAACTAATGAAACCATATTTTAAAAAACTTGGGACACAAATATTATTAAGGTAGACATGAAATTTGATGTTTTTGTCTAGCGAAAACAAGTTTTAACACACATGATTTCAAATTTCAAAGAGTCAATTAGGTTTTCACTGATGTGAAAGACCAAGCCAACAAGTCATAACTTGAATAGGTTGTCTAGGAATAGATGACAACATCATAGTGGAACCCCTTCTTCTCTCTTCTTCCATAGTCCTAGCTAGGTGAATCCTTTGACTCAAAGGGAGATTATCCTTTTCATCATCATCTTCTTCTACATCTACCTTAGGGATGGTCTCTAGAATTTGAGGGATGAGGATGGCCATCTTCTATAACTTCCCTCTTCTTCTCCTTTTTATTGTGGGCTCAACCCTGGCCTTCTTGGTAACTAAAGGGGAGGCTTCTTCCTCTAGATGAGCTAGTGGTGCTTTCTATCTTTCTCCTTCCAACTCCTATTCTTGCTCTTGCCTAGGTGGGGACACTTGTTTAGCATCTTGTTCTTGAGCCACCTTTTCATCTTGAGGCTCTTTAGTCTTCGGCTCAACTCAGTTTTGGAAATATCTTTTCCTCTAATTATTCCCTTTATCTTCCCTAAAGTACCCAATATCCCTCTCATGTTGATATACCATTTTTGACTTGACCAAGGATTGAGCAGAGAAAATTGGTACTATAAATTTTTCACCTTTACCTTTAATTGGGTATGTTATGGCTTGAAAGGTAACAACCTATGGAACTAGGTCAAGGTTAAAAGGTTTCTTGATCCATTCCCTAGTTAAAAAAATTGTGTGCCTTTCCCTATGATTTACATCCACATTCTTATCTCTATCTATCTTCACATTCATGATCAGTCTATCCTAGATTTTTTTTCAATTGTATAATGGATCCAAGACATCTTAGGTGTCTTTTTGAATAGCCTTGAGTAGGATCTTTATTTTTAAGGCCTTTTTTTCCAGATATAGAGTCATCCTACAATAATACCTTGTTCAGATATCATAGTCATCTATTGCGTTCATCCAATGATCCTTTATAGCATCCTCATACACAAACTACTTCCCTACCAAAATTTGAACTCTGCCAATATTATCAAAATAAGGGCAAGAGGAGTTGTAATCCTCTAAGGGGTATTGATCCCACTCTAAGTCAAAGGTCATAATATCTTGTTTCTACTTGACCTCAAATGCACCTATAGTAATAGGCCATACCTATGTCTTCTTATGTTTCTTTCTCACTCTATCATATGTAGATGTGAGCTATATAGCAATCTCCAATAAGATGAGCCTATCCAATGGATATATTAGAAGTTTCTTTGGATTCACTATAGTACTAGCTACCCTTAGTTAAGTGATTTTTTTGAACTGGGTGTAGTAGGCTCCAATCTCTATGATCCTTATTGTTGCTTCTACTAACATCTATTTAGCATAATCACCCTCTATAAAATGGATGATTACAAGTATAGAAGCATCATTCACTATTTGGTACTCCTTTCTCTAATTTGAGATCTTATTCTTTACCAATTGAGGACATACTGCATAGGGCGAGACATTGACATCTTGTATGCTTCCCTTCATATATAGTCCTGAGAAATCAGTTGTCCTTGCCACTAATAAACATACCAAATATGATTTCAAATAAAACTTTGGGTCAGCTTTAACTCCTACTAGCTATTCATCTAAGTTTTCACTCAGCATGGCCTAATCAATTGGTATTTTGGTTGTTTTGATGGTCTCTATGAAATGGACCATCCAAATATGAAGATGCCCTACTACTAGTAGACCCATGATTCTACTCCAAAATACAATGGAATATCTAATATTATCATTCATATATCCCCTAGTCATGTCTACCTTTCTAATTTTGCATCGCACTAGTGTTCTATCAATAAAAAATGATGATTGTATGATCTTTGTGGCCTTCTTATCATTCTCCCTATACCATCTTTCTTCTTGATGATAAGTTATCTTCACATACTAATTAGCTCTAGGGAGATGGAATACTTTCTCAATATTCTTAGTTCTAAGGTCTAGGACTATCTCCCCTGTGACACTTTTGACAACTCTTTCTTTGGACACATAGTTTTTGGCTAGGGTCATAATGAGCTCAGAAGACTGCATGGATGCGAGATGCGAAGCAACATTCACCAACCATGATTTGATAAGTGACACCATCATTAGGGACCTCTCTTTTGTCTTATTGTAGAGTACAAGGGATGTGTTCCAATCTATGTCCCAACTCAGTATCTCTGATCTTCAAATGTCCATCCTGAAAATGTGATTTCTTTTGTGCACCTTAAAATTTGAAGACAATGGGTTTTGGAGCAATCTTCTCTACAAGAGAGGATGATGTGGATGCCATTTTATCTACACACAAAATAAAATCTTAGTCTAAAAAGATGAAAATAGAACATTAAACAAACACTAATTGCCAAAAAAACAAACCCAAAACACCAAAATATTGAAAAATAACTCAATCCCCCCTCATATCTCTAGAATGCAAATCAAAACACCTTGTATACCTTGATAGGTACACTAGGTGTACTAAATGACCTTCAAATAGTCACTTTGTGCATAGTTGCATACCTGTATAGGTGCGCACCCTAATGGGGTGTGCACATGGGCATGTGTGCTACAATGCACATGCATTCTCCATGTGCAAAAATGGGGAATGAGGATTTTTCTTCTTTTCTTTATGCTAAGGGTGTGCACATGTGCACCTTGATAAGGTGTGTATGTGCTCACCCAAACACTTAGTGTTTCTCTTAAAACACAAAAAAATGGTGCACAAATTAGCACCTTGACAAGGTGCACATCTGCACACCATTCTCTTTGATGTTCTATGTTTGTGTTGAAAAAAGGTGTGCATTTGTGTGAAGCCTCGTCCCGACCCTTCGTAGCATAGTTGATACCTTATTATTTTGATACTTATGACTTGATACATCAAGACACTATTGGATACACTGAACATATTATGTTATATTATTTCATGTTGTGTGATGTTTATTTTTAGATATTTGAGTTTGTCTTTTAATGCGTTATGAACATGTATGTTGATGAAATAAGTAAATGTAGGATTAACACTGTGATTAAGAGATTTTAATGGTCAAGAATATGAGTAGGATGAGACAAACCCTGATTGATTTATAGATGTATGTTTTAATTTATGTGATTCTCTGATACGTATATACATATGTGCATATGATTTTATGGGACTACTGATGTGTGCAATGAGTGTGCAGGATATTTTAGCTGAGAAACCCGACAGAGGAACGAAATTGATCCCTATGTTCCATTTGTGGAAACCTTGTTGTTCGTAATTTTATTTTATTGTGAGATGTATGAATGTATCTTTTCATGATCAGTAAATGTTATGTTTCGTAACTGTGCTCTTTAGTGTCACTTAACCCTCGTGAATTTGCATATGCTTTTCAGCGTGCTAGCTAGGGTTAGCTGTGTAACCTCTAGACCAAAGTTGGTTTAAGTTAGTGTCTTTTTGCTAATTTGGTTCTTAATCGAGTTTTGTCACCCTTAATATGGATTAGTACTTAATCTTCATTTTAGAGTTGTTAGATGGTCTTAATTATTCCTAGCTTTTGTTTGGTTCCAAATCAATTCCTAAGGCTTTAAAACATGAAATATTTATACCCAAGGGATATGGGTATGGGTTGGGGGCATTTTCCAACCCCTAAGCCCCTTTTATTGACTTTTGAGGTCACTCAAAAAGTCTATTTTTGCCTTTGTGCAAAAATTGAATATGGCTATCATGAGTTGAATCACCTCAACTCCACTTAGTGGTTAATCTTAGTATGGGTTGAGTTAGAAACTTCTAGATTTGTAGGTGAGTGGGGGAAGTTATTGCTCTTTTTGGTGGTTGAGTTTGGATATTATTTAGAGGCCTTTCTTGAAGTAGTTTTGGTTGTTACCCAATCTCTACTTTTAGAGAGGAGTCTTGGAAGATTGAAGGAAGGAAGGGAAAGCTCTTCTCAAGTTGTTCTTTTGCCATTACCTCTTAGTGAAGGTAGGAGTTTTTCATCTCCCTTGTTCAGATTTTCATGCTTGATTCATGCTTATGCTATTGTGTTGTTATTTGGATGCTTGTATTCTTGTTGGGTATGTTAGGAAAGATTGAAACCATGTTTCTTGAATGCTTTTCTTTCATGTTCTTGTTTGAATTTTTGAACTTTTCTTGTATGGGTGTTTTGGCATTATTTATCCTTGGATAGGGCAGAAGTGGCCAATTTTGAGAAAGGTCCTTTTAGTTGGACTCTAACAGTGTAGAGTCTCTTCTCAGGATGAGAAGAGGGAGAGAGGGTAGGGTGTTATGGGCCCCTACCTGTCAGCACAAACCATGTATGAGTTTTGGCATGTAAGAATGGAAGAACGAAAGTTCTTGAGTTATAGCCCCAATTGGGCACCTGGTTTGGTGTTGTGTCTGACATCTCCTATTGGAAAAAATCCACCTTTCCCTAGTTTTGATTCATTGAGAATCCTATTGTGAAAACCTTGTAATATGAATGTTTGATTTTGTCTCTTTGTTAAGCTTGTTGTCACCTGGTCAGATTTTGTTCCCTCCACAATCTTAGCAATGTATTACAAAAAATGATATGGATTCCTTGATAAGGAACATGAAAGAAATTTATTTGATTTTTGTAATTTTGGGATTGGAATCCTATAAAAATTGTATTTATCACTTTGTTGTAATGGCAACGACGTCGGGTTTTCTTCCTGGTTCTTTCCCGGCTGAGCTTTTGAATCAGGTTTGCCAATAAAATGGTGATTGAGTATTATTGTTTCTCATGAGATTTAATTGTAATTTTTAGTTATATGGATGCACATCAAAAAAAAAATTTGAGGTAAAAGGATGACATTTAATTATGCAAATTTTGAGTTTAATTATGTTAAGGAAAGAAAAATGGGTATGGTTGATATTTCAATTCAAGTTTGTACTTATTAGAAGATTAAATAAATCTTGTATTATTGTGACACAAATTATTGAATCCATGTTTTAAATCCATTCAAAAATATACCCCTTGTAAAAATAAAAAAAATACATTGCTTTGTAAATCTATACTTAGAAAAATAAAGACAAAAAAGAATGTTCCAAGAGTGTAAAAACTCTTTGGTTTTTGTATGGAGAACCAAATTTAAAGTTTTTTTCCTTGTGACAGGGAATTTTGGAGAATCTTTAATATCCATAAATGAAATATATAAATGTGCTTTCAATATTTAAATAAACTAACAAAGGAATATATCTATATGAAAATACAAACTAATATCCTTGCTTACCTACTTGCTTTATGCATTTAACCCTCCCCTTCTTGGCGTCAGCTTTTGGTGATGTGCTTGGAAACATTTTGTAGCAAGGTCAATTTAAACTGCCATAGGGTGACATCACTATACCCCCCCATCTTATCTTGTGCAGTGACTTACCTCTCATGGAAAAAGCGCTCATTTCATCCTTGCTTTGCAGTTTGAAAGATTGAAAAAAATTAATGCTATGCCTCCTTCCATCTTGTTTCCCTAGGTGTCACATCTCTAGGTAGGTCTATGTCATCTTTCTTTTCTTTTGGGTCAGCGCATGTTTTGGGGCAAGGAGCCATGGGAAGTGCTTGGAAATCGCGCAGAGGTTTGGGGTAGGGTAGGCTAGTATAGTAAGTGTTTAATTAAGTTTATTTTGTTTTAGATTTTCTTTAATGTTGAGGTTAGTGTTAGGTTAATTTAGGTTTAGTTTATGTTAGTAAATATGTTATGTTAGTTACTTTTTGTTATTTGTTAGTAGTTTTAGTTAGTAGTTTTAAATTTGTGTTAGTTTAGGATAAGTTTAGTATATGTTTTAAGTTAGTTATTAATTATGTTTGTTTAATTGTTATTTGTTTTTAAGTTATTTGTTTTAAATATTAAAATGTATATTTAGTAGTAATTTTATACATTTAGAGTTTTAGTAAACTTATTGTGAACTATTATCTTGTTTTATTACGTTAGTATATGTTAGACAAATAGAAAATGTTAAAGTGTTTTTCTTTATCAACTAGTCAAATTTAAGTATAATTTATATTGTTAATATCTTTAGAAATGTTTAATTCTTAATAGCATTATAGGTTTAAATAAAATTGAGATTTGAGTAAAGTTAATTAAAGTATATATATATATATATATGTATGTATGTATGTATGTATGTATGTATGTATGTATGTATGTATGTATGTATGTATGTATGGGTAGACGTGATATTTCTTTTCATTAGTTCTTGATTAGATATTTCAATTAATTTTAACCCGAATTCATTTAAATTGTTATTTAAATAATTTTACTATATTTTTGTGAAGTTAATGTAATAACGTAACTAATGATCGATATCAATATAATAATGAAAGCTTCAAAATCTTAACAATGTATTCCTCCACAAGTTTATAAACTTAAGATGAAATGTAGAGACCCTTTACTTAAACTGTGATCATAACCATATTGGACTTAGAGCATTTTAATTATTAAATTTTTTTAATTAAAAAATTGTGTGTTTTTGCCCTTGTAGTTTGGGCATGACAATTTGTGCACCTTGGGGAGGTGCACAAATGTGCACATTTCCTTGGTTTTCTAAGTTAAGTATTTTAGTGTAGGTTTTTAAGCTTTTTTTAAGTGTTTAACATGAAATAAAGGTGCACACTTGCACATGTTGGACAAGTGCAGATATGTGGACCTTTGATGACATATGTTTTGTTGTGATGTGAATATCAGGATTTAACTGTGTGATTTTTGAGTCAAACTCAATGACCCATGTTTCATGAGTAGTGATTCAACATGAATCCATCTCTCATGAGAATAAATGGAACACTTAGCACTCATTGGATCTAGGTGATGCTCACAAGGGTGAAGCACCGGGACTTCCCGGGAGGTCACCCATCCCAGTACTACTCCAGCCTGAGCGCGCTTAACTACGGAGTTTCCTCCACAGTTAAACCCAAAGCTTGCAACCCCATTTGCAAAACCTTCACCAAGTGTTGTGCCTTATGAACCATTCATTAGAAAGCCCCTTAAGCTCATCAATTGATAAGTAGGAGATGATTTCCACAGCTAGTCAAATTGTGATGTGAATATCAGGATTTAACTGTGTGATTTTTGAGTCAAACTCAATGACCCATGTTTCATGAGTAGTGATTCAACATGAATCCATCTCTCATGAGAATAAATGGAACACTTAGCACTCATTGGATCTAGGTGATGCTCACAAGGGTGAAGCACCGGGACTTCCCGGGAGGTCACCCATCCCAGTACTACTCCAGCCTGAGCGCGCTTAACTACGGAGTTTCCTCCACAGTTAAACCCAAAGCTTGCAACCCCATTTGCAAAACCTTCACCAAGTGTTTTGTTATTTTTTGCTGTGCACGTTTGGAGTGTCACACCTTCGGAGGTGGGGATGTGTGGTCCTAGAAGTAGTGAGGAGAATAATGAGAGAAGGGGAGGGGGGTCCCAAGCTTTTATAGGCTCATGCCAATGTGCACCCTTTGGAGGTGTGCACCTATACATGTGCACATCTCCAAAGGGAGATAACTATGCACTTGTGCATTTAGTGCACCTATGCACCCTAGAAGGGTGTGCATGTGTGCTAGGTACACAAGTGCACCATTTAGCACTAAAAGACCCCCAATTTGACCAAAATTCTCAATTCTTGTTAGAAATAGGAATTACTAGGGGGTTGAATCAGTAATTTACAAAATTTAATTTACAACTCAATATTATCATTTATATTGAACCATACATAAGAAAGTAAACAAGTAATGTTGAATAGTAATAGTAAACCATGTGCAAAGTTAACTCATGACACCATTTTTTGTTAACTAGAGAAACCTTGGCCAAGGGAAAACCCTGGTAGGGATAATACCCACTAGATAATATATTGATATATAAGTTCATTGTTAGAGGATAGACCCTATTAGGAGTCAATGAGAAAATTTAGTATAGAGAGTCCTTATTAGGAGACTTTGAATCCCTGTTAGGAGTTGTAGTACAGTAGATGCAAGATGAGCCCACTGCCCAAACATGCACTTCCAATTACAAGAAGAGCTCACTTCCCAAATAAGTAATTATACTTCTAGAATGTAGGTACTGTAACTTCTATCTTGACTGATCTCTAATCTTTAGCTTGATATTGGATCACAAAAATAACTTTACAAAACTTTAGATATATCACTTTCACACAAAGTTCGTATATCACAAAAATTCTACACTTCTCATCGCAAGATGTCTTTTGCATAAATACCATGCCTTTTCAAAAATTAGTGTTGGGTTAGCTAAGACTCTAATATACTTTTCCAACTTAGAGTAAACATCTAGGATGTCAGCCCTAATTGTTCAAGTAATTATTGTGTAAACAAAATAATTCTTTTCCTTTAATTCCACTATCCTATTTCACTAGTAAAATATGAATATCTCATTTTTGTGTAGTCCATACTAATATATGAGGTTATAAATTTCATCATCAACATGTATACTATCTCCATCTAAATTTACTAGTCATAATATGATGTCAATAACAAGTTACATACAAAAATATTCACTACTATAAACTGAATTCATACTTAGACAATTTTCTAAGTACCAAAAGCTAAGTATCTTTATTTTTGAGGTTTCCTATAAGCTTGTACAACATGTGTTACCATAAATGACAAAAATTACATATCTTGATTAGCCAATTGTCAACAATCTCCCCCTTTGGCATTGATGGCAACAAATTAGGGAAAATTGGCTAAGTATCAAAAACTTGTCAAAAATATTACAATAACAATACATTAATTAACTATTACAACTTATTTATCTTTCATATGCTCCCACTTATAATATGATTTCATACCTTACAATTTTATCTTCTCCCCTTTACCTGATTTACAATTTTCTTATTCATATTCTCCCCTTTTGGCATGAATGACAAAAGTTAGAATGTCAAAAACTGTCAAAATTTTTTCTCTTCTACCTTAAGCTGATAGCATCTTCATCCAATCATCAAAACTCACCTTAAGGCTGGTTAAACCTTTTATCCATGTATCCTTGGCTGATTTAGTAGAGATGAGAACTACACATAAGGCATATGATGCAATCTCAACTATATTAAGATTGGTATATAAAAAGTTTGAGTAGGTGTCCTTGACTTTGACACACTCCTCCATCTGTCTCTCACCAATAGATATTTTTAAAGCAATAGACTCTCTAAAATTTGATACCGTCTTCAAAAATTTGTTCTTTCCAAAGTTCTAGTTTCCTAATATTACTATGAATATTGGCAACTTGTCCTTCAAAATAATCAATTTTATCATATGGTTGTTGTATCTGGCTAGATAGATCCTCTAGCTCACTCATCTTACCTTCGATCTAACTATCAACATCCTTGGTCAACTTGTGAGATAGGGTACACTTGATGTACAATACCTTTCCATCCTATTGACATTTCCAAAGTTCCTTGATATAAGTATCAAGACTTACCAAATTATTCTTGATATTTTGAAAAATGGTGCTAAATAAAGTAGTATCATGTAAAATCTATGCCTTTGATTCTACAACATTCATAAATTTTTAAATTCTTCATCAAAATATTTTAGCACTACCTCTACTCTTTGTTCAGGATCTATCTCTATATGTTGGGCTGCTAGAGTACTATGTAATCTATCACTAACCTCCATCAAGGTTCTTTGCAGGCTCTTCATTGTCCTATTCTTTTCAATAAGTTTTGATAAAGATGAGATCAAGTCAGTTTGATCATCATCATTAGTTGTCAATCTAGCAAGAAAAAGAAGAGTAGATGAACTAGAAAGTTTAGATTCATCTTCCCTTTTCTTATTTTCTGATACCTGTATGACTCTTATTTCTTCTTCCTTTTTCTCTTTTCTTTCTTTTTCTCTCTTTTCTTCCTCCTCTATTCTCTTCTTCTTATCTTCTTCTAACTTCCTCTTCTTTTCTTCCTCAACTCTTCTTTTTGTCTATTCTTCAAGCAATTTCTTCTTGGCCTCTTCTATTTTCCTCTTTTCTTCCTCTAATAACCTCTTTTCCTCTTCAATTTATTTCAATTAATCTTCAATATCCTCAACATGAGATTTAGGTTGTTCTAAACTCTCAAAAGGGTTAGTATCATCAATGTTAATGTTAACATTGGTCTAATCAATTTGCATTGTGTCACCACTTAGTGACACTTCTAAGGTTCTAAGTGCTGATGAAGATGCTACCTTGGATTTTATTAACATATAACTTATAGCTTCTATAGTTTCACTCCTTATTTTTTCCTTCCCACCAACCATAAAAAGATATGGTCTCACCTTGCTTCTCAAGTAAGGTGCTAGATTGTTCAACAGTCTCTTGACTTCTTCTTCATCACTAGTCTTTCATATTGTCCTTATCATAGACTTCCAAAGTTCTATGTCATGTTCTTGAGCTAGTGCCTTCTTCTCAATAAGTTTGTCATAGACCTTCTAGTTTACTGCACCTTCAATATCCTTGAGTTTTAAATTTTTAGCTATTATAACTCTCACAGTAGAGATATCAATCTAATCTTTCTCAATGTCATTATACAAGTCCTAAAATTTGTTTATATGAACAAAGTTGCCTTCATTAGCAATAGCTAAATTAATCTTCTCTATCTTTGGCTTCTAGGGTTGCCGAGCTTTTCCTGCTAATTGATTAGAAGTGTTTACCTTCTCTATGACTAACAAATATGGGAATCTCTTAAGTATATGAAAGAATATATGATTGATCAGTGAATGAAATCTTAACACACCATTCTTGGTCCTCTTGATTTTCTCCAAGTTTTCAAGAAGTTGCATTTTTACAATTTCACTAAGGTTAACTTGTTCCTTCTCAACACATATCTTATAGGCTACATAGATGAATATGGTTGACAATTCATCAAACTTAGAACATGCACATATAGAGTAGGCAATAGTTGTACTTAGGGACCTTACATCATCTTGTTTAATGGTGTTGATCACCATGGCCTTTCCATTATAAACTACATTTTGTGTAGCTCTCAACCTTCTTTTTAACAATTTTCTTGCCTATAGATACACGTCCTTTTTTGCTAAGACCAGTTACCTCATGAATAAGGTCCACTAAAATATCAACTACATTATCTTCCATCCATAATTTTCCATCATTAATTTTACGTAGTATTATCTGTGTCCACTCATCGATGTCCAATTCTTGGTAGAAATAATATTTGAAAAGATCTAGTTCCTTTAAGTGTTCAAATCTAGGTTTCATAGTCATATCATGGTTAAAGATTAGTTCCATATCCTTGTTCATATACTCCCTCCCAATAGATTCAAAATTTCTAAAGATAACTTCCTACATCTTCCAAATAAACTACATTGTTCAAAGTAATGAATAATGCTAAATTAGGGTTTCCTTCTATAGGTTTCATGGAAACAATATTCAATTTTAGTCTCTCCTCATTCTCAACATTATGAACTACTGACATATCCATGATTCTATCAAATATAAACTTTTATTGAATAATTTATGTGGATAAACAATAAAATACCTCTTTCTAAAAATAGGATTTTCTTTGAAATATCCTTATTAAGTCACTTCTGAGTGCTCCATGCTTCTAATGTAATTGTAATGACGTGGTAATCAAGTTTGTACTCCATTTATTCCTTCCACTTGAACTTGCATTAATTATGTACTTTGCAGATATGAAAAGCTATCAATTATATTTTGAAATCAAATATCTACTCAAGATCTTCTATCCAATCTTCAAATGCTACATGAGGTTTACTATAGTTTCCTTCCATCATGACAATGCTCCACAAAACTTTGCTTCATGAAATTCTCTGTAAAAATATATTTTTCATCTTCTTCTATGGAGTTGACTTTCTCTATAATAACATCAACTCATAATTCCTTCATAACTAGTTTAGATAAGCTCTAAATTACAAGCAAGCTTAGACATTATCTAAAATTATCTCAATACACATTTTCCCAAATTTACTACCCTTAATTTTATCTCTAAATCAATTTTCAAATTCTAGTGTAGTTAAAAAGATTAATTTAACTTAATTGAATCAAACTCAATTACTGACTTCAATCTTCCTATTTCATCATTTTGTAACTTTTCTTTTGAGATGTTTAATCCTTTTACAAATGCCTCATTAAGTTCTTGTTGAAGTTCATTGATTACATTTCTTTGTTCCTCATTATCTTTGTTAGTTCTAGAGTTTTTTTCATGATTCCTTTTGTCATTTCTGATGTTTCTTCCATCATTCCTTCTATTTATAAATTTTCTTTCATTGTTTCTTATATCTCCAAAGTTTTTGTCCATTCTACAATACTTTTCTATATGTCCAAAGTTATTTCATACTTGACATACTGGAGTTCTACTTCTAGGATTCTGTTGATCATCAAGTGCATGCTAATTCTGAGCTATGTGTCCAAAGTTGTTACACTTATAACACACAATGTGTCTTCTATCTTCATAAGGTCTTCCTTCCCTCAATGTCCTTTCACTGGATCTTCTTCTATCTGTAGGGTTAGTATTTCCAAATGTTCTACTATTCTTTCTATCATTATCATATTTAGGATTCCTACAATCATTTTCTCTATGACCCGTACCATGATAATTATGACAATAAAAATCCATAACATGATTAAATGACTTATTTAATCTCTTTTCATATGACCTATTTCATTACATGAAAAACACTTACCTCTAAATTAATACTTGGTTTCCTTAGGAGATTCCATTTTCTTTGGTTCATCTAATATCTCAACTTCTTTAGGTTTATTAGAAGATTGACTATATTCAATTTTATCATTAGATTTATATTTTTCTTTTGGATCTTATCTAATCTTAAGTTTTTTTGTAGACATTTAAATAGATAACCAATACCAGTCATATCATAACTAGGTCTCTGTATTGACATTGAATCATCAAGATTTTCTCTACTAGAATAAATCTTATCAAGTTGTTGCTTGTATTGAGTTAACTCTCCTTTCACAATAGTTTTGTACTTATGAAGTTCATCATGATCTTCTTTCAATGTTTCAAATTTACATGTCTTCTTTGCCAGACTTACTCTAAGATCTATATTCTTTTTCTTCAAATCAGATTCAACTTTTCTATGATCATTCTTCAAAATTAACTCTAGATTGGTAATCTTCAATTCATGCTTCAAGATTTTGTATTCTATCTTCAATTTTGAATAATCATCATCATTAGTTTCAGATTCAATAGATTCAAGCTTGGATTTGAGATGTTCAATCTTTTCCTTCAATTGTCCAATGTATACTTTGAAGTCTTCATATCTATCCTTCAACTTATCTCTTTTTTCAATAAGGAGATCAATTTGTTCAAGTGCCTCTTCAAGGTTCTTCATCAACTGTTCCATATCCATAGGGATCTTACTCAAGCTGCTAAGACTCTTCTAAGTAAATGTTCTCTGATACCATGTGTTAGAAATAGGAATTACTAAGAAGGGGGATTATTATGAGGGGGGTTGAATCATTAATTTACAAACTTTAGTCACCAATTGGATATTATCAATTACTTTGAACCATACATAAGAAAATAAACAAGTAGTGTTGAATAGAAACAATAACCATGCACAAAGATAAATCATCACACCATATTTTGCTAACTAGGGAAACCTTGACCAAGGGAAAACCCTAGTGTGAATGATATCCACTAGATAATATACTTATATATAAGTTCCTTATTAGAGGATGGACCCTATTAGGAGTCAATGAGAAAATTCAATATAGAGAGTCCCTATTAGGAGACTTTGAATCCCTGTTAAGAGATTCTAATCCTGTTAAGAGTTGTAGTATAGTAGATACAAGATGAGCCCACTGACCAAACATGCACTTCCAATTACAAGAAGAGGTCACTAACAAAACAAGTAATTAGACTTTTGGAATGTAGGTACTATAACTTCTTTCTTGACCGATCTCTAATCTTCAAGTTGATCTCAGATCACAAAAATAGCTTTATAAAACTTTGTATATATCACTTTCAAAAAAAGTTTAAATATCACAAAAATTATACACTTCTCATTGCAAGATGTCTTTTCCATAAATACTATGTCTTTTCATAAATTTTTGTTGGGTTAGTTAAGACCACAATATGATTTTCCAACTTAGAGAAAACATCTAGGATGTTGGCCCTAATTGGTCAAATAATTATTTGGTAAACAAAATAATTTCTTTTCTTTAATTCTATTGTCCCATTTCACTGGTAAAACACAAATATCTCTTTTTCATACAATTTGTACTAATGTATGAGGTTATACACATCATCATCAACATGTATACTATCTTCATCTAACTTCACTAGTCATAATATGACATCGGTAACAAGTTACATACAAAACAATACACTATTATAAACCAAATTCATACTTAGATAATTTTTTGAGTACCAAAAGCTAAGTATCATTATTTTTTAGGTTTTTCTTGTAAGTATGTACATCATGTGTTCTCATAAATGACAACAATTACATATCTTTATTAGCCAATTGTCAACAATTCTAGCATCTAGTTCTTTTCAATTAGAGGACAAGGGCTAGACTCAAACTCCTAGTGGAGTCCCAAAATGACCCAGGCCTTAGACTAGGGGTCTAGGAGACAAAAAATTATGCTAGGGGGTCCCCATCTCTAGGAGAAATAGGGTGTACATAGTGAAACCACAATATAACCAAGTGAGGTCAATTAACACTCATTCCATCCATATTTCATTTGTTAATCAAGTGATCTTGATTAACACTCAACTTCTATGAATTCTTTTTTACACCCAAGTGATCTTAGTAGACATTATCTTCTAAACTTGGAAAACATTGGAATGATCGATAGACACATGAAACTATTTTCATCACTCAAGTGAACTCATAATACACTAACTTGTAAAGATATGACATTTTGTGTAACATCAAATACAATATATAATTGATCAATTATTTTGAAAAAAAATGTTGATTGTAAAAAGGGTACAAGTGGATGCACTTTCTTTCTAGGTAGGAGACTAATTTCATGGACAAGCAAGAAGCAGAATTATATTTCACAATGTACATAAGAAGCTTGATATGTTGTTGTGGCATTCAATTTTTCTAATGTTGTATGGATCAAGCAATTTTTGAAAGGTGTGAAGGAAGAAATTACTAAAACTATTGTGATATATTGTGATAAGACAAGTGCCATAAACATATCAAAGAAGCCTATGATGCACAAAAACACTAAACATATTAAGATCAAGTATCATTACTTAAGAGAGTTAGTGTGAGACAAAGAAGTGAGATTAGAATATGTGAATACCAAAGAATAGATAGCTGACATATTCATAAAAACACTACCTAAGGATTCTTTTGAGTATCTAAGAGGTAAGGTAGGGGTCATTCCTTGACCTAAAGAAAACTGAGAAGAGATGTACTATTGCATCAATTTTTATGATCAAAATATCTTACATATTGATGTAGGAGGTAACATTTTAAGAGTTTCCTAAAGATTTTGAAAAGATGGAATGAAGCATGGAGAAAATAGGACTATAAGGAGTTAAGGTAAACAAGTGGAAGTGATATCTCTAGGTAAAAGCATAGATCTGTGTCATCATTCAGGATACCAAAACCTATTTTGGTCAAATCTCATTTCTCTATCAAAACTCTCTTTTTTTCAAAAACTAAAAATGCCCTTTTATAGATCTTAGATTCAATATCATCATTATATAAAAAATTTAGTGGTTTGATTAGTTATAATATGTTATAATTTCAAAATATTATAAGTCAATATTACAACATTTTAGAAGATGCTCCTTGAAAAAAGGGAAAAAAATAGTAAATCATATCAAAAAATTAAATAATTATATTTATATCTAGAGGAGAGAGTCCTCTTCATAAATATGCAGTTTTTTTTAAAGAAGGTGTAGATTTGATAAGGAGGTTTTGATAGGAGGAAAAAATTATTGGATTTTGATAAGGTCGAACTTGAGTACTTATAACAAAGAGAATATACATCAAAAATAATTATTAATTTTTTTGTTCCCTCACTATAAATGTCATCTATAAGATATTTTAAAATTAGAAAAAAAAATGATTTGCATATACTTGTTTGATGGGAATTGTGCCCTATATTTTTTATAGTTAAAAAAGGGACTTCAAAATAAAAGAAAATGAATAAATTCTTATTTTAAGTTTTCTTAAAAATTATAGCCATAAAATTCATCTAGTTCTACACATTTCATCAGCTTATATCATCTTCAAATTTTAAACATAAATACTATTTTTTTTGTCATTAATGTTGAATTGTCACATTCTGATATCCTGTCTCTTTATAAAAAGGTGACATAGGTTTGTGCTTTTACCCCTCTATACCATTCAAAGAAGTGCTATTAAGATGTTATTTATGTGATATTAAAGAGAAGAGATGTATGTAAATGGTTGATGTCTTTGGCCTTGTGGTCAAATAGGTAGAAGTTATGTAGTTACCATTCATATCTGTATGAGGGAGATTATGATGTTGCAACAACCATGAGTTGATATCATGAGTTATTAATAGAAAAAGTTGTTAGCAAAGAGGGAGCATCTAGAAATTTCATAGATGAGAATTAGAGTAAAAATAAGAAAGAGAGAACATACATAGAGTGAGCATACAATACATGTTTTGAAGAAGATAAAATGAATATTTTTGGACTACATGGTAGGTAGAGGTGTTGTCATCAATGCCAAAGAGGAAGATTGTTGGAAACTACAATAGGAGAAATTTTTTTGTTGTTACTAATGTCAAACCTAGTGGAGTGACATTTACTGACAATGTAGAGTGCCATATAATTTTATTGATATTAGGATTTAAAAAGAGGAGATACTAAGGTGAACTAGTCAAGTTGTTGAAAAAAGAAGTTAACTATCATGGAATTACAATGGGAACTTGATAGGTTAGTCCTTGACATGATAATGTATTTTTTATTCATTACATGAAGTAACAATGACAAATGAAATGATGTATGAGTAAAATGACAATAAGTTTAGTGAAACTCTAAGATTGACCAAGTACCAGTGTTGGTCAATCAATAAAGGAGATAAGACATAATGAGAAATTTAAGAATCTAAGGAAAAATATATATAAGTTAAGCAATAGTTATGTCTGAGCAATTTGGAGAAGGAAATGTTAGTATTGATTGAGTACAAATAACAACCAAGCAAGACAGTGAATGAGTGAGACTAGTCTATGGAAAGGATTTGATGAGAATTTTCTAGAAAGAGGAAGGAGAACACAATAATGGAAGGATTCGATGAATCTAACCTAACCCTAAGATCTAAAGTTATTTTTAACTAAAAAAGATAGAAATTACTTATTTTAGGAGGCATAAGAGATGTTTTCTAAGGTTAGTTTGTCATTGATTGGAAATTTCAAGGAGAACTAGTGAAGAACATAGTAGCAGAGGTGAAGTGAATAGATTTGTGAAGTGTGACTATTTGAAGAGTTGCCAAGAAAATCAATGATGGAGATGATAATGGAGTCTAGTTAATGAATCAAAAAATGAGATGAATTGAGATTTGAATTTACAAAGTGATTTATGTTTTACAGATTAAAACTAATGTTACTTTCTAACCATTATGGAAGTCAAAATCCTTTAATCAAGGTTGATGTAATAGTCATTTTTAAAATTATTTAATTAAGGTGACATTCTAATGGAATGATCTAAATTCCTCTAACAAGGCCACTCCTTATAGGGTGATTAAATCCTTTTGTAGGCTCACAACTCATAGTGTGTTTTGTAACCTTTAACATGGTTGGCTCTCAACCAAGCTCACTTCAAAAGAATGAAAAGTGGTAGCATGTTACTTGGTGCTTTTTCCATGTTAAGTCCTGGTGTCATTTACTTGTGTAAATGTAATAGTGTGCATGTCATTTCTACAGCTATTTATTTTATCATTAGTTGACACATATATAGAACAAAATGTTAAGTTGTTGATAAGTTGTTATATGGATCGAGCTGTTTAATGAGATTAATTTTTTTAAAGCTATTAAAGTTGAATTGATACATCTGGACCTAAGGATTATTAATTCACCCCCTAGTTATTATACTCATTCTAATATTGAATACAAAAATGTACACTATGAATAGAGTACAAATTAGAAAAAGAATTGGTAAGACACCCTATAAACTTTGGTTTGTACATACACCCTTAGTTAAGTATTTCAAAATCTTTGGAAGTAAATGTTACATTAAGAGAGATGATGACATTGGAAATTTTGATTCAAGGAGTGATGAAGATGTGTTTCTTGGATACTCATTGAAAAGTAAGGCATATAGATGTTTTAATCAGTGAACTAAGACTATTGTTGAGAGTGCAAATGTGAGAGTCAAGATGAAAATTTTGGAATTTGGGAAAGAATACTTGATTACAATTCTAACAAAGAGACTAATATAAGGCCAAATAAAGAAAATATTTATCTAGAATTATTTTGTGAGACTAAAATTTATTTGTAGAATAAAATTCAGAGAGAAGTATAGAGAGAAGCAATAGAAGAACCTAGATTCAAACCTAGAGCTGAAGTTAGAGTTGAAGTGGTGATACCTAACAAAAACATGAGAAAGAATCACCCTATTGATTAGATTATTGGAAGAAAAGTCAAATGATTCATGAAAAGAACTAAGGTACAAGAAGAACTATCTTTAATTTCTCAAGTTGAGCCATAGAATTCTAAGGAAGCTTGAAAAGATGATTATTGGATTAAAGCTATGGAAGAAGAACTAGAGAATATTGAGAAGAACAATACATGGGAATTGGTTCTTAGACCTAAGGATAAGAATATTATTAGAACTAAGTGGGTATTAAAAAACAAAATGAATGATCAAGGTGAATTTGTGAGAGAAAAAGAAAGATTTTTATGTAAAGGTTATTCACAACAAGAAGGAATTGATTTTGAGGAAACATTTGCACTTTTTTCTAGAATAGAAGTGGTAAGAATGTTTTTGGTATATGAAGCTAACAATTTAAATTTTTATCAAATGGATGTAAAATGAGCTTTTCTAAATGGTAAACTAAAAGAAGAGGTATACATTGAGAAGCCTAATGGTTTTCCTTTGATAGGTAAAAAGGATATGGTATGAAGATTGAAGAAATAATTGTATGGATTGAAACAAGCACCTAAAGCCTAATATGTGAGATTGGATAAGTATTTGACAAGTTAGGGATTTGTAAAAGGTAATGCTAATAGTAACTTGTATTTGAATTTTTTTGACAAAGCCTTACTAATTTTTGAGGTATTCTTGGATGACATAATCTTTGGAGGAGATGATGAAGCAAGTGAAAAATTTGTAGAAGAGATGAAGAAGGAATTTGAGATGAGTATGATTGGTGAGATGAAGCATTTCTTGGGACTGTAAATCATTTAGAATAAAGATGGCATTTTCATATCATAGCCTAAATATCTTAAGGACTTGTTGAAAAGATTTGGTGTGAAAATTTGTCAACATGTTGGAACATCTATGGTAACTAGACATAACTTATCAAGCAAAGATGGAACCCGTATTATTGAGAAAAAAATTTAAAGATCTATGATTGGTAGATTGCAATATTTGATACACACTAGACCTAACATATGTAATGTAGTTGGAATTATGGCTAGATTTTAGGCTGATCCTAATGAGTCACATTATGTAGTGGTAAAAAGGATTTTTAGATACTTGAAGGGTACACCTAATTATGGATTATGGTACAATAGATAAAATAATTTCACTTTATGTGCATACACTAATGTGGATTGGGTAGGAAGTGTAGATGATAGAAAGAGCTCTAGTGGTGAAGCATTCTTTTTAGGAGGAAGGTTAGTTTCTTGACTAAGAAAGAAACATGATACTCTATGAAAAATAGAGTATGTAGCAACAAAAAATAGTTGTAATTAGATTATTTGAATGAAGAAAATGTTGAAAGGGATTGGGTTTTATTTTATAGAGCCTATTATCATACATTTTGATAACACAAGTACAATGAGTATGTCAAAGAATCCAATTTTACATTCAAAGAAAAACATATATCTATTAACTATCACTTTTTGAGAGAGAAATTTGTAGATAAAGAAATCGAATTGGAGTATGTTGGAGTAGATAGAAAACATATTTACAAAACCTTTGGCAAAGGACACATTTGAGTACTTGAGAGGTATGTTTGGGGTTATGCACCAACCTACTTTTGAGAAATTGATGCAAAGATTGCATTAGTCCAATGGTAATAGAGCATTATTTATTTTATCTAGACTGGATTCTTGATGCTTCCTCTATGGGGGAGTATTTGTGTTTGAGTTGAGTGATGAAGGACTCTAAGTAACTGATATTTAATAGTGTCTTTGGATACTTGATCTTATTGTAGATCTTATGTAGACAATTGACACAATGATACCTTTATCATTAATGTCAATAGGAGAGAGAGTTACTCTTGAAAAAAATCATTTTTTTACATATGTTTTGGGGAGAGTAATACATGGAAAACATCCTTGTATATTGATTGATGTTAATAAGGGAAGAAGATTCAAAGGATCCTATTCTTTCAAGGAGAGATATTCCTAAAGGAGAGATTTGATTGATGAAGAGGATGTGAAAAGATGCTAATGTGTGGGGAGGTTAACACCTTCCTTATGTGTGATGCTTAAATTATAGCTGACATTCATGGACAACATGAATGGGGGGTTGTTGCAGTAGAAGTAATTGGTATTCATGAAACTTAGATGTTTCTAATCTATGTTACCATCAATGCCAAAGGGGGATATTGTTAGCATGAATAGATGTCATATTCCTATGGGAGAGTACCCTAGCATTGTTTGAGTCATGATTCAAATGTTGTGTGTTGCATTCATGAAAATTTTTGTCATTGATATCAACATATTGATTGTTCTATGAAGACTATTAATGCACTAGATAAAAATTTTTTCCACATGGTTCAAGAATTGAATATCAGCTTATGTGTACTTGAAAGAATGCTCTATAGTATGCTTAGATACTATAGTTAATCATCCATATAAAAAATGAAGAGTGGACAAAGTTATGCTGGTTTTGGTGAAGATAATGTTCAACCAAAGTTTATTGGAAGCATATGCCATTGTTTGGATTATATCTCCTAATAGAGATGGAATCAGGTGAAAAAAACTTGGACATAGGTAGAAGATATGATATAGATGTTGTAGTTAAGAACACACATCCATATGATCAATGAGTATATAATTATGAATATTTTGAGATGATAGTTGTGTATAATCTTGTGAAAAGATACATTGCTGTAATATAAAATGTAAATGTAATACCTTAAGTTGGTCCTATATTATTAATGTAAATTAAGAAAGCCTCAAGGTTGACTCAATAATTTATTCTAGTACTTGTTATAAAGGAAGGATTATTTCCTTGGTTGTAAACATGAAGTGCAAATATTGTGTAATCAATGAGATATTGTATTTTGAAAACTTACATACAAATTATTTTGGACCAAAGAAGTAGTTGGTAAATTTGAGGCATGGTGAGATCACAAGGAACTATACTTGGAAAAGAATTTGGTGTTGGAAAATATTGATGTACAAATGTATTATTCAATGAGGATAATACAAAGGCTATTTGGATAGTAAGTTTAGTGGTCTTCTTATCATGTCCTAACAAAGTTGGCACAACTCCTAACAATGTTGGAATCTCTTAACAAGGATTCAAAGTCTCCTAATAGTGATTGATATGTACAAAATGTATTTCATTACCTCCTAACATAATTCATCCTATCACAACGAGCTTTTATAGTAGTACATCATCTTGTGGGTACCATCCCCATCAGGGTTTTCCCTCTGATCAAATGTTTTCCTAGCTAACATATTTGGTGTTATTATGTATGGTTACCTTTCTATGGTTTTTATATCTACTATTTATATATTTTAAACTTAATAAGGATATTGAGAGTTTCTTTAATTACATAACTGATTCACCCTTCCCCTCTCAATTATCTTGGTGGACTTTACTTTCTAAAAAGGACTACATTTACACTCACAAATTTATTAGTTCTCTCATAGATAAAAAATTTATTTTTATTCTAGGGATATACAATGTCAATAATATTTCTTATTTTAATACGAAGAAACATTCTCATGAATTTATCATGACCTTGAATGAGAATCAGCACTCAATTACACTTAACCTCCATCTAATCATTCATATTTAGAAAACCAATCTTTATTAAAGGTCATGTGAAAAGATGAAATTGAGTAAATTAACCATGAATCAACACTTGCATGAGTGACCAAAGTTAAAATGAATACATCACTACCTTCCTCCTTATAATCAAAATCAAAGTCAATTTTTTTCTCATTTATTATTCTTTTCTTTGTTGTAGTCATTACACATGTATCCCAACTCACAACAAATACCTTTAGACTTTCCCAAGTATCGAAACCTCACCATGGGTTTTGATTTGTTATGTTTTTCATCGTTCTTGATTTCTCTTCCTTAGGTCTTTTAAAAATAATGAGGGTCTCTTAGCATTGATGGATACCTTCCTTCTCGACTCTTCAAATAATTAAAAAAAACCCACCACACCTTCAATTTTCAAAATAACTGAAGTACCTATTGGATCCTGATTTGAAAAGATTTTAACAACCCTTGCAGATTAAAAAATGCCTAGGAATCAGCTACACACTATGACTAGTACTCCCAGATGTTTCATTAGGAGCAACTGACAAGAAATTTAGTTTTATTCCCTTTGAATTCTACAAAATTTAGGCTGGTCTACCATGAAATTTATTATCACTTTCTTCTCTAACAATATTTTGCCATAAATTCAATTATAGTAGACGATAACCTTTAATTATTCTAATTTAGATAAAACAAAAGAACTATAAGGTAACTAATTCTCAAGATCCTAAAGCTCTCCAAAGCAAGTATAGGCTAATCCTTTTCAGATCTACAACAAGAATTGAAATATTAAATATTTTGAATTATGAATTTAAACACTATGTAATTTTAATGAATTGATCAACCTTAGTACATGGCCGATGTTTTATCCATTGGGTTATCTACTCAAAAAATTTGATACCATGACTTCAGATCTATTCCCTTACTTTATGAAGAAAAACAATACTCAATCTCAAATCTCATTCTTATTAAAATCTCCCCATGAAACACTTAAATTCTCTTAGATCATATTAAGCATTTACTCAATCAATCTGATCAACATCAAAATATGAAATAAGATATAATTCAAGATGAATTAGAACTAAAACTCAATACATTTTTTCATTGTATCAACAAAAATCAAAAACAACATAAGAAGAGACAAAACCCAAATTGGGAAAGTTAGAATATTTCTCCATTTGTATTAATTAACTTGAAAAAAAACATTTGAAGTATCAGATCTTGTGAAATAAGATAACTTAAAAATAGATTTTACACACTGGAAATCTATTCTCTTTTAATATGAAAAATATCAAAAAATTACATTGCATAGTATTGGACCAACTCAAAATATGAAAATAATATTTTTCTAAAAATTGACACCATTGTCTAGTCTTGGGAACTCATTTATATAGATGAGTTGCAATGAGATTCAGACTAAGAGAAAAAAGACACATGTTAGGATTTCATTTGAAAAAATAATCTAGTTATAACAATACATTTGACTCTTTAGAAGAAGTGTGAGTAGTTGATCTTGAAAAAACATGATGTGACATCTTCTAGGTCATGTGATTCTTTGTTTCCTTTCCCCAACTACCTAGTTCTTTCACAAGAGAATTTATTTTTTTATTTTTTCTCCTTTGGTGGGGCCTCATTTTTTGAATAATTAGATAGAATGGACCTTTTAACCCACTCCTTATGCTCTTCTTCTATTGGCTATTCATGTTTAAGAATATGATCTACCACCTATTTGTAAGGATTATATTTCACCGTGACCTATGTGACTTCCTTCTCAAAGTTTTCATATAATACCAAGGAATTTACTAATTTTGAAATGCTTTCTTCAAAAAGTATCATATTCATATCTTTGGCTATAATTTTTACCATGTTATTCATTTTGGTAATTGCCTCATTTTTCCATTCAACTAATTCTTTTACACTTGTATCTTCCTTCAAAATTGGTGGTATTGATGTGTCTTCAAAATTCTCCAAGATATCTTTTAAGTCCCTCATTTTTTTTTCAATGTAGTTAGGTAAAACTAAGAAATTCTTAAGTCTCTTAAAAATTTAACCAGTAAGCATGACATTTGGTGGAGCATTGGGGTCGACTTTTGCACATAAATCAATTCACTTCATTTTCTCTATCCTATTTACCCATTTTTGATATGTTGGTTTTACAAAAGTTTTGGCATCCTCTAGCTTGTTGATGGTCAAATATAAAAACTCACATCTTGGAGGAGTCTAAACATCCTTGGGTTTATCTTGTCATGAAAGTAGATAAGAGAATTTCTAAAAATAATCTCCTTGCTATAATCAAAAGCACTTTTGTTATTCTCAAGTTTTAACTATAAGTCCACCACTTCTTTGATCAAAAGTCTCCTACATTTGTCTCAAATAAAAACTCAAGAAGAATAACCAATAAGGCACAAAGTCTCTTACTAGATCCTCTCAAATTCAATAAAAAAAGTCTACAATTGAAGCCCAAAGTCTTCAAATCTAAGTGATTACATCCATTACCATCAAGTATAGTTTATCCTCCTATAGCACAAAGCCTTCAAAAGTTCAAATTGGCTCTGAATGTAATAGACAACTCAAAGTATGCATGAAAAAATTCAAATCCCTCTTGAACAAAGCTCCAAAACTAACAATAAATATCCAAAAATGTTGTCAAATAACAACTTATATCAACAAAAAATTTGAAAACAAGTTGTCTCTTTTATTGATAGCAATTTAGATTTACATCCAAGGACAAAGTCTTAGACTGCACAAATAAGTTGGTAATATTTCCTTTCCTTTCCAAAAGATGATTATTTACAATGAGCTATTTCCTTTATATAGTAAAATGAGAGAGAAAAAAGTTGAGGTAAAAGGGGAAATCCTCAACCACCTTAACTTATTCTCTAACAAACTTCTAACTAACAAATTTGACTTATTCAAAGTTGCATGCCTAATGTAGTTGCAACTTGACTACATGATATGATTGAATAGGGACATGTTACCTATACTTATAATATAATTTATCTTTGACATGTAATCATCCTACTACTATTGATCTACTTAAAGTATATGAAAATATGATTTGAAGTATTCAAATGGTATCAACCAACTCTCCAAACTTCAGCAGGGACTTGCGTATAACTGCAGTATCTAGTTCACCAATGTATTGCGAGATCATCGTAACCTTCCTAAGTATGCTTTTTTCTTTGGATATCTCTTTGTTACAAATCTCCATTTTATTTTCTAGATTCTTCAATAAATACTTTCATCTTGAAAATGTATCTAGCACACTAATGTTGAAGTCTCCACTTCAAGCTATAAGTACATGACCTTTGTGAACTCTGTGAGAACATCTTCTTGATTCTTGAGTTCATTATCTTTAGTGATGATTTCACACAATATCCCTCTAAATGTCTCTTTGATCATTCTTTCTTGATTAATTATCATGGCTACTATTTCCTTTGCATCTTTTACAAGTCCTTGTCAAACTTCTCTTTATTGTTCATCACATGTACATAATCATGGAACATTTCAACAGATGTGATGTCTTTGCACTCACATAAGATGTTCAAATTAATCTTCATCATATTCTTCTAGGCACCAAGATTCTATGTAGAAACTCGAGTTGATGATTGAGTGACTTCAAAATGTTATTCAATCTGGTAGTATATCTTTCCCTTTTGCTAATGTAATTTCTCTTGATATTGTTGAATGGTGTGCCTATGCAACTATCACATGAAATTTCCATAGTATATGATTATTTTCATATGAAGGGTCCATAGAAAAATTAGGTGTGTAAAACATAGATTTGAGCAAGGCATGTATCTAGAAAGGACATGGAATGGTTAGGGATAGTGACTAGCAAGTGGATCAAGCTCAAAATGGTTTAAAAATGACCAAAATAGCCAAAAATGGGTTTTTTGAAATGAATTACATGTGTGGACAGTGAGCTTTAAAATGTGCTAAAGTGTAATGAAATAGAAAGATAACATACTTTAATAGGTGTAAGTCATACTATGTATGGAGCAAGCATGTGGAAAATTCTTCTTCATCCATAGGACAACCATATGGAGTTTCATAGAATGAGTATTGGTTACTTGCACTTGCATTCTCATGAGGTAAAAAGAGGGACTTTCCTCCTCATTATAATGGGATTTTATTCCCAACTACACATGCAAGTAAATGGAACCTTGCATATGCAACTTAAAGAAGAAGACAAAAGAAAAAGAAGTGACAACATATGTACAAAAATATACAAATCTGAAAATAGAAATGATGAGACTTTCCTACACAACACAATAAATATATACAACAAAAATCTTATGAAAAATAACAAGGAATCATACCCTTTTATCAAGAGGCAAGAGAAGAAGTCTTTTTAAACACTTGTGAAAAATATGAAAATGCAATCAAAGAGATTTATTGCACTTAGAAAGATTGTAAGATTAAGTGTTAAATAGACTTTGTATCTTGACTTGATCCTTACAAGATATCAATCAATATTTATAGTTTGCCAAGTATACAAAGTTAGAGAAAAAACTTGCATTATTATAGCAACTATTTTGACCAAGCAACATGCAACATGAAAAGAGGTTGGAAAATGATGTCCAAAGCATATCAAGTGATTTAAAAGACTTGAATGCAACCTGGGAATGATAGTAAATGCTTTCAAACATACCTTGATCAAACCACTCACTATTTTAATGGTGCAAATTGCTCAAAACTAGGATTTCTTTTTAGTAAAAGTGTGCCCTAGATAGCTTGACAAATTAAGAAAACATGCATAAAACTATATTTTTGAGTGGCTCAATAAATGATTTTAGGAAAAAAAAATCCTTAGATCAATAAAAATGACAAGAAATTCTCAAGATATGAGCATTTGAAAGGTGGAAAACCCTTTTTTGGAGAGAACACCCAAAAAAGTGAAGTTTTGAGAACCAAATGTTGGAAATATAAGAGGAGTAACTGGGAGGGAAGGGGTGAATTAGTTACCACTAAAATAGATCCAAGATCCCTTAGATGTTAGGACATAATATAAACTTCACTAAAATATTGTTTCTTGGTAAACACACAAGCACTCGGTTAATACTAATAATATGTTGTAACTTGGTAACCACTCGAATAACAATTGTAACTTGATAAATGTTTAACATGCAAATATTATGATATCATCTATGATTAACCTTACTTTACTTAGTTTTATACATATAAAAGAAATGACATGAACACAAGTGACACTAAGATTTAACATGGAAACCCAATTTGGGAAAAACCATCAATTGCAACTACTTACTAATTTTCACTCTTCTTAAGTGAGCCCTATTAGTAGCCAACCCTATTAAAGATTTAAAAAACACACTATTAGGTGTGAACCTATTAGAGGATTTAATAACCCTCTTAGAAGTGTCCTTGTTAGAGGTCTTTAGACACTTCAATCAAGAAATTCCACCTTGTTAGAGGATTTACAAATAGATGTTAAGACAACTTTGTTAAAAGATTTAGCTCACAGCTACAATGGTTAGAGAGTAACAATGAGATGTCCTAATTTTTGATGTAGCTCAATTATTGATTATAGATCTTTGTTTTGACTTGAATACTTGATCCTTCCCAATTGAATGTTTCTTTGCATCTACACAAGGATATTCTTCTTATCCTTCTTATTCGCTTCCTCTAAGAATCTTCTATTCTTCCATATATTTCCACACATTTAATCCTAAACTTGACCTTATACTTATACCTTATGCATTGTTAAGTTAGCTCGAATACATGTTAGAATAATTAATATTCATCACATCAGTCAGCTAGAACCAACAAAAAAATTCATTAAATTCAATATACCAAAATAAGAAAATCCTTTGTTGGTCGACCCTACTTAGTAGACACTAACTCAAAAATGATTTTCTTTTGTTAACCAAGTGAACTTGGTTAACATTTTGTCTTCACAAACTTTCTTTGGTAACCTAGTGAGCTTGGTTAACACTAATTCCATCCAATTTTTCCTTCATTAACCGAGTGAGCTTAGTTAACACTCAACTTTTGTGAACTTCTCTTTGACACATGGGTGAACTCAGTAGACACTAACTTCTGAAATAGGCAGACATGGGAATGCTCGACAGACACAGGAAACTATCTTCATCGCCTAAGTGAGCTCAACATACAATGACTAGAAAATATATGTCATTTTGTGTAACATCAAAGATAATATATAATTAATCAATTGTTTTCAGCAATCTCCCTCTTTGGTATAGATGGCAACAAAACATTTCATAATACAATGAAATTTTAGAGAAAAATAAAGTAAGGAAAATATCCTTAGTTTCATTCTGATTCTCATCCATTAGAACTCCCTCTATCAGTGTGAACTCTCTCTATCTTCTATTTCTCCCTCTGTTAGCATAGCTCTATCTTCAACATCTTCTTCTGATAGCAAACTCTGCCTCTTTGATATCAAACCAAGTTCATCTTCTTTGACATCTTTCATAGGTTCTCTTTCTTTGATATCTTGAAATAATTTTTCTATGAGATAACACAAAAAACTTCTCCCTCTTTGACATCTCATTCCAAAGACAATATTTAGTGAATATCAATGTGCCTCATGTATGGATTCATATACAATCTATCCTTTCAATGCTGCATCAACTAATAGATCTTCAATGCACTTTGGTTGATGCATCACTAAAATTAATTTAATGATCCTCAAATAGGGGAATAACCCCTACCTTACCTCTTAGATGCAAAAATGCATCCTTAGGTAATGGCTTAGTGAATATGTCTTCAATTTTTTCTTTAATGTTCACATATTCCAATCTTACCTCTTTATCTTGCATTGATTCCCTCAAAAAATGATATTTTATTGCAATGTGCTTGGTCTTGGTATGCATCACATGATTCTTTGATATATTGATTGCACTTGTGTTATCGCAGAAGATAATCATTGGATCCTTGATCTATACCTTTAGACCTACCAACAATTTCTTGAACCAAACAACATTGGAGCAATTAATTGTTGCTACCGCATACTCTACCTCTATTGTAGACTGAGAAATACAATTCTACTTCTTACTCTTCCAAGACACTAGTCTTTTACCAAGAAGGAACACTCCACCATTGGTGCTCTTCCTATAATCAATACTTCCTGCCCAATTAACATCTATAAAGGCTTTCAAATCCAAATTTCCTCCTTTCTTGTACCATGGTCCATAGTCTTCAATACCCTTTAGATACCTCATGATTCTTTTGATTTCCATCATATATTTTTCTTTAGGAATTACTAAGAATCTTGCCACCATACCAACTACTAATACAATATCAAGCCCTATATGCACTACATATTGTAGTTTTTCAAGCATTGATCTGTATGTGGTCTAATCTACCTCCTTGGAATCATCATTCTTTGAAAACTTATTTCTAGTAGACATAGGTGTTACAACTAGTCTTGAATCCTCCATTCTAAATCATTTTAGTATCTCCTTGATATATTTGGATTGAGTGATGTAGATAGCATCTATCTTCTATTGAATCTATAATCCAACAAAGAATTTTATCTCTTCAAACATGGACATCTCAAATTCTTTACTCGTCTCTTTTGAAATCATCATTTCTAGTGAACAATGTGTCATCCACAAAGGTTTATGCCAATACAATCTTCTTGTATGATTCTTTTTTGATATATAGGCTATTGTTATCATTTTTCCTTTGAAAACCAATCTTCATCAAATAGTTATTAAGTCTTCCATACCAAGCACTAGGAGCTTTCTTGAGACCATACAATACTTAATGCAATTTACAAATCATATCCATTTTTCTAGGATCTACAAAACCTTTAGGATGTTCTATGTAAACTGCTACTACAAGAATTCCATTTAAGAATGCAGATTTCACATCCATTTGATAAAATTTACATCCTTTATGTGTATCATAAGCAAGTCAAATCCTACACCTTCTAATCTTGTGACAAGAGCAAAAGTTTCACCATAATCAATACATTCTTATTGAGAATAATCTTTGCATACTAACATTGCTTGTTTCTAGAAACTTCTCCATCTTCATTTAGCTTATTTCTAAAAACCCACTTTGTGCCAATTACATTTTTATCCTTGGGTCTAGGTACAAGAGTCTAGGTCTTATTCATTTCTATCTATTCTATCTCTTCATTCATAGCTTCAATCCATCTTTCATTATCCAAAACATCTTTCACTGATCTAGGTTCAAATTCAATAAGAAAAAATGTACCTTTTAATTTGTTTCTTGTCATTGTACCATTTGACTTGTCTCAAATGATCTAATCAGGTGCATGGTGCATTTTGACACACCTTGCTAACACAAATACTTTGGATTTAGAACTAGTTCCACTAGCCGCGACATAATCTTTTGTATCAAGCTCAGGTCCCACTATCTATGACTCGGGTCCATTAGACTCGATTTGCTCTGGCTGCAACTTGATAGCCTCTGATTGTCACTTGAGTCCTTCAAACTATTACTTGGGTTAAACTAGTTGCAACTCAAGTACTTTTGGAGATTTTGGGGACTTAGGAGGTTAGGCCTCCTAACTTCCAATTAGATTTGGAAGTGTATTAGTTTCAAAGTAAATAAATCTTCTATAATCCTTAGGTTCTTTGTTTCTTTCTTCTTCACTCTTTTATACAAACACATCAATTCTCACAATGCACTTTCTATGATCTTATGAGTGGAAAAAATCAAACATTTATATGCTTTACTTCTACTGGAGTATCCTAGGAATATACCTTCATCACCTTTGATGTCAAATTTACCTTTCCTAGTTTCTTTCAAAATATAACATTTGCTACCAAATATTTTCAAGTAACTTACGTTAGGTTTATAGACATACCATATTTCATAAGGATTTTGATTTGAGTCTTTCTTCAACTATGCTCTATTCAAGGTATGCACTATAGTACAAATTGCTTCATTCTAGTATTTGATTACAACACTCTTTTCTATCATCAAAGTTCTTGCACAATCCATGATGGATCTATTCCTCCTTTTAGCTATACCATTCTAATGAGGTGTACCATGGGTTGATACTTGTCTTTTAATTCCTATTTTAGTGCAAATTTCATTGAACTCATTAGAGATAAATTCACCACCTCTATCTGACCTCAAACACTTTAGCTTCTTTTTAGGTTCCTCTTCTACTCTTTCTAGATACCACTTAAATTTTTGACAAGCTTCTAACTTCTATTTTAGATACATTATAGTCATCATTCTAGAATAATCATCAACAAAAAGAATAAAGTACTTATCTCCACTATAGTTATCTATTCCAATAGGTCCACATAAGTCTATATGAACTAGCTTGAAGACTTCTTTAGAGTGATCGTTCTTGTTTTTGAAACTTATCTTGCCCATTTTATTAGTTTGACATAGGTTTCTTCAAAATAGGAATACCTCTCACTCTCTTTTTTTTCTTATCTTGATCATATTATCAAAGTTCACATGACATAGCCAAATTTCTTCTACTTGAGCAATGAAGCATGAACTTTCACTAAGATCTAGGTAGAATATATTACCTTTGGTTTGTTTACCAATCCCAACTAAATTTCCTTTTCCATCTATCAACTTGGCCTTTCCATTCATGAATTCTACCTTGAATCCAATGTTATTCAACTATGCCACACTCAGTAGATTATTCTTTTGTCCTTCAACCTAATAAGTATCATCACATCTAAGTTCATTGGTTAGTGAGATACAACCTTTTCCCTTTATGCAACATGGTTCATTGTTTCCAAATCTTACACTTCTACCATCATAATGTTCCATATGTTCAAACTTTGTTTTGTTACTAGTCATATAATATGAGCAACCAATATGAATAATCCATGTATCATTTTTTCTAACATGAGAGATAAGTGTCATTTTATCTCCTTCATCATCAAATTCCAATTTTACAATAATATAGACCATTTCATCATCATCACTACTATCTAAATATTTAGCCATAAAACATGATTTCTTACCTTTGTCCTTGTAGTCCTTGAAGTTCTCGAAACCCTTCATTCCTTTGTATTTTTTGTGCTTCTTTCCATCTTTGTCTTCTCTATTTGGACACCTTACAACAATGTGTCCAACTTCTTCACAAGAAAAATAGATCAAAGAGATTTTACCTTTGTACTTAACTTTTCCTTTGGGATACCTTAGTGCAAGTAATGCTTCAATGGGTTCAAGGTCACTATCATAACTGCCTTCCTCTTTACTTTTAGATTGTTTCTTTTGGACTTTTTGGCTTTCTTCTTGAGTGATACCTTGGCTACAAATGGAGACTCAAGATTTCTAGAGCTAGGAGTATAATTATAATAGTTATCTATCTCAAATGTAGCCAATCTTCTAATTAGAGCATCCAAATTTATCTTGTTATTTGGATCACATCTCATTTCTTGAATAGAAAATACTCTAATTACATAGATAAGAAGAAGGGTTCTAAGTACCTTGTTTACCATTGTCACATCTTTAATTGTTCCTCCTAAGGCTTTGATAGCATGGACACTAGCTTTGATTATCTCAACCTATTTTGCAATGTTTTCATGCTCTCTCATCTTCATTTGATCAAACTGACCTCTCAAGCTTTCTACCTTGGCTCTTTTCACATTATCATCACCTTCATAGATATCCTTCAGTTTGGTCCACATGTGATGAGCAGTAGCATGTCCTTTGACCTCATCAAATTCAACATAGTTAAGAGTTGATGCAATGTCAATCATCATAATATTATGATTTTTCTTTTTAGCAATATGTTCCATAGTCAATATTCTAATAGGATCCTTGTAATAATTTTCTAGATATTTCAAACCTAAATCACTGATGGTTGCCAAGTGCAACTTCATAAGTTCTTGCCATGCCTTGAAGTTATCTTTGTTCAACTTGGGAATCTCTCTTCTGTAAGACATCATGATCTTTAGCCTGGGTCCTTGAAACCTTCTCTACAAGCACCAAGAATCTCTTATACCAATTGCTAGAAATATATGAGGAGTAACTAAGAGGGAAGGGATGAATCAATGACCACTAAAATAGATCCTAGATCCCTGAGATGTTAGCATGGAATATAACACTAAAATATTGTTTCTCAGTAAATACCTAGGTACTCGGTTAATAGTGATAATATGTTGTAACTCGGTAACCACTTGAATAAATACTATAACTTGATAAGTGCTTAACATGAAAATCTTATGATGTCATCTATTATTAACCTTTCTTAACTTAATTTCATACATATAAAAGAAATGGCATGAACACAAGTGACACCAAGATTTAACGTGGAAACCCAATTTGGAAAAACTCACCAATTGCAACTAATTAATGATTTTCACTCTTCTAAAGTGAGCCCTGTCAGGAGCCAACCCTGTTAAAGGTTAAAAAAAATTTTGTTCGGTGTGACCTTGATAGAGGATTTAATCACCCTATTAGGAGTGGCCTTGTTAGAGGTCTTTAGACACTTCAATCAAGAAATGCCACCTTGTTAGAGGATTTACAAATATTTGTTAAACCAACTCTGTTAATAGATTTATATCACTACTAAAATCATTAAAGAGTAACAATGAGATGACCTTATTTCTAATGCAACTGAATTTATGATTATAGATATTTGTTTTGGATTGAATACTTGATCCTTCCCAATCAAGTGTATCTTTGTAGCTAAACAAGGATATTCTTCTTATCTTTTTAATTTGCTTCCTCTAAGCATCTTCTATTCTTCCATATATTTTCACACATTCAATCCTCAACTTGACCTTATACTTATATCTTATGCATTGTCAAGTCAACTTGAATACATGTTAGAATAATTAATATTTATCACATTAGTCAACTAGAACCAAAAAAAATCCATTAAAATAAATATACCAAAATAAGAAAATCCTTCATTAGCCAACCCTACTTGGTAGACATTAACATAGAAATGATTTTCCTGTATTAACAAGGTGAACTTGGTTAACTCTACATCTTCACAAAATTTCTTTGGTAGCTTAGTGAGCTTGGTTAGCACTAGTTCCATCCAAATTTTCCTTCATTAACATATTGAGTTTAGTTAACACTTAACTTCTAAACTAAAAACTTCTCTTTAACACCTGAGTGAACTTGGTAGACACTAACTTCTGAACTAGGCAAACATTGAATGCTCAGCGGACATAGGAAATTGTCTTCATCACCCAAGCGAGCTTGACATACACCAAGTGGAAAAGATATGTCATTTTTTGTAACATCAAATAAAAATACACAATTAATCAATTATTTTCAACACAAAAAACATGTGCTTTTGAGCTTAAAATCACCACTTTTGGGTGTTTGATTAAAAAAGTCTTATTTTATGAAGTAAAAATACAATTTTTGGTTGTATTTGAATGTGAAAATGTGCCCAAAAACCCTCTAAATGTAGGCCACAAGTTAAAAATGAGATTTCTTTATGCAAATTCATATATTATAATGCATGCAATATGCCCCAAAATTATCATTTTTCTTTATAAGGTTTTAAAAATCACTTAAACACACTTTTAGAAAGAAAATACACATTTTAAAACTCATGCAATTGTTTGGAAAATTGCCACCATGATCTTTTAGTGAATAACACAGTGTTGGAATTTTTTAGAATAACTGGGGTGGTGGGGCAGGGGCAAATCAGTTATCCAAGGTCCATATGCACAAATAAAACTTTTCACAGCTTAGTGAACCCATATCCATAAAACATATTCATCATGCATGCATCTATTAGATCATATAATCACTTAACTTGTAGGTTACTTTCAAATCAACTTTGCAGAAATGTAAGCATGAAACATAATAGATTCAATAACATATTTGACACAATGATTTTATTTGGAAACCCAATTTGAAAAAAACCACCAGTAACATGCTACTCATTCTCACTGTTCTGAAGTGATGCCCTATTAAAGGTTACAATGCACACTATTAAATGTGACATGGTGAGAGGATTTCAATCACCCTATTAGGAGTGAGTCTTGTTAGATGACTTTAGATCATTCACATAGAATGTCACCTAGTTAAAGGATTTACAAATGACTATTAGGTCAACCTTAATCCAAAGCATTTACCCTAGAATGGTACAATTATTAGAAAGTAATAGTAAGGCTTGATCTGATAACAACTTACAACTCACTTTATAGATTACATAACTCTATTTTAGTCCTCCATTCTACTTGGCTTTCACACACTTCAACTCTGATAGCTTGTTCACCCTTCAAACATCCATACTCTTAAGCCTTCTTTCTTTGCTTGCTAATAGCAGTCTCTTCTCTTTGGTCATTGAATGAAGCAATACCTTAGACTCTTTGTCTTGCTTAGGTTCTCGCACATGGCAACCTTTTCTTCTAACTAGCCATCTACCCATCATTTAATTTTATTCCCTTCTAGAAACTTCTCCTTCAATCCTCTTTGAATTCATCACAAAATGGGTCATATTGAATTTTGTGACACCAACTCATCAATCTTACCTTCCACACAGTTCACAGAATCTAAGAAATCAAACTTGTTCACTTAGATTTATTGTATTCGTGATCTTTCTCATAATGCTGACACTCAAAATTAACTTGCTTCTAATGCTCAACACAAATTGCATTTCTCAGCTTCCACTGTCAAATCACTTGGCACAAATTATAGTTTACTAGTGCTCGACATCAACTAAACTTTACTTGGCTTACACTATATCACTTGGCATACACTAAAATTTGACTTTGCTCAACTCTAACTGATTTTCTACTTGGCTCCAACTAACATTGCTTGACACCTACTATGTATATTGTTAAGCTTGGAAGACTTAATTCATTTTAGTTTTTTTTCTAAACTTAATCATTGTATCCATCCTTTGCAACCTTAAGTAGACAATCAATGCATTATAATATTATTGTCTTAACTGATCCTTGTACTCCTTTCCATATCATAACTAACCTTTCCTCTAGGTGCTCTTGTTACGCCATTTGTTCAAATAGTTTTTATCAATTGAATAAATGATAGTACTCAAATCATCTAAGTAATTATCTTACCAGCAAATAGCAGGTTTGACATCAATGACAAAACAATGACTAAAACACATTCTCATATGAGTATCAATCTATTTTTAACAATCTCCCTCTTTGGAATTGATGGAAAACTAGTTCAACCAACAATAATACCAAAAATAAAATAATTCCTTTTATTGAAATCTCTCCCTTTATCAAACACTATCATCTTCTATATAGGTTACAAAAATTTTTTCTGATCAACAAATAATCAACTCATCCTTATGACTCCCTCTTGATCACTTTCTTATATCTCCCTCAGTAATATCTTCCTCTTACTAGGTAGATGTGATCATTTCTTACTCTCTAGTAATTAGTAGCTACATTGTCTCCTTCTAAGTAGATATTACATGTTTCTTCTATCTGTATTTTCTATCTCCCTTAGATTTCTTTCTCCCTGTATCTTCTAGATAATCTCCCTCTCTAGATTGTTGTATTTCTCTCTTTCTTTGTCTTTCTCCCTCTTTGACAAAAATTCTAAAGACTTGTCATCTTAATATGTAGATATGAACATTTTCACCTAGCTTGTGACTGATTTGTAGCTCCAACTCTTTGATTACTTTAGGCAACTCCTAAAGTAAGATCCACTACATCAATGTGTAACATACGTCAATCATCTTATGCAAGAAACTTCTCATTCTTCTTAAATAGCCTTGGATAAGGGTATCACACCTTGTTTACCTCTTAGATACTCATGAGCATCCTTAGTTAATGCTTTTGTGAAGATATCAACTATTTTCTCTTTTGTGTTAACATGTTTCATCTTCACCTCTTTATCTTGAACTAACTCTCTCAAGTAATGATACTTCATTGCAATGCACCTAGTCTTTGTATGCATCATAGGATTATTTGATATATTTATAGTACTTGTATTATCACAATAAAGTATCATAGGTTTAATAATTTCCTCCTTCATAGCTTTGAGTAGCTTTTTGATCTATAAAATGTTTTTACAATTTACTACAATATCAACATATTCAGCTTCAATAGTAGATTGAGATATGCAGTTTTGTTTCTTGCTAGTCTATGTAACCAGAATTTTTCCTAAGAAAAATGATCCTCCACTAGTGCTCTTTTTGTCATCAATATTTCTAGCCCAATTAGCATCAATATAGACTCTCAATTCAAATTTTTCATTTTTCTTGTAGTATAGACCATAGTCTTATGTTCCTTTCAGATATCTCATTATTCTTCTAACAACCATCAAATGATTCTCCATGGGATTAGTAGAGAATCTTGTAACTGTCCCAATAGATAATGCAATATCAGGTCTATTATGTACTACACATTGTAATTTGACAATCATAGACCTATAGAATGTTTAATTCACCTCAGTTGAATCATCATTTTTGACAATTTATGTCATGTCACCATAGGTGTGCTTGCTGGCTTGGAATCTTCCAATCCAAAACTTTTTTGTATCTCCCTTACATATTTTGACTGAGTGATGTATGTACCATATTTCATTGTATGTACATGAAAACCCACAAAGAACTTGATCTCTCCAAAATACACATCTCAAATTCTTTCTTCATTTCATTTGCAAAAGCTTTACACAAACTATCTTGATCTCCAAATATGATATCATCAACACAAAATTCAAATAGTAAAATACATTTTCCTTTCTCTATCTTTAAGTAAAAATTGGTGTTATCATTAGTCCTTTCAAATCCAATCTTCACAAGATAATTGTGAAGCCTTTCATACCATGTTCTTGGTGCTTGCTTCAAACCATATGAAGCTTTGTGTAGTCTACATACCATGTTTTTTTTTTTAGGATCAACAAATCCTTCTAGTTGTTATATATAAACCTCTTCTTTCAATATGACATTTAGAAATGTAGATTTTACATCCATTTGATAAGCTTTGAAACCTTTGTATCCAGAGTAAGAAAGTAGAGTTCTTGCTTCTTCCAATCTTGCAATTGAAGTGAATGTTTCTCCATAGAATATCCCTTCTTCTTGTGCATATCTTTTGCAAACTAATCTTGCCTTGTTCCTTGTGACTTCACCATTTTCATCTAACTTATTTTTATACACCCACTTGGTGCCAATCACATTTTTATTTTCTAGTCTAGCAACTAGAGTCCATGTCTTATTTTTCTCAATCTGTTCAACCTCTTCTTTCATGGATTTACTCCAATCAACATATGCTAAGGAATTTTTCATTTTTTTAGGTTCATGCATGCTGAGAAAACATGTATCATTTCTCAACTTGTTCCTTATTATTGGTCTTGCATCTTTTATCTCCAATGATTTTTTGTTGCATGGTGATGTCTCTTGACATACTTTGACATTCTTAGTTCTTCTCTATTTTCCTCATTTAGGTCTCTCAACTTCTAAATCAATATGTACATCTCTATCAGGTAGTTCAACATCTCTTTCATGTACACTAATCTCATAATCATAATGTGCCTCAACTTCATTCTGTAACTTGACATCTGAATGTAGCTCAGTTCCTAAATGTAACTTGACATTCGTATTATGTGACTTAGTAGTCATTGAAACTTCTTGTTGATTTGCAACTTGATTTACAATATCTTCATTAGTAGGCATACCTTCACAAAAATATACAAATGATTTGTATTCCTCTGGTTTCTTCATATGTTCAACCTCATGTACTTTTGTATATTCATCTAATTTCACATTTTCACTTTCCACAACCTTGTTAGTGTTTGTATTTAAACCCTTATAATCTTTATTTCTCATGGAACAAACAAGGAATATACCTTCTTCACTTTTTGCATTTAGTTTACCATTCTTTAAATCTTTGAGAATATGATACTTGCTTCTAAATACTTTAAAATATTTTACATTGGGTGAGTATCCATACCATAGTTTAAAAGGTGTTGAGTGATTATCTTTCTTGACTTACACATAGTTCAAGGTATAGATAGCTATACTTGCAACTTCTCTCTAGTATTTTAAAGCAATATTTTTCTCCATCATGAGTGTCTTAGCATAGTTCATTATAGATTTATTCATCCTTTTAGAAATTCCATTTTGTGGAGGAGTCCTAGGGGTAGATGTATGTCTTTTGATTCCTTTTTCATTACAAAACATCTCAAACTCATGTGATGTAAATTCTCTTCCACTATCAAATCTCAAACATTTCAAATTTTTACCTATTTCCTTCTCAAATCTTGCTAAATACCACTTAAACATTTGAAAAGCATCATATTTTTATCTCAAAAATATAACTATCATCATCCTAGAATAGTCATCAACAAATAAAATCATTTACTTATTACCTTTGTAGCTTTTCACATTAATTGGTCCACACAAGTTAGTATGAACAATCTTCAAAATTCTTTTAGAGGTATGAGTCTTACTCTTAAAACTAGACTTTATCATTTTTCCTAACTGACATTGTTTGCAAATTATATTGTTAGGTTTCTTCAACTTAGGCAAACCTCTTACTCTTCTCATGTTACTAATACTAACCAAGTTATCAAAATTAACATGACATACCCTCTTGTGCCATAGTCACACATCATCAAATTCTACAACTAGACAAGTATCATCATCCATATCAAGGTAGAATAGATAACCTCTAGTTTGATCACCTTTCCCAATTAGTTTTCCATTAGTACCATATATCATAGAAATCTTGTTGTCAAACACAACCTTACAACTTCAACTATTTAGTTGTGACACACTCAACAAATTATAGTTAAGTCCTTCAACATAATAAACATTGTCATGTAAAACTTTTTTGTGAGTTGGATAAAACCTTTTCCTTTTATTAGATAGGGTGCATCATTACCAACCTTACACTTTTTCCATCATAATAATTCAAGGTAATGAGCTTACTTTTGTCTCTAATCATGTGATGTGAACACCCACTATTAATGATCCATCTATCATTTTTGTTCAAACAAGAAACTAGTGTAGTTGCCTCATCATCATTAGAATCATCTTTCATTGCAACATTTACCACTTCATCATCATGATTATCAAATCCATCTTTAGTTTCCTCTTTAGCAATGTAGCAAGACTTCTTTCCTTTGTCTTTGTAATCTTTTTTGTCTTCATCTCTTCTACTTTTGTGCTTGTCTCCATCTCTATAGTTCTTCTTCTCTAGACATCTAGCAACAATATGACCAACCTCATTACAATTGAAACACATGATAGGTAACTTTCCTTTGAATTAGCCTTTACCTCTATGAAATCTCATGCTAGTAGTGCTTCAAGGTGTTCTACCTCCTCATATGTATCACTATCACTAAAAACATATTTTACCTTTTTCTTCTTCTTCTTGTTAAGTTCCTTCAATGACAGCTTAGCTTTGAAATTTGATTCAACATTGTTAGATTTGAAGTTATCAAAATTAGATAGCTCAAAAGTAATGAGCCCACCTACCAAACCTTCAAGAGTCATATTAAAATCTGATATACATCTCAATTCTTGTATTGCAGATGTAGGATTTGAGAAAATATGCCAATCAAATCTATGAAACCCAAGAATACCTACATATACAAAACCTATCACAGAGAATAAAAAGACAAGAAGAGGCAAGGGTTTGATCTGAAAATTATGAAAATTGTATTCAAATGAAGAAAAGATTATTCAACAAATTAATAATTACAAAGAGATCAATCCTTATAAAAGGAGATCAAAACTCGAAAAGGGTAACCTAATCAGTTACAAAAGGTAACCTAAAGGGGAAGACTATTTAATAATTACTAATTAATTATTAAATAGAGAAAGCTAAAAAATGCATAAAGAAAAATCTTAAGAAGAGAGAAAAGGTAATTTAATAAAATAAAATAAATTATCCTTTTTCTCTAACACCCCCCCTTAAGATGAGCAACAATGCAACTATAAACAAGGCAGAAAGCAAACTTGGGTCCTAGCAACAAGGCCTGATGAGGTACCCAGTCACAACAAAATCTCTATGAAATGGAAAAATAGATAAAACCTAGTGGGAAAAGCTCTACTCCAAAAAAAGATAGTAGAAAATCTAATGAAAGACTGCAGAAGTCTCCAACTAGAGGAATGTTCTAGAAAATAAGAACAAAGAGTGATCATGAAGAAAACTAGTGGAATGTTCTAGAAAATAAGAACAAAGAGTGATCATGAAGAAAACCACTAAAATATGAAGAAGCTGCAAACTCTGTCAAAAGGAAACTCTTGATCTGTAGAACCTCAAAGTAGGAACGAAAAGAAGAGTGTCTATATGGTAGATGATCCATCTCACTAAAATGCATAGGTATCTAGCCACTGCTATCACCTAGTACATAGGATCAAATACTAAACACACAGCTCGCTCTAATGAACCAAGGAAGCATTAGAAACAATAGAAGAACCCCTCTTAATGTAGATAAGGGTGAGGTGACAGGTAGTTGAGAAAGTGGGCCAAAACACTCCTACAACATAGGAAGAACCAAGCACATTGAGAGTGAGGTACAAACACCTATAAAGGTACATGTCATTGACACATCATGAGGCTAATGTCATGGAAGGGACACTTACTTGACAAAGGAAGAGGGCACTAAATAGAAATCAACTATCCCCCCATGGTACTTTATAATATAGTGTGAGTACAATAAATCACAATGATGAAAAGGATCCCAAAATGCATGAAGTGGCATTTTATCTCAATGTGTTTGCATAAATATGCTTACAAATGATATCAACAATAATTAGAAAGGGAAAAAAATTGATACAAAAGATAGTACAACCCAAAACAAAAGATCACATGCCATGAAAATGATCCTCAAACCTAGAACACCCAAGATATCCACCACAAAGCAAAAATGTCAAAAACATGATAGAAAGAGCATGGGGTAGAATCTCAAGGAAATTAAAACATTTCTAAAAATTAGACAGAACTAGCTTTCTAAAAATATAACATTTTTGAAAAATGGAGATGGACGCTTAAGATATGCCCCCCGAAATGAAAAATTGACATCCATCTTTGACTACCAAAATAGGCAACCAAACTATATCAAAACTCAAAAACACCTACACTAGTATCTTCATCTTAGAACCAGCTTTCTAGCACATTTTTTATATTTAAAAAATACTTACATATGCTCAAGTTATGGAGAAAAAACTAATAGGGCCCCTGGAAAAGCACACAAAAAAAATTTTTAAAATAAAATAATAATATTTTTATTTTTATTTTTAAAAAGGTGTCATCGTTGTGAGCGGCACTGGGGTGCAACATTGGGCGGCTATAGTTTTGGGTGGAAGATACCACTAATAGTGGTGGCCATTAAGCAATGACAGTCACCGGGAGCTGCTGCAGTCAGCAGGATCACCGATGGTTTGCTGCAAGCAATTACTGCCAACCGCTAGCGGTCTCAGTGACTGCAAGAAGTTTTCTAAACCATTTCAAAAAGAAAAGCTATTTTTTATATTTCTTTATAATTTTTGACAATTTTCTACCTCGTAACATGTGCCAAAGATCATATGGCCCTATTGGGCAAAAAATTTTGCCTCTCGGATCAACATTGTCCAAATTGGACAAACTTTATATGGAAACAGGGGTTTTGACGCCTTCTGAATCCATCTGTGAAGTTTTTTTAGCTTCAAACTACTCCAAAAATTAGTGACCCCCCTATTTTCTTAGGAAATTCTTAGAAAACACCAGATCTAATCTGCCAAACCCTTGTTCTCCCTTTTTCTCCAAGTACCAAACAAGGTACAATAGATTTGGCTCTGACACCATATAGGATTTGGGAAAATGTTAAAATCAAATCCATGAAGCCCAAGAATACATACATGTACAAAACCTATCATGGAGAAGAAAAAGACAAGAAGAGGCAAGAGTTTGATTTAAAAAATATGCAAATTGTATTCAGATGAAGAAAAGATTATTCAATAGATTAATAATTACAAAGAGATCAATCCTCATAAAAGGAGATCGAAACCCAAAAAGGGTAACCTAATTAGTTACAAAAGGCAATCTAAAGGGGAAGGCTATTTAATAATTACTAATTAATTATTAAATAGAGAAAGCTAAAAAATGCATAAAGCAAAATCTTAAGAAGGGAGAAAAGGTAATTTAATAAAAGAAATTAAATTATTCTTTTTCTCTAATAGAAAAAACTCTAATAGTATAGATGGGCAACAATGTTATCAAAAAAATTCTTAGTAAAATCTCATCATCTATCTCACCAATAGCTCCTCTTATTGCATTAACAACATCTTTAATCCTAGAGCAATATTGAGCAACATACTCACCTTCTTGCATTCTCATATCATCAATCTTACCTCTAAGACTTCTAGATTTGGCTCTTAGAACATTTATGTCTCCTTCATAAATTATATGAAGAGCATCCCACATTTTCTTTGCACTGTCACAATCCTTAATGTCATCAAACTTGACATAACTTAGGCCAAAGGTAATCCCCAACATTGCCTAGTTATGTTCTTTCTTTTTTTTCAGATCTTCAATAGTTCAGGCTCTAGTAGGATCAACATGCTATGTGAGGATGGTAGATTATGCATGATCTCCTAGACCTCCTAGGTGTAGCTTCATCATATTTTTCCATGCAAGAAAGTTATCTCTATTAATCTTGGGTACCTCTCTATTTGGCATCTTCATATTTTTCTTCTAGTACCTTCAAACTAGTACTCTTAAGTAGATGGCTAGGGTGGGTGAATTAGTTATCCAAGGTCTAGATGTAAAAATAAAGCTTTTCATAGCTTAATGAACCCATATCCATAAAAACTATTCATCATGCATGCATCCATTAGATCATACAATCAAACTTGTAGGTTACTTTCAAATCAACTTTGCAAAAATGTAAGCATGAAACATAATAGATTTAATAACACATTTGACACAATAATTTTATGTAGAAACCCAATTTTGGAAAAACCACCAGCAACATGCTACTCATTCTCACTCTTCTGAAATGATGCCCTATGAAAGGCTAACCCTGTTAAAGGTTACAATGCACACTGTTAAATGTGACCTGGTTAGAGGATTTCAATCACCCTGTTAGGAGTAAGCCTCGTTAGAGGACTTTAGATCATTCACTTGGAACGTCGCTCAGTTAAAGGATTTACAAATTACTATTAGGTCAACCTTAATCCAAAGGATTTACCCTAGATTGGTACAATGATCAGAAAGTAATAGTAAGGCTTGATCTGATAACAACTTACAACTCACTTTGTAGATTATAGATCTCTATTTTAGTCCTCCATTCTACTTGGCTTTCACACACTTCAACTTCAATAGTTTGTTCACCCTTCAAGCATCCATACCCTTAATCCTTCTTGATTTACTTGGCAATAGAAGTCTCTTCTCTTTGGTCACCGAATGAAGCAATACCTTAGACTCCTTGTCTTCCTTAGGTTCTCACACATGACAACCTTTGCTTCTGACCAACCATCTCTATAAATAGAAAATTAATATCTTTTACTACTCAACCTCTATCATCCATTTTAGGGTTAGGTAGGATTCAATGAATCTAACCATCTTTTCATTTTATTCCCTTCTAGAAACTTCAATCCTCTTTAAATTCGCCAAAAAATAATTCATCTTATATTCTATGCCATCATCTCATCAATCTTATTTTCCACACGGTTCACATAATCTAAGAAATCAAACTTGTAAGCTCAAATTCATCAAATTCATGATCTTTCTCATAATCTTGACACTCAACATTAACTTGCTTCTAATGATCAACACAAACTACATTGCTTGATATCCACTATCAAATCACTTGGCATGAACTAAAGTTTTCTGGTGCTCAACATCAACTAAATTTTATTGACTTACACTATATCACTTAGTATACACTAAAATTTGACTTTTCTTGACTCCAAAAAAAAAATTTCTCGGCTCCAACTAACATTGCTTGGAACCTACTATGTAGATTGTTAATCCTTGTAGACTTAATTTATTTTAATTGTTGTTATGAACTTAATCAATGTATCCATCCTTTGCAACCTTAAGTAGATAACCAATGCATTATAATATAATTGTCTTAACTGATCCTTGTACTCCTTTTCCATATCATAACTCAACCTTTCCTCTAGGTGTTCTTGTTACCTCAATTGATCAAATCATCTTCATCAATCAAACAAATGATAGTACTCAAGTCATCTAAGCAATTGTCTTACCAGCAAATAGCAAGTTTGACATTACTGACAAAATAATGATTGAAACACATTCTCATACTTGTATCAATCTGTTGTCAACACTTAGTGCAATATGCACTTTAGGAGACCATTAACATATTCTTTAAAGACATGCAATTGGGAAAAAAACACCACTTTGCCTTGTTGGATTTTTAAAACATGAAAATACATTTTAAAATGCATTTAGTTGGGCCAAAAGATGCCATTTTGACTTAGGCTAAGTGAAAAGGGTTTTTAAATATTCCATACACATGCACCTGGGTCCAAAATCACCATTAGTACACTTACATGTTATTAATACATGTATTTTAACTTAAAAAGTTCACTAAAATTGAAATTTTAAAATATGTATATGTAATAGGTTAGAAAACCCCCATTTAAATGCATTAGTATAATTAAAATAAACTTATACATGCAATAACATATGTAAATGGGTTAGATTTTCCCACTTACATTAATTAAATAAGTTTTAAATATGAAAATGCATATTAAAAACTTACTTAACACATTAAAATATGTTATTGCATTGAAAAAGTCCATTTAAATTAATGCTAGGACTTATATTGTATTAAAAGTGATTTTTCACACAGTGATTAGCATGTTGATGTAGGCAATGTGTAATAAAAATATCACTTTATGCACTTAAGTCATCTCATGTGATTATATTTAATATATAATTATAGTTTTTAATAAAGTAACTTGAAAAATAGTCTTGAAAAAGGCTATTTCTATAAAACATAAAAAGAACTATGGTCAAATCAACTCAAAATGAGCTGAAATTTTAAAATGGACCACAAAATCCACTTTAAATACCAAATACAATTCTATGTCATGCAATTGGATATAATAATACCACATTTATGAGGTTTTTATATAAAATATGTAGTTGACCTAAAAAACCCCACTTTTTTCCTTATAACTTGAGCTAGATAACTCTAATTTTCACCTAAGTTAGGTCAAAACAAGCAGAATTCAAAGGGATATTATTCTAAGGAAAAAACTAGACCAAATACTATTTACAAGACAAAGAAAATAAAATAAAATATGTAATTGCTTTCCAAAAATTGAGCATTTGCAGTTAGAGAAGAAACACTCTTACTTACAAACAATTGGGGATAATCTTGATGGAAAACCTTCAAAAGAACACATAGACAAGACTATTCAAAGAATAATTTTGAGATAATGAATTATTTTCATGAATGCATTAAAATAAAGAGGATGTGCCTATGAATCCATAAGAATATTTTGTATTGTTGCCTCAATTTTGGGATGTCAAAATTGAGGACAACACTAACCTAATAAGTTCCTCCATCCTTTCTTGCATATCATCAATTATATTATCATTATATCCTTGGAAAAAAATGTACATTCCTATCAAGTTATTTTGAGGTAGTCTTGCATGAATCCCATATACTACATCAAAAGGTGCCAATTCAATAGCCTTCTTAACTATCACCCTATCTTCCCATACTACAAATGGTAGTTTAGAATCCCATGGCTTCTTATTTTTGTCCAAAATCCTCTTGATGATATTTAGGATGCTTTTATTACTAAATTATGCTTGTCTATTCCCTTAAGGGTGGTATGAAGTAGAGGCATACCTAGTTATACAATACTTGTCACATAATTGAATGTATTCATCAGACCTAAAATGCATGCCATTGTCTAATACAATCCTCTCTAGGCATCTAAATCTAGTAATTATATTATTTAAGAGGAAATAATTTACCACTTTTCTATTTGATCTCCTTGTTGGAATGGATTCTACCCATTTTTTGAAGTAATCAGTGGCTACAAGGACCGAAGAATGTCACCCACTTGACTTTTTTGTAATTTTGTCTATGAAATTAATACCCCATTATTGAAAAGGTGCTTGCACTTCCACTAGTTACAGAGATGCATTTCTAGATAATTTTAACCTACTTTCAAATCATTGACAAGGGTCACATTTTTAAACTAATGTGTGAGCATCCCTAAAAAAATTAGGTCACCAAAATCTAGCCTTGATTACTTTATGAGTTTTGGTCTTTACCATATAGTGATCACCACACACACCATCATGCATCTCATCTAAAATATAGACATTAACTTCTTGGTTTACACACTTCAAAACCACACCTTTTGTGATTCTCCGCCATAGTTTACCACTAAAAATCACATATTTGATGGCTTGAAGCTTAACTACTATTTTTTCATTATCGCTCATTGTAGAAGGTGTACATATATATTAAAAGTAGTGAATAACATCTTTGTACCAAATGCGAGAATCCATGTCACATGTGTAAGATCTACAATCACTATCCATTTGGTTAACCTAATTTGCATCAAGGTTAGATTGTGCCATCAATTTAACCAATAATTGACCTCTAATACACTTGATGCTCTGTACATAAATCTTGAATTCCTCAATTTGGTTGATCCATCTACACCTCCTACTAGATACTTCTTGTTGGGAGAAAGTATCATTG
>CM053786.1:576227359-576372359 GCA_028749045.1 Cupressus sempervirens
TTATAACATTAACATTTCTATAAAAAAATTAGTGGTGTTTTTTTTCTTTCCTTATTGAATTGTGTGCATGACACTTTGGATACTATATGACCCCAAAAATTTCTCTTAGTTAATCCAAATTCACACTTCTTTGGATTGAAAATTTGAGAGAAACTTGATATTACAAGGCCTTCAAAATATCTTGTCTAGGTGTCTATAATGATCATCTACATTCTAGGAGTAGGTAGTCAAATCATCTTGATACACCACCATGTATTTTTACATGAAATCAAAAAAACCTACATCCATATCTCTCTAAACATTTGACCTAGCATTGATGAGTCCAAAAGGTATTCTCATATACACATATGTTCTCCATGGAATGGAATCTTGTATTGTTCAGCTTTGTCCACTAACACTTGATTATAACCAAAGAATCCATCCATCACAGACATGATCTTAGAACAAGTCACCCTCTATAGTATAGCTTCTGTATTCCATAACTATCTTTTAGGGAAGAAAGGTTTAGATTTCTAAAATATACACATAATCTAATATCTCCATTATTTTACCTAACTAGCACAAGTTTGAAATGAATGTCTAATAGGTTTGTTAACGTGCCCAATTTTTAGTTTCATCAATTATTCTTGCACCTTAGGAGCTAAGGTAGGGTTTATGGGTCTTTTCTTCTACTTGAATAGTTTAATATTATCTTTAAGAGGGATTGCATGTTTAAAAAAGTCGTATCTCTAAGCCTTCAAGTCATCATATGACCAAGAAAAAGTATGCAAGCACTTCCTTAATAATCCAATAAGATATTTTCTAATAATAAGAGACAACCATTTACTTATATATACTTTCTTGGGAGTCTCATTTGTACCCAAATTTATCTCTTCCAACTCCTCTAGGTTATTCTCTTTAACATCTTTTTTTTCTCTATCCTAATTATCAAACATGGTCTCTAAGGAAACTAAATCTTTGGGAACCTTGTTAGTTTGATTTGTATGAATTCATTACCAAAAGTAGTATCCTTCCCATTTATGTTCTCAACAAAAACACCATAATCCAATTCTTGTCCATGATTCTTGTCTTCACTTTTAAGGAACTTAAAGATATATGAATCATCTACAAAAACTTCCTAACTTTCAAAATTATCATGGATTGAAGGTCTTGTCTACACTTCCACTTTGGATACTCCTACAAAGGATATGTGATATGGCTTGAAAGTAACATTGCCCAGTAGATTTTCCATTTTATTATTGGTTCTATCTATCCAAGCTATTCCAAAAGCATCAAAGGCCTAACTTCATCCCATACAACATTTCTATATTATTTGTCTCTTATTTTTTGATGCATAGGATTGTCTAACTTTTGACACCACTAGCTCAAAGTCACCAATTATAAATAAACATATTATACCATGTCTAGCAACTACTCTCAAACATAACATGAGTGCTTCATACTCTGCAATTATCTTAGTGCATATAAATCCAAAATTAAAAGAGTAACTAAAAGTTTTCTTTTCTAGTTAAATAAGTACTACACTAGCTTCATCTTCCTCTTTAGAATTAGCACCATCAAAGTACATAGTACATAGATCCTTTTTGTTAGAGAAATTTATTACTACTTGTTTCATCAATACAGGTGGTTTCTTATTTTCTAAGACAATCACCTATGCTCTAAAAGAATTAATATCAATATTCAAGAAGCATGTTACATCACTATAAACATTTTCTTCAACCATGGGGGTGACCCTAGACTCTCTAGTGATGTACACAGGCTAGTCATGTATGTGAAAAGTAGAAAATGAAAGATCACATTGTAAACTACCCCCATTGCAGCACTCCACTTTCTAGACAATAACATTCCATATTGAGGAGGGATGTCTACTACTAGCACACTCATGGTAATTTCATTATCCAGGTATGCAGCTAGCCTGGAGGGTAATGCATTATTAGTTCCTATGATAGGAAATTCCCTTGAATCAAGAACATAACATCTTTCATGTTTTGTATTGACTTTCATGCCTAAGGACTCCATTATCTTGAAAGGCATGGCAATATTCGAAGCTCCTGAGTCTATCATACAATTATAACTACCCTCCCATTTATAATGAGAATTAGAAAAAATGGATCAACATTCTCAATGTAAGAAGCAACAAAATTGTTTAAGTACATAGGGTGAATCTGAGATACCACCACTTCAACTTCACTAATTTTATATAGCACTTCCTTCATGCTTATTAAAGGTTTTCTATCCTTAATATCAACAAATGCTCGCATAGCCCCTAACCAAGATAAAACCTTATTTTTATGTTATCCTATCCTAAACAATTTTTTTAGTGTAATTAAGTATTTACTTATTACACTTACTTAATTTTTACTTAGGTTAATGCATTATTTAATTATTTTACATCATTATTTTAGGTGAGACACTTAGGAGTTTGTGAACTCTCATTGAGTTACGCAACTCTAATTATGCACATGGTGTCTACAACACAGGAGTATGCATCATTCACTGAGTTTTCATGATGACAACATAGTTATCCGCACTCCTCATTTAGCACATGTTGTCTACTCCACTGATTTGCATGCTACACCATTGTAGGCTTATCCTCACATCATCACACTTAATCCCATGCTTAATGGAGGATAACCCATATCTGGTGGACATGTGCCTGGTTGTATGACATATCATGATGCTAACTTCTATGCATTCTAGAAGCTCTCCTAAGGCCTTTATATTCAGGCACTCCTAATGTACTCTTGAATCTAGTTATTGAATGAATATCATCATTATGATCATACTCTATCTATTTTGGTCTACTGTGTGCTTATGTTGAGTTCTTTAGTTCTTGGGTGAATTCTAGCCTAAGCAAAATTCTTACATGGTATCAAAGCTGAGGGAGATTCTCATCACGTAGCCGTTCGAGATCGTTCATGTTTCAGCACCTTGACACAAATCCAGAGGATCCGCAAAAATTGGGAGTGTCTAGAGCCATATCTGACCTCATCGTTGCATCTAGAGCATCGATTCGATGAAGATTGACTATAAATTCACCTATATTGGGTGAAAGTTGATCGTGAGGCAAAAAAATTTTGCAAACCGACACTCGAAGGCACCGATTTGCAATTGGGTATGATCGTTTAACTGATATGATTATTTATTGTTCAGATCTTAATTATTTTTATTTCTCTATAATTATTGGCTTTTTCAAAATTATTTTTTTCAAATTATTTTCCCTATCAGGCATTCAGGCAGAGAAAATTATTTTGTCGAATTGGGCAATGACACCCCGGCTCGGCACTATATATATTTGTGGTGGAATTATTTAATTTTGCAGGGTTATATTATTAAATTTGAGCCCATATAACTCGTTCATACCTCTACAATTTCATAGGCTTACCTATCAAAAATTGCCACAAATTTGGAATAACAATTTTTTAGCAACATTACATCCCGCTAGCCCCTCATTGTCATTACGTCCATCTTTTGATGGGTGGCTCTTTTCTGTTTGTTGATTGCGGACTTTGCTATATAAATAGTGCAGAGTTCCCACACCCCATGAATGTGGGATTAAATCTGCAAATCTGATGATAGTACATAACTGTGGCCTGTCTTAAACCGCCATGCGACATTCTTAGTAGCGACATGCATCGCCCTCTATTCATCCACACAGCCGCCACCCTATGACACGCAACAAAAATCTGTTCGCCCAGGAGGAAGCTCAGGGACACATCATCAATCCACCCAAACAATGATGTAGCCAATCATCAACCAATCCACCCTTGCTACATGGCATATCTGCCACCTTAGCAAATGCATCAGCATTTTCCCATGTCAGTGATTCATAAAATACGGATTGACAGCTCTTTGCCACATCATCGAGGGCTCTGAAGTTTTGTTGATGTGATCTTTTACTATCCTAAAATTGACGACTATCTGATCATCATTTCAGGGCCATATAAAATTATTGTGATGACTATATGACAATCAAATTTAACCTCACAGTTCATTGATGCAACCCCTCTACAAATCAATTTTGGTTTTTGCAGCCCGACTTCAAGAGGCTATAATTCACACATCCGGACTCCAAATCAGGTGCAATTTTTTTTGAAATTGGGTAAATTTTTCTAAATTTTTTAGTGGTACAACTATTTTCTAGTTTTGGTGCATAGATTGTTCAAAAATTGCATTTTTTGGCAACTATACGTGGATAATCCTGCATTTTGCAACTTCAAATGCTCCATATGGGCACATCTGGAGTCAAAATTAGGTTCTATTTTTTTTTAAAGTGCATTTTTTTGGTCTACTTTTTAGATCTGGCATTAGATTGTAGTGTTGTGTGGACAAAATTGTCACTTTCAGCATAGTGCCTTTCTTTGCTTTGTAATGCTTCAGAATTGTAGCACATTGTAAAGTTTCAGTTTTGTACACTATTAAGAGGTTGTAATAAGAAAAATCAAAAGTCCACAAAGGCCAAAATTGGCAAGTGGCCCATTATAATCGCACTACTGATAAAGTTCCCAAAGCATCTATTTTGGGGGGGTTTCTTGATTTAGTGAAAAGGGGGGTGTTATTGGTGTTGTGTTCTCTCTTTTCTGCAATTTTCTTTCATTTTTTGCATTATGGGAAACTTTAAGTTTCCTAAATTAACTCCTCATAACTATGCTTCATGGTCAATCAAAATGTTGTATCAATTAATGCATAATGAAGTTTCAAAATATGTAGATGGTACTCTTCCTAAACCAATAGGTGATAATGTATCAACAAGTGAAATTTCAGATTGGGTAGCCATGGATAGGAAAGCCCTAGGTGATATATGTTTGGGGGTAGATGATAAGATCATGTATCAAATCAAGAAATGTACTGCATCCAAGGAAGCTTGGGATATCCTTGAAAGCCTTTATGGTAAAGTATCTGAAGAGGATGTATTCAAAATTGAAGATGAGCTTGTATCCTTAGATCCTAAGTCATATGACTCAATATAGGACTTCATCATTAAGGTGAATGAATTAAGGAAAAAGCTTATTGATTGTGAGAATTCTATCAAAGATGACAGACTGATCTATCTCATACATAACAAGCTGCCATCAAAATATTCCACATTTGTATCTTCTTTAAACACCTCAAAGACTACCTTAGGATCTGCCTACAAGAAATTCACTTTTGATGAATATGCTAAACTATTGGATGATGAAGAAAATAAGTTGAAATCAATGGGGATTCTCAAATCACCTTAGTCTAAAACATTGGTGGCCAATGAGGGTTCTCAACATTCAGCTGGACAATCTTCAAACAAAGGAAAGGGTAAGAAGAAATGGAAGAGTAAATCTGAGAATGTAGAAAAGATAACACCACAATCAAATCAACAAGGCAAGTCCTCAAATTCCAACAAGAAAGGGGACAACAATAAGGAGAAAAAGAAGTGTGCTTATTGCAAGAAATCGGGTCATGAAGAGCTTGAGTGTTATCTTAAGAAGATTGATGAATTAACTAACATCATGAAGAAACATAATGTTCCATTGCCTAATGATTCAAATTCTAAGGGCAAAGGACAAGCACTCATGGAAAATTCAAACTCTTCAAAAGAATGGTTTTTTGACTCAGGTGCCTCATATCATATGGGTTCTTCAAAGGAGGATTTTTCTTCATTGAAACACTCAAAGGTACCGCACATCTTCATGGGGAATGATAGAAAAATGGAAGTTGAAGGAAAAGGAAATGTGGAAATGGAAAATGGAGAGTTTCAAGAGGTTCTCTATGTTCCAAACCTAAGTTCAAATCTCCTATCAATCTACCAAGTCACTCACTTTGGAGATGGACATAGATTTGAGTTCCTTCTAGACTTAGTAAAAGTGCACAGTCTTAAAGATGATTCCTTGGTTGTAGTGGGGAAAGTGAATGATCACAAGAGGTTGTACTCTTTCTCTCACTTTGTACCCAAGTCTTCTTCAAAGGCCTTGTTATCAGAATCCAATTCAAACATGCAACTATGGCATGAGTGGTATGGTCATCTTGACTACCACTATCTTCAGCAACATTGCACATACCATATGGTGAAAGGTCTACCTCAAATCAACTTTTCTAAGGGTGAGTGTTCAACAAATTCAATGGATATGCATCTAAAAGGGAAGTTACAAAGAGGGAAGTCTTCTAGAGCAATAGGTGTTCTTCAAATGGTTCACATGGTATTAGCAAGTCCTTTTGCATTAAGATAGGGTCGCTACATACTTACCTTAGTTGATGACTTTTCAAGGTTCACTTGGGTCTACTTTCTACATAGTAAGAATGAAGTGTTGGACACATTTCTAGACTTCAAGACTCATGTAGAGTAGAAATCTAGAAAGGTCATCAAAGTACTCCGCATGGACAATGGAAACATGGATGTGAACAGAAGACTTAAGGACTTTTGCAAACATGAGGGCATTGATCTTTAGACTCCTTCAGCATTTAGTCCACATAAGACACATGTTGCAGCATTGAGGATCCGAACTCTTAAGTCTATGGCAAGTTGCATGATTCATGTCAAGTCTCTCGATCCATCATTAGAAGTTGAAGCAATCTCATGTGCCACTCACATTCTTAATCATTCTCCTCATCCAGCCTTAGATGGAAAAACTCCTTTTGAGGCATGGTGCGGTAGAAAACCTATTGTGACACACTTCAGAGTCTTTGGTTGTCCTGCATGGGCAAAGAGATCTTCCAAGGGATGCAAGGCATAGTCATCTTGGCCTTGTACTTTCATTGGTTATGAAGATAGTGTGAAGGCATATAGACTTCTAGATCTAGAGACACATTAGATATTTGTGGAGAAGGATGTACATTTTGAGGAAAGTTCTCCCAGCTTGTCCTCTACTCCTATTCGCAAATCATACAGTGTGGATGCTGATAGTGACACAAGCGATAGTGCTTCAACAAATTCAAATACGTGGGGTTCTATTGATAGATACAGTGAGAGGTCACTTCATCAATTTAGTCCACATGCATACATCGTCACAGTGATAGGTCCAGAATAGCAGGGTATATTCAGTCTTCCAAATATAGGTTTGGTGACAAATTTGGGGGATAGTATTCATGATCTACCTCTTCTTCTTAATGTAGGAATACCTTCTTCAGTTTTCATGAGGGTTCCAGACTCTCTTGCTCATTCTCTACATGATCAATCCTTACAAGTTGAAGTGATTGTGGATACTTATGATCAGCATTTGCAGCAGGGTTCTTCATCAGTTGCAGAGACAGACATCTCTTTGGGATAGGTTCTTCAGCTAGATGAGCAGGTTTTAGAGACATCACTCATCCATGGGATTTTTTCCACACACAATAGAAGTGTCTCATTTGTACCCTTAGCATTGTTTCTTCCTAAGGGGAGGAACACCATTCTGCAATCTTGGATCAGCTTCTTCATCAGAGCAATCATTGTTCAACATTCTTCTTTGGAGGGGGAGCCCATCCTATTTCTCTTCCTCTTCTCATCATTCTCTTATGTATATACTAGATGTATGTCATAATGGGGGGGTCTTGATTACTCCATCCATCCATGCATCCTTCTTTATCTCTCTTTTTGGGGGAGGGTTTTTCCCACAAGGTTTTCCCTCTCCCCCCGCTTTATGGGAGATTTTCATATCATTATGTACATGGGTACCTAACATGGCCTAGTAGCCGGGACCCATATTGCATTTCATCCTAGATTGTATAAGCTTAAGGGCATTCCCCTAAGTTGCACTTAAGGGGGTGGTGCTAGTGTAATTAAGTATTTACTTATTACACTTACTTAAGTTTTACTTACGTTAATGCATTATTTAATTATTTTACATTATTATTTTAGGTGAGACACTTAGGAGTTTGTGAACTCTCATTGAGTTATGCAACTCTAATTATGCACATGGTGTCTACAGCATAGGAGTATGCATCATTCACTGAGTTTTCATGATGACAACATAGTTATATGCACTCCTCATTTAGCACATGTTGTCTACTCCACTGATTTGCATGCTACACCATTGTAGGCTTATCCTCACATCATCGCACTTAATCTCGTGCTTAATGGAGGATAACCCATATATGGTGGACATGTGTTTGGTTGTATGACATATCATGATGCTAACTTCTATGCATTCTAGAAGCTCTCTTGAGGCCTTTATATTTAGGCACTCCTAATGTACTCTTGAATCCAATTATTGAATGAATATCATCATTTTGATCATACTCTATCTATTTTGGTCTACTGTGTGCTTATGTTAAGTTCTTTAGTTCTTGGGTGAATTCTATCCTAAGCCAAATTCTTACAAATTTAGACAAAGGGACCTTTACAATAATTTGATAAATCATGGACAACATGTCTACAAGGGTATGTGAAGGAATTTCAACTAGCATGCATTTTTCTTTCTTTGGTTGAACAATAGTGTTTTCAAGTTATTTGTTGACTTTCACTTCTAGTTCCTTCACTTCTATAATCTACTTCTTTGTTTCAATATTTTGGGATGTTTTCACCTTCTTTGATTCTCATTTCTTTGTCTTTACATCTTTCACTTTCATTACTAGTTGGTCCTTGGCCTTATTACCACCAGGCATCTTGTGAGTTATATCTTTGATGAATATTCTTGATGTTTTTTTAGAATCATTATTCACAACTCTATTCCCTAATTATAATTTATTTGGATAGGAGCCACCATATCTACTGCGGTCCTTTCAATTTCTTCTTTTGATGGATTCCTCAAATTAATGTGTCCAACATTTACAAGATTTATTATCAACTTCTTTACCATCATTAGAAAAAAATTCTACTGATGAAACCTTTCATAATTATATCTATGTGAGTTTACATCCATTTCACATGTTTCACGATCAAAGTCATCATCATCTTCACAACAAGAATGTGTTAGGTTACATGATACATTATCTAGATTTACATCTTCAAAAATTTCTTCTAGCTTGAGATTTTATGAGGTGTTTATTGCCTAGGTAACTGCACAATACTGTAGAAGTTGTGGTGATTGAAAAGCCATACACCAAGGAGTATCCTCTTCCATATTCACAAAATTTCTTTGTGATGTTTCTAGAGTAGCTTTCTCATTGTTTCCCTTAGCCACATTTGTAATAGACTTCCCATTTTTCCATTGAGTACTCTAGAGGTAATTTTGCAACCTAGTTTGTCTATTGAAATTATGTAAAAATTGTGGCCTATCATTTGCAACACCTTTGTTAGCATTTCCCATAGTAGGCTTCATATCCTTTAACATGTTGAGGACCTTATCTATTTTATCATCCTCAAGCTCTCTTTTTTTTCCAATAGGCTTCTCATTTTCTATTTTATTATTTCTAGAGCCAAAAAGCTTCAAGTCATCTCTTCTCCCTAGTTTTTCAAATGCTCTCCTTTTCTATGTTTACCCCAATTCTGAATGAATCTGTCAAAGTCTTGGAATCTTTGTCTCTTAGGATATAGGCCATATTTCTATCAAAAGTATTAAAATAGTTGTGAGGAATACATTCACCAAACCTCATTACTAGGAACAATTTGTACACCCCCTTTTGAAATCTCACAATAAAATCAAAAGTAGACTCATTTCAATTTTCCTTGATATTGTTGAATTCATTTTTTTTTATTTTTTTTGGGAAAGGGGTAAAAATTTATTCAATCAACTTTAGATTACAAAGTAAAGGCCTGAGGCCCATAGAAGCACTACATATGCCTATCCTCAAATAATAGCTAGTCAATAATCCCACAATAATCAGGAGGTAATCCATCCCTACCACTAATATCGCACCTATCCACATTCTCTGAAGCCCACTTTGCAAAAAAATCTGCCACATGATTCCATTCATGAGGAATATGATGAAAGGAGATAGACTCCAAGGCACAACATAGATATAAAATCTATCTTACCAAAGAGGCTAGCTCCCAATTAACATTCTCCAACCTCTGGTTATTTAGCATATCATCTACAATCTGAGAATCCGACTCAGAGATGATCCTGTTCCAGCCTAAAGAGCATCCTCTCTCAACAGCAGACTTAATGGCCAAGGCCTCCATCAAATTATTAGAGTGCTAACCCTTATAGATGGAGAAAAGAAAAACCACCCCACCCTCATTATATCTACCTATAGCCCCAATGCAAGCATGACTAGGATTCCCCCTAGAAGAACCATCAGTATTAATCTTCAAGATTCCAACCGGGGGAGGGGTCCATCTCCCAACCCTACATACCCGTTGTTTACCATAACTCTTCCTTCTTCCAAAAGAATGCCCCAGGTTAAATCCATCCAAATTCAAATTCCTCACAATAGCTTGATCACTTGGCTCTATGCTTTTAGACATATCACATTTTGTGAAAATAGTCTCCTGAAGCCTACCAAGAATTTTCTCCACAGCTAAAGGCTATCCAATTTGGAATCACAAAAAATTATGTGATTCCTTTCCAACCAAAGATTCCAAAGAATAAGAGATGGTCCAACCATCCAAGCAACCTGTAGAAAGGAGGTCTTTGATGGAGGTCTACCCAAGCTATCCCAAAATTCAATGAGAGAAGTGGCATGGATACACCCATGGCGCCAAGACTACCACCATCTATGCCATATTTCCCTTGAGAAAGGACAAAGGAAAAACATATGGGAGATACTTTCTTCATTGTGCTTGCATAAGAAGCAAACAAAAGGACCCTGGAAGCCTCTTTTGCGAATATTCTCCCACGTGAGACACTTCTTCTGGGCTAACAACCATAAGAAAAAATTACACTTGGGCCAAGATAAATTATTCCAGACCTTCTTCCACCAGTGCACTTTCGCTAAACCATGCAGGTTTCTATCTAAGGTAGCATAGCCCTGGGCCACAGAGAATTTTCTTTTTGGACTAGGACTCCAAGCCAAAACATCCCTCTCCTTGAGGGAGCTACAAAACCTATCCTCTGAGACATGAGAAAGAAGAGTGTGATCCTCTTCAGATCCACCATCTAGCCATTCTTGAGAATCTTTCCAGAAAGTCACCTCCACTTGGCCCAAATGCTTGATAGTTTTAAAATGCTCCACCTTATTCCAACCAGCATTAGTTCAAGCATGACAAAGAGGCTGAAGATGGGGAAAGCTAGTAATCAAAGGTGGGTGGCCATCCCAAGAGTCTTGCCAAAACAAAGCATCTGATCCACTATTGCAAATCAAAAATAGACCCTCCTTAATCAGTTGGTCTCCCCTCTTAAGGGTATTCCAAACACAAGAACCTTTCCCCACTAAATCAATCCACAACACCTCTAAACTATCAACCCCAGGTAGATACTTGTGAGAAAGAATCCTGGCCCAATCCAACAGCTGATTGTTACACCATCTCCAATATAGCTTACTAGCCAGTTCCATAACAACAAGTGCCATAGACCTGAGACCAAGGCCCCCAGCATGCTTTGGCCTAAAAACATCCTCCCACTTCACTAAGCTCCACTTTGAAGAGAGGAGGGTACCCGACCAAAGAAATTATCGAGAAAGAGCATCAAAATCCTTCACAAAGGAGAAAGGGGGAACTTGCACATAGCATCTGTAAATAGGGAGAGTTTGCACCACATTTTGTAGAAGAACTATTCTCCCCGCAAAAGAAAGCCACCTATTAGTCCAATGATTGACTTTGCTCCAAAACTTATCCAAGATCCCCTGCCAATACATCCAATACTACAAACCTAGGGCCAAAGGGACCCCAAGGTACATCAGAGGAAGAGAACCAATCTGGAATCCTAGGATCCGAGCAATCCTATTTTGAATAGGCTAAGGGGTATTGAAGAAGTAAATAGAAGATTTGTCATCATTGATGCACTGACTTGAAGCCCTCAAGTAGTAGATATCTAGAGCCCACCTAAAGTTCTCACCTTCACTAATTCTGGTAATGCCCATCAATGCAGTATCATCCACAAACTGAAGGTGAGAATAGGAAGGGAGAAAGTTATCCCAACTCCAACCTTGAATAAGACCCTGCTCCACTTGAGACTTAATGAATCATCCAAGACCTTCTGCCATGATAATGAATAAATAAGGAGATAAAGGGTCCCCCTGTCGAAGTCCCCAATAAGCATTAAACAAATCATATGGTTCCCCATTAACAAGAACAAAGTAGGAAGGAGAAGTCACACAGCTAAGAACCTAGTTCACCCACTCCTCTGCAAAACCAAATGCCAAAATAATATCCTATAGAAATTCCCAGCTCACCCGATCATAAGCTTTAGCCATGTCAAGCTTCATAAACATAGCTCTTTCCTTAGAATTAGCCATAGAATGAATAGTTTCCATTGCAATCACAACCCCATCCAAAATTTGTCTTCCTTCAACAAAACCACCTTGCTCTGGAGAGATCAGAGAGCTGAGAAGAGGCTTAAGTCTATCAACCATTAATTTAGTGATAATCTTATAAACCATATTACAAAGTGCAATAGGTCTAAATTGAGTCAGTCGGTTAGCCCCTTCCTATTTAGGTATAAGAACCAAGAAGGTAGAGTTCGTGGACCTGAGCATCTACTTGTTCCTATGAGATTCCTGAACCACCTCAAGGAGATCAAATTTAACTATTTCCCAAAACTCTTGGAAGAACTCAATTGGAAATCCATTAGGGCCGAGAGCCTTACCTTTCTTCATATTAAACACCACTTTCTCCAGCTCTGGTAACACAATAGGGTGCAAGAGAGCCTCATTCATTTCCTCCTAAACAAGGTGAGGAATGCAATCCAAGATCACCCTCTCCTCCTCCATAGCATCAATGTCTTCCTTAGAAAAGAGATCTAAAAAATAGTTGATTGCAGCCCTGGAAATCTCAATATTGGAAGAAAGGTGATCCCCTTCAGGTAAAATCAAAGAGGATAAAGAACTCCCCTAACTCCAAGCCTTGACTGTATTATGGAAGAATGTTCTGTTTCTATCCCCCTCCTGAAGCTAGTCAACATGAGATTTTTGCTTCCAAAAAATCTCCTCCCAAAGCTCCCACTCTTCTAATCCTTTAATGGCCAAGGATTCAGCTTCACTTAGGTCAATAGTCCTCCCTTGATCTCGAATCAACCGGGTAATGTTGTCTAACTTAGACTAAGTAGTAATCCTCTACACCTATAGGTTCCCAAACATTGTTTATTCCATTTCTTAAGCCTATACTTAACATGCTGGAGCCTCTTGCAGAAAGTGTACATTGTCGTCCCATGTGTTGGCCTCCCCTCGTACCACCAATCCACCATTCAGTCATGCAAAGACTGGTCTCTTAACCACATTAATTGAAACTTAAAAGCAGTATTTTTGGTGATTCCATAAGTAGTGACTGAGAGCTTGATGGGCCAATGATCAGAGCCTCTCCAATCAAGAATTTCTGAGCTGGTCAACAACCTGTTGTTCATCCAGTAACAAGAAACCAAAAATCTATCCACTCTTTCTGAGATAGCCTCAACACCACATCTCCTATTATTCCATGTGAAAACACCATTGTTTGGCTTCACATCAATGAGCTGCAAGGAATCTATCATATCTCTAAAAATATTTGTAGAAGGGTCTAGCCTGGCAATTCCCCCTCATTTTTCATTTAGACTAATAATAGAGTTAAAGTCCCCCACTAGAATCCATGCGATAAATGGATCTAAGGCACGAATGTAGCTAATATGAGCCCAAAGATTAGACTTGCCTTCCATATTAGTAGGTGCATAAATATTGGAGAGAAGGCATCTTTCACCAGTGTCCAAACAAGAAGTAACCAAAGAAATGGAGGAATGACTAGAAATCCACCATAAGGGAAGAACTTTTCTCAGGTTCCAGAAACAAGCAACCCCCCTTGAACTATTTTGAGCTCCCACCCCTTGCCAGTTGCCTTGGGGCCATATGTGAGGAGCACAATTAGCTAAGCCATCCATGATAGAACAATCATTTATGGGGGTGAGAGAAATGAGAATCAATGGGTTTCATAGACCCAGATTCAACCAAAGTATCCCCCATAATCTTCACCCTCTCTTGATCTGTCTTCCTACCACTCCTTGTCAATTTATTAAGAGGCCCCTTTTTAAAAGATTTATGTTGTAATCCTAATGTAGGATGGGCTTTATTTCCTTTGGCCAGATATGAGGCCCCTTTAGGAGTAGGGGGCTGGAACTATCTCTATCAAACTCATCATAACCTGTGAACCCTGGTGATCCCCAATAATCTGAACCTGAGGGTGTAAATCCATATCAATCTGTACATTCTAAGGGTCCTCTGAAGGTAGAAAATTGTCCTCTTTCTTTTCCTCTTCTTCCTGAACTACATCTAGACCCTTATCCCCAGAAGAAAGCTCAACCAGAATACCTTCCTCCTAAACCAAGTCTTCAAGAACATCAAATCTATTAAACATACCATCATTGTGTCTGTCCAGCTAGGTTCTCTTCTTACCTTTTCCTTTGTTATGGGATTTAACCTGAGTAAAACCCTCCTTATCCACATGATTAGTAGAAATTGGGGCCTTCCCCATGTCACCCTTAAGAGGTCCAGAAGTATCCAAAGGAGTAGGCCTGAATCTGGGACACTTACGGAGTAAATGGCCATATTCATGGAAAATATGACATCTAAAAGGAAGGGTCTCATAATCCAACTATTGGATCCAAGAAGAGGATCCCATATGAATTTCCATAGAATTTGGTAATGGATTGGTTAAATCAACTTCTACACAAATATGAGCATAAGAGATTACCTTACGATTTTGAGTTTGTGTAGCCACTCCCACCAGCTTTCCAAGCAGTATTGAGATTAAATGAAGAATGTCTTCTCTCCAAAATTCTAGTGGTAGTCTCAGCAACCAAATCCACATAGGTACCCTTGAGGCAATCTCCTCGGATGAATTAAAGCCCATGTGCCAAGGCTTGATAAAAAGCCCAACCTGATTAAAGAAATAAGAGCCGCCTTCAAATGTCCTATTCCTATCTAACATGCATGAGAAGATAACCAAAAAATAATTATTTGCAACCAGAATAATCTCCATATTGCCTTCGAGATTCCAAACCCGAATGAGCCCAAGAATCCAACACTGGTAACAAAAGACGAAGGCCCAAAAATTTACAAATGAGGGCATGATTTTGCCAATATTCAACATCCTTAGAGATCTATTCAGGTTGGATGACCAAGATCGGTCGATCTTTAGATCTTTCCAGACATCCATTAACTTTTTAAATTTGAGGTACTCCATTTGAGGATGACCCTCCATCTCCCAATGCAAAATTGTTTATTAGATCTACACCATTGACCAATGCTGAAGAAGACGGCCTAACCATCTCCATATCCTTAGAAGCAATCTACGATAATACTGAGCCTCATTTCACCATAGGGCCAACCCAGCAATCCACCAGTAAAGGAAGAAGGGATAGGAAAACTATAATCTCCAATCCCCCACAACCACCAGCCCAAGAACCTGTGAATAATCCCACACCCAGAAATGTGCCCTCAGTCGTAATCAGCCAAATAAATAAACTAAGCCTACAAAAGTGCCCAAAATGCAGCAAATAATTCACACGCGCAATCAAGAAAACCCATCTCTGCAGCCCCCATGGATCAAAAATACCAGACACCCCCCCATGCACGTAGACACCAGCACCTCCAACTGACATCGAGCAAGGAACAACAACTAGGGCACATAGGCCCTAGCACGCACCATCGACCTGCAGAGTGCCATCATTCAAACCACTTCCTTTTTCCATATTGTTGAATTCATTTAATATGAAACCAAAATTTGTATTGTTCCCATACTATTCCTTGAAACATTTCTCAAATCATACCATGAAGAAATGTTGTCATCGGGTAGGCTTCTGAACCAATCCCTAGCATCCTCAGTAAGAGAATGCACAAACAACTTCATGAAAAAATCCTCAGATTCAACTTCATAATCATTCAACATATCTATTAAAAAAATGATATTTTTTTCCCCATTAACTACATTATTTCTAGCAAACTTAGTGACTTTATCCTTTAGCTCATTTGGAATAGGGTTGCAATGACCAAGGATTCCTACATAGGATATATACGCGTGTACCTTTCCATGTATATAGGCCTTTTTTGAAATCCTACACCAATACTAACACTAGGTCCAAAAAAATTGGCTACTAAATTAGTTTTTACTTGTTGTCTAGAAACTTGGTGACCTATTGTAGTAGGAGATAAAGCTAGACCAAACTGATAAATTCTAGCATTACCCACTAGGGGACCACAATAAATCCCATAAGATATACCTAATGAAGATGTAACTTGTCCAATAGTTAGACTTAAGGAATTGAATCTTCTTCTTCATCTTAGAAACATGTGCTTCATTTTCAACCTTCTCCAACTCCTTAGCAAGGTTCTCACATTCCTTCCTGTCTCTTTCCAACTCTATGTCAATTTGTGACATTATAGGGACATCTTTTAGATTTGTAGTAGGTTCATTTAGGTGGATACTAGTTGCCTTTTATTTACCCTTATCTACAATCTTAGTTGTGGGTTTATATGTATTCACTATATCTTCTCAGTGGGTTCATGTTAATGAATATGAATAATAACTGGTCCCTTCTTCATAGACTCAAAATTGTCATGTAAAGCTTGTTCTCATTCCATTCACTCAAATCTTAGATTCCCCAAGTCTCTAAATACAGCTGCATGTAAGGATGTCAATTTTTTATTTAATATTTTGTTTTGTTCTTTCAAAAAATAAATTCTCCTAATCGCATTATCCCTTTCCATAAGGGCATTCATGGTTTTTATTTATCTATCTTTCTCCAAGAATTTTTGCTTGGCATCCTCTTTGACTACTTGTCTTTGAGGACCTCTAACTCAACATACATATCAATGGTATTGATAGTAGTAACTTCTAATTTTGTGATCTCACTAACATCGAAGAGGTTTCTCTCAATAAAAGGGACATGTTCTAGGTGAAATCTACCAAGTTAGGAGTTTGTTGAGTTTTTGTGTTTGTTCATACTTCTTGAACCAGTTGTTCAAGATCTAACATACCCAACATATGAGACTACTTTATCTTCACATATTTGTTTTCCTTAAAAAGAGGTGTTGAAAAACTCTCCTAAGATACCAATATTATTAGAGTTAGAACTCTTAGAGGATAAACCTTTCTTTTCTACAATTTGAGGCTGAAGGTCTACCCCAACATTATTTCCAAGTTACTAGGCATGACTAGACTCTCCCATTTTCTTAGGCCAAATCTTTATATTACCCTTGGGTAAATTAGTTTATAGTTGGACATTGGGATGTGCTTTTATGTAGGCCCTTGTACTTTTTCTCTTGTTAGCCATTAAGATATTAAGGGAAACTTGACCGGGTTGCCACCCACCTAGGGAATTCAAGTTTTCTTAATGACAAACCTTGAGAATCTACAATAGGTTGAACCAATTAGAGCAAGGCGTGAAAGCTAGTCTTGTGAAGGATATAAAACATGACTAACCCACTTACCACATAAAATAAAACACATTACTCTAGGAGGAGGACTTAAAAAACCAACCAAGCATAAATACTTCTAATAAAAAATAGATCTAACTCTACAACACAATCAAGGACATTGTTCTAACATATCCAACACTTTTCACACCTAACCCACATCATAGTTTCCCAGTAGAGTCACCATTTCGTTGGCTTCTAATTTGATAAGGTTTTAACAACCCTTGAGATGTGGTAAATATCTAAGAATTAGCTACAAACCATGATCAATACTCCCAGACATGTCATTAGGACCAACTGACAAGACATTTAGCCTTCTTTGCTTTGAATTCTGCAAGAATCATGCAGGTGTACCATGCAATTTATTATCACTTCCTTCTCTAACAATATTTTATCATAAATTCCATTATAGAAGAAAATAGCCTCTAATTCTTCTAATTCAAAGACAAAAAAGAGCTATAAGATATCTAATTCTCAAGATTCTAAAGCCCTCCAAACCAAGTATAGGCTAATCCTTTTCATATCTACAATAGGAATTAAAATATTAAAGATTTTGATTTATGAATTCAAACATTATGTAGTTTCAATGAATTTATCAACCTTCATACATGCCTAGTGTTTTATCCATTGGGTTATCCACTCATAAAATTTGACATCATCACTTCAGATCTATTCCCCCACTTCATGAAGAAAAATCAATTCTCAATCTCAAATCTCATTCCTATCACAATCTCCCTATGAAACCCTTTAATTCTCTCAGATCATATTAAGCATTTACTTAATCGATTTGATCAACATCAAATATGAAATAATATATAATTCAAGATGAATTAAACTGAAACTCAATACATTTTGTCATTGAATCACATAAAATTAAAGACAATATAATAAGAGACAAGATCCAAATCAAGAAACTTAAAATACTTCTCCATTTGTATTAATTAACTTGAAAAAATATATTTGAAGTATCAAATTTTGTGAAATAATATTACTCAAAATAAAATTTTACACAGTGGAATTATATTCTCTTTTCATATGAACAATATCAAAAAAATTACACCACATAGTATCAGACTGACTCAAAATATGAAAAATAACATTTTTCTCAAAATTTAGAACATTCTCCAGTCTGGGAACTCATTTAACTTGGAGAGAAAATACACATGTCAGCATTTCATTTCACAAAATAATCTAGTTATAATAATACATGTGACTCATCAGATGAAGTGTGAGCAATTGATCTTGTAGCAATATGACATGGCATCTTCTAGGTCACACGATTCTTTATTTCCTTTTCCAAACTACCTACCACTTTGAAAAAAAAATTACTACTGCTCCTAGAGTGGGGCCTCATCATTTGAATCATTAAATGGACTATACCTTTTAACCCACTCCTCATACTCTTCTTTTGTTGGTCATTCATGTTTAAGAATTTGATGTACCACTTGTTTATAAGGATTATATTTAACTATGGCATGTGTAACTTCTTTTTCAAATTTGTGGTTTGATAGATGGTAAGTGGGAGTGGTAGGGGTAGAGGATGAGGAAGTGTGGATTTTTAAAATTCAAAACATGTCCTAGGTGGGATTCCTTTGGTTAGGTACGATTGGAAACATGGCCCGAGGCACAGATAATAGGGAGGTGACAAAATTTGTCAAGGAAACTTAGAGATTGAAGATGTGATTGAGAATGGAGATGGGGACTCACATATCCTTGGTAAGGATCTAGACAAGTCTTTTCCAACCTCCAAGGTGGTTTAGTCTGGGGCACATAATGCAAAATGGTCTTCTCTATTTGGAGTTAAACCATTTGGTGAGTCTTCTTTTCCACTGGTTAAGATACTCACTGGGTTGGAAAAGGGTTCATGTACAATTGTAATTTTGGATGAGCTAGTAGATCATAGCATTGCTTCAATGGCCTCTACCATGGTGGGTAAGTTTATTGGGAAAAGGTTGAATATAGATATTGTTAGAGCGATGGCCAAAATTTTCCTGTCTTTTGAATTTTCATGCAATGATGATTTGTCAAACATATTGTGTGAAGGACATTGGGTTATAGGTCGCTCGACACTAGTCCTCTAGAAGTGGACTTTGAAGCTGGATTTGAATGTTTTCGTTTTTGTGCAAGCTCTAGTGTGGGTCAAACTTCTAGAGCTACCATTAGAGTTTTGGAATGAGGATGTATTTATAGGAGTGGAAAACTCCTTTGGTGAGCTTCTATCAATAGATCTGATAACTGCATCCAAAAGAAGACTCAAATATACTTGTATCTGTATTGGAGTTTGGGAAGGGGATGATATGCCAGAGGTTCTGAGCTTTCATTCTAAACTAGGTATGCATGTCCAAAAGTTGGTTTATGAAAGCATACCTTTTGTATGTTTCCATTATTTGAAATTGGGTCATAAGGCTAATCAATGCCCAAAGGCTAAAGAGGAAAAGAGTAGAAAAAAAGCAATTTCTAAACCTAGAAAGGAGAAAAAGATGTGGAAAAAGAAGGAAATTAAGGATAGTTCTAAGAATCAAGAAGGGAGGGTGGAAATCCATATTAAAGAAGTGCATGAATTAGAATATAATGGATCAAAGGTGAGTAAGGAGGTTGAAGAACTAGTTCCTACAATGCCTAATCCTCAGACCATAGAATCATATCAGATTGGACCTAAGTTGGGTAAGGAGGATAAACATCTGGTTTCTCAAGCCATAGAGGGGGCTATCCTAGCAAAGGAATTGATGATCACAGAGTTGGATACTTCCTAGATTTATGAGGGGATAAGTGAGTCTTCAAAGGGAGATAAAGGGATTGAAAAGGAGATATTCAAATCACCATCTCAAGAGGAAAGGGTTTAGTGTGTGATACCTCTACATGAAATTATGATTTCCTCTCTAGTAGAGAGGGGGGAGGAGAATAGATTGAATGATGAAATGGAGGTAGTGATGGAAACACAAGGATATTAGGGAACCGTGGTGGTCACCTCATCTTCTATGAAGGATCATTCTACCTCTTGTAATTTGGAAAAGAGGCTTATGAACATGGTCAAATTTTCTTCCCCTGGTAAGATTTCAAGAATTGTGGAATGGCTTGATAATAACAAGGGGAGTGAGATTAAAACCAAAAAGAAGAATAGTAGGGGTATTTCCCGTATGTCACTATCAATGACCAAAAGTCAAGTGAAGGTGGATGTGGGAGTAAAGAAAAAGCTAGCATGTAGAAATAGTTCAAGCCAAGTCATGCAAGAGGAGACTAGAAGGAATTTGGTGAATGGGAACCAAAGAACCATTTTGGAATGCTCTATTGAAAATAAATGAAGATAATATCCTAAATTAAAAGGGGCCTAAATGGGACCCATAAATATGAGGTAGTTAGGAATATGATTAGAGACCAAAGACCTGATTTTATGCTGATCTAAGAAATGAAAATTAAGAAGGAAAATTTGGGTAAGATTTCCTTTAGCAATACCATGGTTGGTGAAGCAACCAATTCTGAGGGTGCCTCAAGAGGCCTTCTTACTCCCTTTAACAATAAAAATTTTATAGTCACTTTCTTGTATAATGAAGGGAATATTCTCTTATGTAAAGTGTTCTATAGGAATAGCAATAATTCGTGGTTTCTTTTGAATGTGTATGCCCCAAGTACTAAAAAGGAAAGGAAGCATTATTGGATGATGCTTTGTTCTATTATTCAAAATAGTAATCTTAATAAGGGTATAATAATGGGAGATTTCAATACTCCCCTTACTAATGAGGAAAAATTAGGAGGCCTAGCCCTAGATTTGGATAGCAAGTTGGATCTTTCAAACTTAATTAATAGTTTGGCTCTACTAGATGTTGATCTCTCGAGGAGGTTTACACTTGGTCTAATAAGAAAATTTGGAGGGAGTCTATCTAGGTTCATTTGGACCATGCTCTCATCACTTTAGATTGGTTGAATTCCTTTTCCTATAATCTCTCCCTTCTCCCTAGAGTTGGGCCTGATCATTCCCCCATCTCCCTTTTAATTGATGCTCTTCAGGCTAGGAGAAATTATCTTTTTTGATTTAAAAATATTTGGATATCTCATCTAGACCTTTTGGATAGAATCTCCTCTTGGTGGAATATTGAGGTGGAAGGGACTGTAATGTTTAGGGTTGCCAAGAAATTGGGTAATGTTAAATGCAATATTAAAGTCTAGAATAAGACATATTTTGGACATATTTTTCATGAAAAAGAGGAAAAGTCAAATATGCTTAGTAGTATTCATGATACTATCCAGAGGGATCAGAACATGAATATAGAGATGTCAATTCTCACCAATCTGCATAACATTATAAGTAGAGAACATAACTTTTGGAAATAAAGATCTTGTATTAATTGGCTAAAAGAGGGCAATCAAAACACTAGATTTTTTCATCTTTCCACCCTTAAGCATAGAGAAAATAACAAGATTTCAAGGATTAAGAAGGGCCAAGCTCTTTTGACAAAAGAAAATGATATTGTTGCTGAAGTTGTTTCTTTTTTCTCTTCTCTTCTTACCTGGGACCCCTTGTTATCTGTGGTGGATCAAAATGAAATATTTTCATCTCTTCCCCAAGTAATTCAACCTCACCACAATAAAATGTTGCGGGCAATTCTTAAGGCTCAAGAAGTTAAACAAGTTTTGTTCTCTCTTCTAGCAAAAAAAGCCCCTGGGCTGGATGGTTTTCCTACATTCTTCTTTTAGGTACATTGGGAGGTGGTTATGGAGGATGTTGTCAAGGTGGTGTAGGAATTTTTTGGGGCTAGGAATCTCCTTAAAGAACTCAACTCTAATTTTTTGGTTCTCATTCCTAAAGTTCCAGGGGTAGATTCAATGGATCAATTTAGGCCCATTAGTCTTTATAATTCATTCTACAAGATCATTTTGAAGGTGTTGATGAGTAGAATTCTTAATGTTTTTCCTTTGATCATATCCTAGCAATAGACAAGTTTTACCCCTAGAAGACAGATCCTAGATTCTATCATGTTGGTTCATGAAGTTATTTATTCACTAGAAGTGGGTAAAAGAGAAGGTCTCCTTCTCAAGTTGGACCTATTCAAAGCCTATGACTTGGTGGACTGGAATTTCCTTGGTTCTATTCCCCGGGCTTTTGGTTTTGATCATGAGGTGCATAAACTCATTTCTCAACTTATTTTTACTTCTTCACTTTCCATTTTGATCAATGGAGCTCCTTCTATTTTTTCAAATGTTTGAGAGGCTTACGTCAGGGGGATCCCCTATCACCTATCTTGTTCATTATTATGGCTGAGTGTATTGGTAGGTTGATTCAGAGAAAAAGATTAGATGGGGTATTAAGAGGTATTAAGCCTTCTTTAGGACATGTTACTTTTACTCATCAATAGTTTGTGGATGACGCTATCATGGGAGGGGAAGCTTTAGTTCAAGAGGCTAAAGAGATGAAGAAATTGTTGGATGTGTATGTTAGAGGATCAGGCCAGCTAATTAATTGGGCAAAAAGTTCAATTTTCTTTTTTAACACTCCTATTGAAAGACAAAGGAAGATTGCTAGGATTCTTGGGTTTGGGATTGGTAACCTTCCAACTAACTATCTTGGTCTGTCATTGGGAACTAAGCTACCAGATTAGTTCTAGAATAGAATTCTTGATAGGTTTAGTAAGAAGTTGGTAGGTTGGAAAGGTACTACTTTAGGCCAAGCTGGTAAATGTCTTCTAGTGAAATCCACACTTCAGAATCTCCTAATGTATGCTCTAAGTCTCTTTGGGATTTTGGGTAGACATGCTGATAAAACAGAAAAGATCTAGAAAGATTTTCTTTGGTCTCAGCTTGAGGATCACAAAAGATACCCTCTTGTGGTTTGGGATAATGTTTTCATCCCTAAGAGCTATGGAAGTCTTGGAATAAGGAAACTTAGACACCTTAATAAGTCCCTTCTAGCTAAGTAGATATGGCACATTTTCAAAAGATCAAGGGAATGGAGAGATGTTTTTGTGGAGAAGTATATTAGAAGGCCTTCTCTAAGGTTTCTACTTAATGATCATCACAATGGCTTGCTCATCTAGAATGGTATTCTTAAAGCAAGAGACCTAGCTAATTCTAAGACCAAGTGGAAAGTGGGAAATGGTGAAGACATCCTCTTATGGCATGATAAGTGGTTGATTCAGGGTCCTCTCATTAACAATCCTCTCTATGACAAATGGGCTAATACCTACATTAGGAAAATTGGAGTGAAAGTAAGAGACTACATAATGAACCAAGGATGGAGAGACCTATTTGTCATTTTGAATGATCTCAAGCTGATAATGGTGATGCTAAATACAATGATATTGAACAATAAGAGGGATGAATTAATATGGGAGGATAATACTAATGGTTGCTACTCGATGGCATTAGGGTATAATTCCCTTTGGATCCTTAAAGAGAAACCTCCATGGGCTAAGGCCTAGTTTCCTGGCCTTACCCATAAGATTAACATATTCTTCTGGTTGATGTTACAAGATAAAATTCTCACCTTGGATAATCTAGCAAAGAAAGGTCAGTATATCCCAAATAGATGTATTCTCTATAAGCACCATTTGGAGACAGTGAATCATATTTTTATTCATTGTCCATACTCCATGGAGGTCTGGGATTTTCTCACAAAGAAATATGGGGTTAGTTGGTGCAAGCTAGATAATGTTTTGGAATTCTTTTGTCAATAGGATAGTATGTATAAAGGAACTAATTTGCATGCTATAAGCTCCTAGACTATGCCTCACTTCTTCTGGGGAATATGGAAGGAGAGAAATAGTTGAATCTTTAGAGACAAGGAGGTACTTGCTTATGTGCTTACGGACAAAATCAATAGCACTATGAAGGAAAACTTTTAGATAAGAAAGGGAGGAGATATTGAAGATACAGATAGGAATAAGGAAAAGGAAAAGGATAGGAGGACAAAAAGATAGGAGGTGAAGTGGAAAATCCCATCTAAGGGTTGACATAAAACTAAATTTCATAGAGCAACTAAAGGGAACCCTGGTCTTTCTGGATGTGGAGGACTAATTAGAAACTATCATGCTAGTGGAGTTGCTACTATTTCTTACACCTTGGGAATCTAGACAAATCATTTTGTTGAAGCCAATGCTACTCTCCACACTATTAAACTAGCCCTAGATGTGGGAGTCAAAAAAATATGGTTGGAGGGGGGCTAAAATAATATTATTAGATGTATTATAGGGAGTATTCATCCTGCTTGGAAAATTGCAAATATAATTGAAGAAATCCATATAAATCTTGGAAATTTTGAACATATTTATGTTAGTCATGAGTATAGAGAGGCTAACTTGGTGGCTGACCAGTTTTCCAATGAAGCAATAAAGAAAGAAATGGTGATGATATGGAATACCGGTAGAAATATTTTGATAGATGCAAAAAGCCTAATCAATCAGGAGAGGATCCAAAGAAGTACAAGCATAATCCTAAGTTAATTATGGAAATTAATATTAGTATGGATGAAAGCCACCACAATAATGGTAAATACGGATGTAACAGGTGGGTGATGTTTATTGTGTCAAATCGACATGCTTTGTGAGTTGTCTATTTCCTTTACCACTTTTACTGCATCAAATGACAAAGTGGTGAAAAACAAAGTGATTTTATACAAAGTATCTAGTGGATTGCAAAAGGGAAATAGAGGAATATGTTTATTAGAATTGCAAATTTTCAGGCTACAAAGATGGTGGGTGAAAGAAGCAAGAAAAAACTAGTAGGTGAGGTGGACAAATGGAAGCAAAGAACAAAAGTTTGGGAGAAGCTTGAAATAGGTGGAATTGCAAATTATATCACCAAGCTTCATGGATACAACCCAATGATAATCAATCTTATGGTTAATTCATGGAAGGATGGTAGGCTCAAAGTGGATGGGGTGTCGTATCAAATTACTATGGATATTATTTCCCATGTCACTAAAATTCCAAATGAGAAGTTAAAATTCTACAAAGACAAAAAGGTGTCTATGAATGTGGTTAAGGACTTCACCAAGAATACAAAAGAGAAAAATGAATTGGTGAAGAGCGAGACCTACTATGAGATGGATTCAATTAAAAAACTTTGGAGGTATGTTCCCAAGGCCATTATTGAATATATATCTCTAGACACTAGATTCGATAGGGTTAGAACCCATCACTTTGTTTTACTTAATCATTTTTGTTATGGGGTTAAGGTTTCCTTTCCATTTTATTTTTATTCTTCTATGCATAAGGGAATTTATGGGCACAATAAAAAACTCACTTCTAACCTAGCCCTACATGAGGGTTTACTGCTTTTGATTTATGAGCATTTTAAGGCTAAATCTAGAAGTAAGACCCTAGCTAGTGTTGGGGCTGCCTCTGAGGACAAGGGGAATTCTAAATTCTCTTTAGACTCAAAAGAGATTCAGATTACTATCTCAGAGGAGGATGAAGCTCTAAATTCATTTGGAAAGAAGGCAAGGGGTAAAGATAAGGATACACCTACTCCATCAAAGACGATGTGTAGGAAAAGTCCCAGGGACCTTGGGCCCAAAATTGTTGATTAGGGGGAAGAGGAATATAATGAAGAAGGTGAAGACATGGAAATAGATTAGGAGAATAGGGGTGAAGAAGATGAAGATATGGAGGAGCTAGTTGAAAACCCTAGGAAGAAATAGAGGATGAAAGAGGAGGACATACTTGTAAAGGGTAAAATTATTTCTAGTCGAGAAATTTTGGTGTTTCAACCCTCTCCAAGACTCCCTCAAGAGTATGAAAAGGAAAAAATGGAGGAAGAAAGTGGTGAGGTGGTTATAAAAGATAGGCATCTAGCGTGGAAAATTTTTAATGTCAGAACTACAAAGATGGGGATTGTGAGAGAAGCCATGAATCCACAAATCCTAGAAGAAAAAGAGGGAAAATTCTAGATGGAGGATATTATTGATCTGGTGCTGGTGGCTATAACTAATAAGATAAGGGAAGTGGGAATGAACCTACTTAATAATGCAAAAATAGCATGATAAATAATTTCATATCAATTAAATGGTTATTTCATGAACTAGGGGAGGTTAAAGAAAGAATGGGACAACTGGAAAGCTAGGGGAAGAAATCTGAGAGAGGGAATGTCATAGATCAGAGGGATACTATTAGGTTGGTAGAAAAAAGGATGAAAATTTTGGAGGCTTACAACCATAACATGGCTAACTAAATCATCTCCATTTTGAACTCTCTCAATGAAAACATTATTACTCTTCCTAGAAAGCTAAAAGCCAGGGGTCTTTTGGAGGATAATGAGGAAAAGGATAGAGATGAAGATAGGAAGGATGATGAAACCATCATAGACATATCCCATAGCTAGCTAGATAGGACTTTCATGAAGAAATAGGATCAAATGGCTGAGGAGTGTCAGAAAGCCTATGAAGCAGCAAAAAAAATGCAAGACCTTGAAAGGAAAGCAAAGAAGTAAGGACAATATTTATCTATCTTTTGTTTTTTTTTTGGTTTCTATAGGTTTATTTCTTGGCATTCTATCTATCTTTCAATCTGGTTTCTTGGTTGTTTGTAGTACTATTTTTGGGCTTTTGTTGTTCAATTTATAGCCCTATGATATGTAATAACTTTTGGGTTTTAGGATCCCTATAAAACCTATTTTTCTTATCAAAAACTTCCTTTCCAAATTTGTCATAAAATATCTAGGAATTTACCAATTTTTTAATGCATTCTTGAAAAGGTTTCATATTCATATCTCTTTCTATGATTTTTACCATGCCATTCACCTTGGTAATAGCCTAATTTCTCCACTCAACAAATTCTTTTACACTTTTATATTACTTTAAAATTGGTGGCACTAGTGTGTCTTTAAAATTATCCTTCATCATTTTATTTTCAATTTAGTCAAGTAAAATTGAGAAATTCTTAAGTGTCTTGATAATTACTCGTAAGCATGGTATTTGGTGGAGCATTGGGGGCCTACTTTCCAACATGAATCAATTTTCTTCATTTTTCCTATCCTATTGATCCATTTTTGGTAAGTTGGTTTAACAAAAAAAATTGTCATCCTCTAGCTTGTTGATGACCAAAAATAACAACTCACATAGTTGGTGGAGTCTAAAAATCCTTGAATTTATCTTGTCATGCAAGTGCATCAAAGTAGTTCTAACAATAAGCTCCTCGCTATAATTAAAATCAATTTTTTTATTCTCAGGTTTTAACTACAAGTTTACCACTTCTTTGATCAAAGAATAAATATTAACTATATTGCCTCTAACACCAATATTCTCATCAATAATTTATTGTCTTACAGAAGAGTCAAAGAATGACCATGTGACTAAGGCACCCAGATCCTTACTGTAATATGTCCCTTTAAGAGGTCTACCACCTTCTCTAATATTTGGTCTGTTTGACCTTATTTCTTGCATTATTGAATCAAAGGATATGACATCTACTATGTTCAAATTTGGGAGTAACATTACCCTTGACTTGTTTACAATATTTCCCCCCTCTTTTAGAGTGAGAGCCTCAAATTTAGTCATCATCTCCATCTCAATTTCTTGTCCAGTCTCCTCAAAGTTAACCATAGGTCTTTGTGCTTTCTTATCATCTACATTTTGTAGATATTCAGTTCTAAAATATCACTAGAGAAACTATTTGAAGGTTACCAACTTTATAAATTCACCATCTTCAAAAAATTCTTTTTATGCCTCTATCCTTACATCTCTAGGGAAAACTCCCTTTATTTCCTCTCTGGTAATATTAGAATCTAGTGTTCTTCAAACTTGGAGGTAACCCCTATCAAAAATTCTTTTGGTAAATAAATATAATTTTCCTCCTCATATTTTTCTTCAGGAAAATTCTCCTCTAATTGTTGTTCTACAGTTGGGGTAGTCATTGCACTACTAGAGGCTTCCTTTTCTTCAACCACAAAGTCATGATGTCTGTCTGATGGTTAAAGTGGGGTAGGTGATTTTTGGGATTATGGGGAAGGGGTTCTTGATCTATTAGGATCTTCAACTTCTTTCCCTTGGTAGATAACTTGTGCATCTCTACCTCTATTTGATTTCATCCTCTGATAGAGTATCAACCTAGTGTTACTCCTCAACCTCTTGGCTATGTCTATATCCTAAGATCTCTCCTCTTCTCTATCTTTTTTGGCCATTTTCTCACTAAGGAATCATATTAGAATCCTACAATAACAAATATAAACCTTCTTCATCCTCTACAAATGTAACCTTAGATACTTTGACTCCACCCAACTTCTCATTCATAATGTCATATACTTCTAAAAAATTATTAACGATAACTCTTAGTTTTTGGTCCCATGTCTTTGCATCTGGCAATGAGTCATAGTTGGGTTCTATCTCATTGATTAGATCCCAAATATCTTTAATGTCATGTTAGTATCTTTTATTTTTCCTTTGGGATTCCATCTCCTTGTCATTTCTGATGATATCTTCTAGAAAATTAAATTCATGCTTACCCCTTGATGCTACCTTTATTTTAGTTATCAACATTTGATAAAACCCCTCTATGCCATTCAACCTTTTGGAGATGACACTCATTGAATAAGGCCTAAGAAAATGGACTAACTCATTTCATCCCCCTTTTATCATTACAAAATGATGAAAACCTGTTAATTTAGGGAAGAAAGTTCCTTTTCAAACTTTAGTTGGGAAATTAGACTCTTGGAGCACGTTGATTTGTCTCATTATTTCAAGGAATCCAATCCTCAATGGAACTTATTTGGGTAGTACCAAAGGTCTTCCTAGAAAACCATAAACCCTAATAGTAGTTGTATGAGGATATAAATAAATGTCTCCCCATTGATGGCACAATTTTGGTTTTAGATGATAGTCAATTGGCCTTAAGAATGCTTCAAGGAGACATAAAAAAAATTTCTCCTAAGACCAAAGTAGAAAAACTTGTTGACCATAATTGGAGTAGTAATACTTCATCCTCCCTTTCAAACTCCATATACATGTGTTTAGCAAAGTAATCCCTGTTATGTAAAAGGATAATATGTATAAGCAATGAGTACCACCTAAATTCTATGGATTGTCCCTTGTATAAGGTTGGAATTCCTTCATTAATATTTTCTTCTAAATATTGAGGAAAATCATAAAGCACCATTTCACCATACTTTTGAATCCCTAGGCACATCCACAAAGTAGTGTTACTAAACTTTCCCCTGCTAGTTAACCCTAGTACTTGATACAAGGCAGTATGTGTGTTCACCAATGTGTCATCATAGTGGTCCAAGTTTTCTATAGTATAGGATATGGCTACAAAGGTTAGTTTTATTCTATTTACTTATTTTAAGAATGGAGAACTTTAGCAAAAAAAAAAATTATATCTAGTCTGATACAGTCAAAAGCTTCTTCACATATCTTGAAGTCTACATCATAACTCACTTCTAGGGAATTTTGGATATAAAATTCCTTCCATATGGATTTAGCATCAATTTTCAATAAGACTTCCCCATCCGAGTCCCTAATTGTATGTGTAATGGGATCACACCTTCCACTAATTCTAACAATAGATCAATATGCAGAAAGACAATGGGGATTACTAATTTACTAATGATCATATTACCATATATTATGAAATGGACTTCTATCATTACCTTGGCCATACCTCATTCTAAAAACACTTAGACCCTTGCTAGGTATATTGGTGTCACATACATTCTCATATTTATCCTTCAACCCTAGATGAACCTTGTTATGTAGGGTTTTCCATATTTCTACAACTTCTCTACCTTCTTTAGATAAAGGTAATTAATCTATGAAGTCATCATGTAACCTTCTATCTTCATAATTGAATTTTCTAGAATATTTCTTTGGAGGCAATTTGTCAACTTTTAGACTATTTACTCAATTAAAATTAATCAAGGGTTTACCTTTGGAACCAGGGTTTTAATGATTGAGAAAATAGTCAAAAAGATTTCAGGAAATCAATTCATGTAGAAGTAATCTAATTTTCAAGTAGGTCTTTATACTCACTTGTTTTTTTCCCCTTTGCTAAGAAAATTTTCTCTATATTCTTTAGTAGATTCTTCTATTGTGGATAATATCAAAACTTGAAGTCTAAAAACACCAAGGTGATGAAAAAGAAAGGGAAAAATAGCTCTTAACTCCTTCAAAGTGGCACTAAAACCATTTAATGTGAAACAAATACAAACTACAAGTGAAAATGCCTTTTCTTTTATTCCAGTACAAAATTTGAAGCCTCGTTGTTGATTTTGCTTTGTTTTGAATTTGAGAGCCGTGATCTCCTTTTGACTTCCTTTGACTATCCTACTCATCATCTAGGACCCGTGGCTTATTGAATAGGATATAACTACCATGCATCATAAGAACCTTTGAAATTTCTACACTGTTAAGGAAAATCCATGTGTCACCATCTCACATTTTTGCCAAGCAACTATTAGAGCTTGTCAATTAGTGTGAACCATTGATCTTGCTTCAAGATCTCTCTTCATAAGTGAATCTTTCTCATCATTAGATTACGTTGTAGCTATCAATTTATGTATGTGGGGAATATTTTCTTTAAGTAACTAGATTAGGTACCAAGAGGACATGTGGAGATATCTTGCTTCTTTTCTATTAGGGAGAGATAAGTTTTCAAACAAGTGAGAACCATTTGATCATCTCTCTTTGGTGAATGTTTGCATCATCATGCAAGGCCCACTAACATGAACCAAGTAACCCAATGGAACTCCTTTCTTCAACCAAGTGTCTAGGTCCCACTACCAATTCATCCTACTAGATTCAAGGACATATCTAAATCGTGCTTATTTGACATCTATGTGAGTCAGGAATGTGAGTGAGTATTGACCATTTTCTCTCCTATCAATCAATTCCTCTTTGACTATCATTTTGTCTACATGAAACTGTCCAATAACTCCATGTTTATAACTTTGTTTAGGACCTGCCACCCATAATCCAATTTGGGGAGATGTGACCAGTGGAAATGATAATATCATTCATGACGAGGCAGGTTTTATCGCAAACATCCATACTTAGGTTTTTTCTAGCGGTAGGATCACTCTTCTTTGCTATCAAGGAGAGAGAAGCTTGTGGGTTAGTGAGAGCCTTTTTTTTTATGTGACTCAGGATCTTGGGATACCCTTGGACACAAACTCATATCTCACTTTTTCAGTTCATCACTATCAAGGGCTATGAATAAGCACAGACCATCAATCTATTGACCCTACCATGCTTGGACATACACAAGCGAATAAGATTTAAAACCAAGGTTAAATGAAAGAACTTAAGCTATGGACCATAGGCATAATCATAGAAAAAGGTCATGAATTGACTTAGGAAATAAGAAGGGGAACCCATTAACATCAATATGACCCTTGGATAAGTGACATTTAAAATTTTAATTTTATGATGTCAAGACAATAGGTACATCACCTAGGAAAAAAGGGGGGATCATCTCAATAAGGTAAGAGCCCTCAACTTAAGTTATAAAATAAATTATGAAAAAACATGACACCTTAAGGACTTCTACCATTTCACTAGGGTTTTTCCACATTTTTTTAACAACTTTCACCTATTACACAAACTCTAGACATGTTGTAACCTAGAGGACAAGGCTCAAAATCTTTTTTACAACTACTGGAAAAAGGTGCCAATAGTACCACTGATGGCCATAACAAAATAATCTCTTGAATCAAACAAAGAAAAGACAAAGATCGAATGTCTCTCCTCCTCATTCATCTTGACACAAGATTATGGTAATTAAGCAACTAATATATTAAATTATTCTAGGTGATATCTAATTTATCCACCCTCCTCGATTTTCCAAGAATGTAGTTCTTCCTCAAAAAAAAATTATTTACGAAATATATGGCTTTCTACATCTCACCAAACTTATTATAGTAAATTGTTGAAGGTCTCTTCATAGAAATTTATTAGAATAGAATTTGTCAAGCATGGTCCAAAATTAGGCCCTTGTCTTTACAATTTATTACATCATATTGAGAATCCTCATTTAGATCTATAGATCTTGAGACCTTCTCATCAATATCATCTCATGGCTCTTGATCTATATTAGAAGAGCCTTCATCTTTAGCTTTCACATTTCAAAGTTTATTTCTAAAAAATCTATCCATTATTATTCTCCATGATGAGTTTTCTATCTAAAAATTCCTACAACAAGATCATAAATTATTCTCTACACAAGCTACCAATCAAAATTGGATTGTCCATCAAAAAATCCAATAGCCCACAACTAAAACCAAAGGTGGTCACTCTTTAATACCTCTTAAAAGAAAATTAAGGCAACAAAACAACTTTCTACACTAATCTTGAGAGGAGAGTTCTATAAAAAAAAAACCTTTGATCTTTACAAAAAAACATAGAAACTTAACAAAAATAAACATAAATATTATACATACTAGAATAGAGTGATTTTTATTGCGAAAAACCTTATGGGAGGAAATCTGAACATTTCACTAACTCCTCATATATTATTTTTGAAGTCAATTATAAATTACAATATACTTCTAGAGTAAGCTTCTTATAGGACTATTCCAACCACATATCTAGAGGTAACTCAACAACTATTATACTCTTACACACAACCCCATCTCATGCACCTAATATGCATAAGAGATACAATACATGACATCATAAAATAGTCTTAAGAAACTATGACTTATGGAACATCTAAAAACTAGCACCCATCTTATCTCCAATAAAATACGTCCTATGATGCACTAAAACAACCATTTATATGTGTGACTCCCTTTCACACCTCAATTATTTGTTCAACACATTTTTATGTTTCCCATTTCAAAGATGCAACCTTCATAGACCATGACTTTTGAACCAAGTGCCTGATTGAAAAATTGTTTGAAGCACAAAAAATGTTTTGGATTTCTCTATCCATATATAACTCAATATGTTGGTCATAAACATTTTAAGGCTATTTTAGATCCTCTAGAACCTTAAAAAATGACTTGGGAAATTTTCTTTGAGGAACTTTGAAAACAAAAACTTCAATATCTTCAAATCTAGACATGATCTTGAAATAAAAAGTTATAGGCACACTTATCCAACCCATCAAAAGCTTTGGGAAAATTTTAGGAGAATTTCATGCTCAATTGTAAACTTACCTTAAAGAGTAACCTTTTGTAAATACAAGGTTGAGATGTCACTTTTCCAATAGACACATAGGTCAAAAGGACCATTATTCTTTCTAATGGAGGTGTTAGTGTTCTTCATAGCCTTCAATAAGCATCACATCTTTGTGGTGATGGGACTATCACTTATTATAGTGCCTCATATTATTTCTTTAGCTCCTCCCATGTAGGGATTAGTGTTGTCATCACCTCCTACCTATTTAGGATCTTGAATGCTTTAGTGGAGAAAAATTTTATTTGGTTGTAATCTTTCCTTATTGGTAGGCTCTTTGATTTTAGGCCTTCAATATCAATTTTATTCATTTTTGGTCATCACAAAGCTAGAATATTTTTGGTCAATTTTAGGTTATTACTATGCTAAAAGGTTATTGGATAGATTCTCCTTCTAATATTTGGAGGTCTATTTATGTGTAATTTAGGGAGAGCCTTGATTTCCTAGTGAGGCTTATGTTCATTTATTATGTATTTTATGCTACTAAGGTAAATGTGGATTCCATTTAGGTTAGGCTCCCAAAGCTTCCATTGGACTTGTGGGAAAATATAATTATCGTTAAAGCATTGCATATGTTATTGGCCAATGTTTTGCAATTGGAAATATTGCAAAAAATTCTCTTAATCTCCTTCATCAACTAAAGAGCTCTCCAAGTTGAGGCAAGAAGGAAAGCTAAAGATAAGGTACATGTTTGGTTGTTCCTACCAATGAAAATGACTTTAAATGTTGATTTTTCTAATGTTTGGCAAAAAAATGACTTTAATTTTTTAATTTAAATATTGATTTTAAGATTTTATAATTTATTTAGCCATAGGATATCTATGGAAGGATGTAAGTTGTTTGATTTCAATTTTTTCTAATTTGTTTATACTTCTCCTATTATTTTTTAACTTATTTTTAACAATTGTTTTATTAATATACTATAAATTAAATATAAATAAATAATATTTCCTTGTAATTAAAAAAATATTTTTCTAACTTATATGAAAAATATTTATAATATTATTAAGTACCTATTCTAACAAATTCTAAGTATCACAAATCGAAAAATATATGTTTTTAAAAATTGACATTAGTTCAATTTCATGTCGTAATTTTAAAAAATTATAAATTCACTCAATCTTTTTATAATTCTTATAATTCAAAATTTGTAATTTATGATTGCAAATTATTCGTTTCCTTTAAAAAAATAAGGCTATTTTTTAATTATATTTTTTGCTTTGCATTTACTTTTATCAATAACTACTTATAACAAAGCATTCAAATAACTATGACATTCTTCACCATGTAAAGAGGATTTGCACTTATCCTTTGTCTATAAGACCATAATTTTTTTTATTATACCTATTATTCTAATCTTTTAAAAAATCTATTTTTTACTTAAGTCGTTAGATTTTCCATGCAAACTTCTAATCTAATTGTGCAAATTGTTGTCAATCTTAGGCACAGGTTACATGGAGGGGGCTTGGGCTCTATTTTTTAGGAATTGGAGGTCCATGCATTTTTTTGGTGGGGGCTAAAGCTTTAATTAGAATATTTTCCTATTTTATAGGAGCCCCTAATTTTTAGCTTTTTCATTTTGAGCGGATGAAAAAGGGGTGGGGCTGGAATTAGCCCCACCAGTTCAGGAGAAAATTTTGCCACTTGTCAATAATTTGTTTTCATTTTCCCACCAAAAACCAATTCATCCCGCCAAATTTATGAAAAAATACAATTTTCATATTTAATATTTAAGCAGTTTTCATGGGACCACCAACTTCCTTGTTTGTAGGAGCTAATTGTTTAAAGCGGATTCACATTAAAAATTCATGAGACCACTTCCGTTTAAAAGTTCCTAAAAAAATTCAGCGACATTGCTCTATTTTTAACAAGTGGGTGCCCATGGGACCATACCCTTAATGTAATGGGGCATAAAAATCTACTTTTATTTAAGTAATTGTTAGATTTTTTATTTTCATTTATTCAAATGAAATATATAATTCCAATTCTTTTTCTTATTGAATAATTATTCCTTTTCAAATCAAGTGTTCTATCAATCCTCTCACTTGAAAAGACGTCAGTGTGAATTCATTTTTTCCAAACAATTTTATTACATAAAATAAAATGAAAATGCAAATGTATGTAGCTTGTAGCTGTACAGCAAATAAATAGCTACCAAAAGATGAGAACTATCCCTTAGAACAGTTGATTTATGTACATTTCTGTAATTGTTCATTTGTGAAATGGTAAAGTCTCCCATCTTTTAAAGATATGTAGGACCTAAGTGAGTGAAGTTCCCATCATCCATATGGTAGACCCACAGAATTTAATCTAAGAAAGGCGATAGGCATCATTATTTGAAGCACAGGAAACAAAATGCATACTTGCTTTTGTGACAACACATCTCCAAATCAAATCTTGTCTCAATAGCTTCACTCAGCATAAAGTTGAAAAATTCTTATAATGTCGAACAAAAGAACTTTCTCATTCAGTGGGCCAATCATGTTATATCGCCCTCACAATATTGATCACTTGATGACTACATATAAAAAAAATTTCAAATCAGAAAGGCAGCTTCTATATGTAAGAACATTTATCAATCATTACAAGATGGTTTTCATTTGATCAAAAGGGAGTGTCTCTTTAGTTTTCAGACAAGTATCAAATTGAAATGACTTTCCTTAAAATTATATTACTTTCTTTTCAGTAAATCTCAACTTGTAAATAGTTCGCGAGGATTCTAACTTCTGTATCAAGTTAAATATGTAAAAGATAAATATTGTAGTATTTATAAAATATAAATTAGAGTAAAAAATAATTCTTAGTGTGTTTATGGGAGATGAAGTCTTGCTTAATACAGAATTCTAATATCATAAGATGCAATCATGACCTTAGCGAGTTCAATAGAATGGAAATCCCTCAACCAAAAAGATTCAGCCTGACTTGGGTTCTCATATTAAGTAGTTAAAATTGCTTTGTTAATAAATAAAATTCCATACAGAAAAACAGCCAATAGTAGCCTCGTCTCGTTAACTATCAATTTACTAACTTCTTATATATTATTAATCAAATGTACATCTGATTAACAAGAAATGACAAATCTTAGCTGCTGCAGCCTGAAACACAATATTCAGCTTCTCTTCGACTTCATGTTCATCTTAAATATACAGCTTGTTTGATTTCATGCTCATCATGAATAAACTCATTCTTACATTCTATAAACTTAGAAATCTGGATCAGCTGATATTTCTAATCTCTTATCTTCAGTTCAGTACTTGTTTCTCAGTTATTTCATTTTTTATATTTTTATATAGTTCATTTAAAATATTGCGTGTCTCTGTTAGATTTTTCCTCCACCATCAAAGAACATGTATAGGATTTGAGTAAAAAGTTTTCTGAAAAATGATATCTGTATTTTCAAATCACATTTGGTGCTCCTTCAATCTAAAAATGTGTTTTAAAACATTAAACTAAGCACACAACTTTTTCTCAAAAAAACTTTCCAGTCAATCTAAATTAACTGTTACAATCTTTTAATAAAGAGGTCCAGTTTCACATTTGTATTATCTCATATCTAAACTTGTAATCAGATAGCCTAATAAGCCAGAGAACTGTATCAGTAAAGGTAAGATTGTCAGTGGTACAATTAAGGACGGAATCTCATTACCTTAGATGTCAGACAGGAAGATGGAAGAAGCCCAAAGAGGCTTGGGAGAACTCACATGTTTTGTAGGACTGGAGCAATTGAAACAGAATGGCATTTTCTCTTTGAATGCACAACATGGAACATACTATGATGTCATCCTGAAAGTGGACAGTATGCTTAGGTTATTTGATATTGACATGATCAACCAAACTGGTAAGATTGTTAGCAGTACAATTGAGGATGGAATCTCATTACCTTGGATGTCAGACAGGTAGATGGAAGAGGCCCAAAGAGGCTTGGGAGGAGAAAACTCGCATGTTTTGTAGGACTGGAACAATTGAAACGGACTGACATTTTCTCTTTGAATGCACAACATGGAACATACTATGATGTCATCCTGAAAGTGGACAGCACGCTTAGCTTATTTGATGTTGACGTGATCAACCAAACTGCTGGATTTTTTGTTAAAATACATAGAAGAAGATTGAAAATAAAAAGGAATATGGAAATTGCTTAGCACTGCATTCCTTTGATCCCTTAGACTACTCGATCTCATAAATGTCATTAAAATCATTCATTCACTCATATCTGAACCATAATAGGATTCTGGCCCTCAAAAACTAGTACAATAAGTAGATTGTAAATGATTCTTATTAATGAGAAGTCAAAACTTCAGTGTAACATTCAGCCATTCAGCCATCAAATGCCATGGTGCATCTGATGTCTGACTCTTCCTTAATTCTAACCCCGAGCCTACCAAAATCAAAATCAGTCACATAACATAATACACTCATCCATTACCCCAGGAAAGTTCTTTCTGTAGCTTTCCCAAATTTTCAAAACCCCAAGTTTTTACAAGGATTCCAGACACAAACAAGTCGCCAAATATGAACAATAATTTTCAGTCACCCAAATACATTGATAGTGCTCCAAAACAATGTCAAAACTTACCCATGCAAAAAATTCAGAAAAAGAAAAGTATATTGATATGGACAGAATGCCATATATATATGTGTATTCACAGCTTAATCACCTGCTGAAAAATCTGAAACTGCTACTCGTGAATTTCTTGTTGTTTATAATTTTGCCTGACATGAGAGAGCCACAACTTCTCCATTTCTAAATCTCCCACAACTGGGTCAGAACCAGAAAACCTTGTATCTGCATGTTGCTGCATGATATTGTTCAGAGATTGTAGCTTAAACGAGAGATCCATCACTAGGCCCCTGAAAACCCTATTTTCTTCCTCAAGTACCAAATAATTCTGAGAAGCTATGTTGAGTCTGTTGAGCAGAACACTCTTCTCTGATCTCAGCTGAGCCAATTGAACCTGCAAATCATCCAAATGCTGCTGCTTCTTCATCCTTGACCTCTTTGCTGATTCTCTGTTTGATAACATTCTCTTCTTCTTTCTTTCCTCTATTACATTCTGATGATGTGTGTCTTCATCAGAAGCAGATGAAAAACTCTTACTGTATTGAACGGATGATACTGATGAGATGGGTAATGAATTGGGCATTGTTAAAACTGTTTTCTGATCAGAAACGGCTTTAAACCATGCAAGAAACCCAAATTCTATGAAAAACTATGAAAAAGGATTGAGTTTTGCTTAAAACCACAATGGGAAATGATTTGGGTTCGTTAGATTTGGAATAAAATCCAATCGAGGCAGTAGGAATGGGTGTCCAATGAGAACAGGGAGAGTCATTGGAAAGAAAGCAGGGAATTTTTTTAGATTGAAGAGGACAAAAGCCGACAAGATTAGAGCGAGGGCAAGTGGTGTTTATCCACTAGACAATTTTGGATTTTAAGGAATCATAATGTTGTTGGAGTTGTTGATATGGATGGGGGATCGGAATGGTTATTATTATTATAATAATAGTAAAATGTTATAAATTATCATTTAATCCAGATTGTTTTGTTAGGCAATGGGGATGGTGCATGCAGCTGTTTGAGTGTTTAGATTAGTAATCAACTTGCAAAAGGCTGCTGTCTTTTTGTTCTGCCCCGGATTTTGTCTCTCGATTGTCGATTGTGAAAACTATAAGCTACCTAATCTCTCTCGTTTTCACCCTTTGGGCCCCCAACTCCATTGTAGTAACGAGGAAGCTTTCTTAAAATCATGCAAATCAGATTTAGGATGCTTGGCAAAACAAAAGGGTTACAAGGATGGTATTGTTTTGCTTGAATGTTTTGGCCAAACTTATAAGTGGATGTTCCCAATAGGGTGTATAATACTATTGTATTAGTTGAAAGTTTTGGACAATCTAATGTAGTGTATGTACTAGGATTATATATCATTATTATTATTATTTTCAAATTCTAAGGTTGCACATTAGTATTATTGTTATTATTTTTATTGGTGTAAACAAGTGTTTATTATTTACATTTACTTAAGTTTACTTAGGTTAATGCATATATTTTATATTTTATTTATTATTCACCTAGGAGTATACGTACTCTTGTGAGTTGTCATGTTAACAACACAGGAGTTTGCACTTTAATTATGCACATGTTGTCTACCCTTAGAAGTTAGCACATTGTTTGAGCACATGTTGTCTACAACATTCTAGGCACCTCATCATACTTATCTTCTTATTGTGGAAGATATGTGCTTAGTTGTCATACTTATCTCCTAGTTCTTTCTAGACACATTCTAGATGCATCTTAGAGGCATTTATATATAGGCTCTCCTAGTGTGTATGTATATGCTTCTACATGCTTCTGATAATAGTGAGCATTCATATTGATCACACTCTTTGGTCTACTGTGTACTTGTGGTTGTGCTCCTTGTTCTTGGGTGAATTTTTCTCTAAGGCAAATTCTTACATGGTATCAGAGCTATACCAAATTCTTACAATTTTAAATTTTAGATGGTTATAATATAGATGTGTATTATAATAAAATTGGGTGTATATGTGTGTCCATTTATATATATCTATCAGTTTCAAGTTATATTTTTTGTTTAATAATTATTTTATTTTGTAGATGTTACATTCTTGTAATATGCTTATTGTATTTTTGGAGGGTGAGGAATGTTTTTCTAACTAGTAATTTATTTAAACTATATGATAAAGAGAGTTGTGTGTCCGAGAAAGGTGATGAAGTTTTTGATATAAATAAATATTAGAAATTGGGGTATTGACTCTTTCCAAAACAATAGTGTGAGAGCATATAGACACAGCATACTAAGAGTAGAATAATATCAAACAAAAGCCTAAAGCCTTAAGTTGTCTATAACTAGATGAAAATTATTGTCATAGTACCTGATACTATCAAGTATCAAAAAACAAACTAAACATCTAGCCATAATCCTACTATTCCTACCACAAACCTGACAAAAGAAAAAAATGTTCAACAAGTTGTGAAGGTTGCAAAGGAAATTATACATAAAAAGAAATAGTGGGTTAATGAGATGGAGCTCTACTAAACCTTCAGTGGGGACTTAATAGCACAACACAACTAACGTAGAACATGAGATCAAACATCAATAAGGAATTTGATCAATTTCTTATAGGTTCCCTCCTCCTCATCTTCTCTGAGAATTTTTTGTTCCATCAAGAAAATAAAGGTTATTGAGTTGTGCATTACACAAAAACTAAACCTAGAGACACTTCCATGCTTTGTTTCGACCTCACTAATAGCCTCATTCTACAAGCCAAGAAACTCCATAGATGAAGCTGTAACAATCTAAATTGGTTCAACCACAATTTATGGCATATTCACGCCATGGTCAGTAGGTCCACCCTTCACTTTGGCAGAGATGTGAGTTCAACTATTTGACATATCTTTGTTCAACGTACTAGTATCTTCCTTTTCTAACTCGTCTTCTTCAATGTTCTCCTTTTCCTCAGACTCCTTGTTTGTTTTCTAGTTACCTTGTTAAGTGTCCTCCTCTAAGTCATAGTCCACCAAAAGTTTCCTCCCTTATTTTGTCGATCTAATAGCTAGGTGATTATACCTTCTTGGGATACTAAAATCCTCCATTTCCTCTTGATCCTCTATATTAATCTCCCACATCATAATTTTTGTCTTTTTAGAGAGATTATTCCCCTTCCAAGTAGACATCAAAGAGTCTTTTCCTTTAGGGTTAGGTTTCAAGACACTACAACATTTGTATTCAAGATCTCAAGAGTACTCAAGTGGGTGATAGTTTTACTATCCTCACCTTTTTAATAACCTACTTTTTTCTATGATGATGCTAAATAAATAGCCCCATTGATTTTATTACAAAGAATGCTATGAATGTATGTGAAGTATTCATATCAGTTGATATATTGTCATTGATGTCAAAGTCTTAGTTGGCTAGACGTTATGCTAATTCAATAGAGTGTCATATCATTTGATTGATGAAGATGGTTTGAAGAAAGTATGTTGATGACAGAGTTGATAAGTATGTTATTCAATGGGCACTTAAATGAATTGGATAGTGATAATGTACTGATGGTTTGATTGTTTTACAATTATGTAATTTTGTAATATAATGATGAAGTTTATGTATTCACTGAGCTATACAAGCTAAATCAAGTAACAAGGTGAAATAAGGAGCACTATATTGCCCAAGCTATTACAATGTTAATCAAGCAATTCATATATTAACCAAGTGTTATATTGACCGAGTGACATGTAATGTTCACCGAGTATGAGCTGGAAGAAAAAGTTAAGGAAGATGGAATCTAAGGTAAGCTTATGGCTAAAATAGAGAATGTTCAAGAAGATCAAAAGCAAATGAAAAAGTTTGTTACAAGATCTATGACTAGAAAAATATAATGGAGATTTGATGATGGAAATTAAAACAAGATAAGTATGATGAAAAAGTTCAATGAAATTTCTATTTTATAAGTGATTAAATATATTAAATCTGAGATCTACGGATGTGGTTAAGTGGCAAAACCTTGAAGAATTTGGAAGTAGAGAGTTCATTATTTAAGGAGAAGTTGGAACAAGTTTTTGGTTTCTCGTTGTTGCTTATTGATATTGTTAAGTTGAAGATTTGTGCAAAGTGAAGAAAAGGAAAGAAGAAAGGTGAACTGAGTAGAGAAGAAGGAAGATCAAGCAGAGTTAGGGAAAAGTGAGAGTGTGAAGAATTAAATCAAGAAAATAGAGGTCAAGTAGAGAACAAAGAAGAAGAAGACAAAGCAGAATAAAGATCTAAACAAGCAAGGTAGTCCTAAATCTTATAGATCATTTGAATATTACTTTCTTATCATTGCAGTAAGAAAATGTCTTAACTAAGTGGACCTAAAAAATTTGTGAAATCCTATATGGTAACATTAATTAATGATTTTTTAAAGTCCTTTAGAGCATGCATCTCTTTAGACATGATCAAGGAGTGTTAAGGTTTAGATGAATTTATGTTAAAACCCTCTAGCTAGGTCACACTAAAAATTTGCATGTAACCTTTAACAAGGTTGGCTCCTAATAGAGCTCACTTTAGAAGAGTGAAAATTATTTGGGTTGTCATTCCATGGTGATTTTTTCCTTTACAGGGTTTTCGTGTTAAATCATGGCATCAATTGTGTGAATGTTTTTATGTTGCAATTTGATTTTCATGGTATTAACTTAATATTGCAACTCGATAAATGCTAGATAATAGTAAGGTAAAATATAAGGTATATTTATGATACTTGGTAATAACATAAATAGTGAGATAATAGTTTGAAGTAAATTTATTACCAGATTGAATTGTAAAGTTGACTAAAATCACCAAGTTATTGCTATTAATGTTTATGATGTTGAATTGGTACTCAAGTGCTTGAAAGGCCTATAGGATAGCTGGACATAACTTATTAACAACCCCTCTCAATTATCTAACAATTGGTATCAAAGCAGAATGCTTGGAGGAAGAAGTTTGAAGGAACTTGAGCTAAAGATCCAAAGATGTATAACAAAGAGGTACTAAAGATGAACAAGGAGAATTTCTCTTCATGGAAAAATAGAATGAGGCTATATCTATCTAAAATTTGCAACAGTGCTACATATTGGCTAGAAAATGAATACATTGCACCACCCCTTCCTATTAACTTGGAGAAAATGGATGAAAAGAAATATCATAATGGTCTAATGATTGAAATTGCATATGCCCTTAATGACCTTGAGTTTGATGATGTAAATAATTGTGCTAATGCTAAACAAATGTGGGACAAACTAGCACTTGTACATGGTGGAGATCCAAATGTGTTGAAAGATAAAGTAGAAAGTTCAAGAGGTAATTATAATGACACAAGAATGAAAGAAGGTGAGAATGTTTCATAGTATGTGAACTGAATCAAAGAAGTTGTTGGTGCAATCGGATTTGCTAGAGGAGTCATTAGTGATTCTAATATTGTAATTAAAGTTCTTATAACTCTTTTATTTGTCTATATATGCTATAAGAGTTTCTACAATTCAAGAAATTAGAGCTATGTCTAATAATGATTTGACACTTTATAGTTTAGTTGGTTGGTCATTTGAGTTAAGCAATTATGATAACACTTTTGTTATACTTGTAAATGCTCTTAAATCTTTACTAACCATTTACAATTCAAAGAAAGAGAAGATTAGTAAAGATGAAATTGAGTCTAAATCTGAAGATGATATGGATTATATTGAAGCATTTCTTGCAAGGATATTATCAAGAGGAAAAGGTAAATCCAAAGGAAAATTACCCTTGATATTCTTAAGTGCAATTAAGTTGGTGTTGGAAATATGGTCAAATAGATGTATTGATGGTTGTCATTTATGGAAACATATATTCAACATTTCATTTATAGATAGAAAATTGCCTAAGTGTTAGATAGTTTACAACAGCATAGTGAACAAATGTTAAGTGTACAAGATGACTCTTTGAGAGTTAGTTCATGTGCAGTTGAGGGAAGCTTCATGATAGAATCATGATGATTGTGCTAGTGCATAGATGTATACATAGATAGTATGACAAAAGTTATGATTAAAATAGTACTAGTGTGGGTATTTAATAGTGCAGAATGGATCATAGCAGAGAATTGGATTGTACGGACTTAGGATATATTTTGGTTATGAAAAAATTACTAATTTGTGATGAGATGACTATATGGATGTTATTCCATAAGTTATTTCATATTATGTCAAGAGTGTGAAGACATGAAGGCTGACAATGCAGAGTTTTGTAAATGTGCAAGGTATAAGTAAAGATCTTATCTTGCATAGTTATTGGGAAGTCGTGTGGATTAGATGTGACACGTAAACTATTGTGAGAACTATCTGTGAGCCTTATGTGACATAAATTCTAATGTATGATTAGAAACAATGTAAATTACAATAGTGAGAAAGTATTGTATGTATATCTACTCTTCTGAATAACTAAATTGTATAAATTGCATGTTAGGGTAGTGGGCTCTTCTTGCATACATTGTATTAATTCTACTAACTCCTAACAAGGTTGAAACAACTCCTAACAGGGTTAAAGCAACTCCTAAAAGGGTTGAGGTTTCTAAAAAGGACTAGAGACACTATATGTATTCCATAGAATCCTTACAGGGTCAATATCCTTAAAAGGATCCTATTGTTTAGTGAATCATCTAGTGGGTATATCGGGGTTTTGCATTGGCTAGGGTTTCCCTGGTTAACAAATAATGGTGTTATGAGTTCTCTATGTGAATGGTTATATTTACTCTTCAACATTGTTGGTTTACTTTTATAGTCAAGTTATAAAGTAATTAATAATATTTAGTTGTGGGAAAAAATTTGTAGAATACTGATTCACCCCCCCCCCTCTATATTATTTATTTCCAACAATTAGTATTAGAGCGCAGATGCTTTGAAGAGGCTTAACAACTTAAGTAAGATCTCATTGAATATGGAATAGTTGAAGAAAAATCTTGAAGCTCTTGAGTAGATTGACCTTCTCACTAAAGAAACAAATAACTTGAAATTTAGGTATGAAGATACAAAAGTTTACATTGGAAAATTGAAAGATAAGATGGATGATCAAAAATATAGTAAAGAGACAATTGCGTAGATTAGTGAAAATGATGAGGTAGGAAATATCAAGAAAGAAAATGAGATCTTGAAACATGAGTTGAAAATTGTTTAAGTTGAGTTTAAGATCAGTGGTAGCAAGAGTGAACCTGATCTAAAATATTAGAATACAGACCTTAGATCCTAGTTAAGTGATATTTGAATTATATTCTATTAAGATAGAACATGCTAAGTTGGAAAAGTACGACATTATTGAGAAATGAGATTTGACAAAAGAAAAATAGTAGTTAGAAAAACTTTACACAAGTTCTGAGAAAATTGATGAATAGATATTTCATCAGAGACCTTCTTATGACAAGACAAGCCTTGGATACCTTATTGGAGAAAAGTCAACAAAGAAAGATGAGACTAGGAAAGAACTAGATCCTATTGTAGAAATCCCTAAGGAAAAGATCAAGTGGTATGGTGAGGGTGAGAAAATTTATTTGTCAGAGAAATTTGATGAACCTAGTATAACATAGCAAGTTAATGAACCTAAGAAGGATGATACATCCAAAGAGGTCAGACATGAATTTAGAGGTAGATGTTTCATATGCAATGAAGTTGGTCATATGAAGAGAGATTGCACAGGTAATTCTTTCAAACCTATCACTAATTTCTATTGTTATAAGTTTCAATGTTATGGACATAAAGAAGTAGAATGTAAGAAACCTAAATTTGATGATTATTATGGGAATAGTAGAATGTTTATGAATACTAACCTTGTAGGTAATGGAAGAAGTAGATCCAAGAGAAGATCCATTAATGGTGAGAAACCTAATGGTGAAAGGAAGTAGATTGTACGTTACAAATGTAACAACCATGGACACACTGTGAGGAATTGCACAAAACCCAAGAATCAGAATGGAACCAATCAGAGGAGAAATGCACATGTTTGTCAGTTATGCAATAACTTTGAATACACAGCAAGATTCTGTAGTATGGATAGAAGGAACTTTAATAGGAATCTAAATAACATGAGAAACAATAACAAGAATGAAAAAAGAAGTGAAAATGGCAGTGATAATAGTTAGAAGGAAGCAGTCAAGGAACATGTTGATGAATTTACGGAAGAATTTGTAAAAGCTTGTAATCCAGAAAGCTCTTGTATAGTATAGGAGGAACATTTCTTTGATGCATTTGAAGGAAATTTGAAGTCACATATTGTTTGTGACTCATCCTATTTGAATTATGAAGCTCTAGTAGTAGCAGAGCATTAGTTGGTCAAAATTGATGTTAGAGAGAGAGAGTTAGAAGTTGTGTAGTTAGTAGAAGGTAAAGGACATAGAGAGGAAGCTATGCTTAATTGTGTAAGTCTAGATATGATTATAGTGAGTAGGAATTATGAAAACAAGCTTACTAGTAAATAGAGATAGTATTTGAATCTGTGGTAGATACACATCTAATGTGCAGTGCGATTTGAAATGATTTAAGGATCACAAAAAAGATTATGTGTACCATTTATTCATGTGAAATTTCTTGAGAAAATTGAAGAGTAATTTGACATTGAATTCAAGTGTGAAGTAAATCTTGTAAAGAAGTTTTTTATAAAAATTCTAAATCACAATTTTAAGGTATTTTGTGAAGCTTGAATCCAATTTCTTTTAAGTTATAGATCAAATGGAAAGTCAAAAAGTGTATGATGTAAGTGATAGACCAAGATATGAGTTTAAGAAACATCCATTTATTTCTCTACTAGATGATCTGTTGGGGACATTTTTGAAAGTTCCATAAAATGTGTTACATGTCAAAGATATTAGAAGTTATATATATTGTAAGATTGAGAGCATAGGTGATGAAGAGATTCATGAGGATTTAGGAAAGATGTACAACAGTGACTTATCCTTGAAGTCTGAGTTTGCGCACTTAGAGAATTTGTAGAGTTTATGCACCTAGATAATTTGAATCTGGTGAAGTATATGTTCTATATGAAATTTGACAATCACGATTGGACCCAAATCATTTTGAGTAGGGTACATGATGATATGTTTTGGTTACGAGATGAAAAGATTGTTATTGACAATGACCTAATTCAGAAGGTCATAGGATTGAGTAATGAAGACTATAATCTTATTAATGAGAAAAATGTCAAGAAGATGATTGAGAGAAACCTAAACATGAATTTTAACAGAAGGAACATGAAGTTAGACTCCATTCAAGATAAAGAAGTAAATTTATTAACTAAATTATTAGAGGGGTAAGTGCACCAAGCTGTGGTGCCAAAAGGGGGTATAAGTGGACATCTTTTTTTTTAAATCAGTAATTTCTGAACTTCAACAAGAATTTGAAGATAGTAATGCTCAAAATTTTAAGATATGACAAAAATAAAAGTAGTAGTTCTTTGAATCTAGTTTCTAAACTACTAGATTTTTTTCAAAATGGTTTAATTTTAGGTCCTCAAAAAAGGGGGCCATAGAAAGTGGTACTGTTTATTCAAAAAACACATAACACAATACAAAGTGTGGGTCCCCTAAAATTTTAACTTTTTTTTTGAAATTCTTGTATTGCTCTGGTCAAAAGTTACCTAACACTGTGAAGTTTATCCCAAATTTTTTGGATAAATTTATAATGTGTATTTTTTAATGAATTTTTTAATTGGACACATACCAAAAATTTGAAATATTTGTGTGCTCCCCCTAGAAATGATTGAAAACTAATCTAAAATCAAAACTTCTTTTTTTTCAAAGTGTGTAGAATGGAGTCTAGTTTCTAAAACACTAAGTTGTTGTGAAATTTGATGAATGAGCTAAAATCTACAACCCAATTAGTACATGTTGGTTTTTGACAAAAAATGGACATACATTCAAAAGGAATTATAGTTGAAAGGCCATAAATAATTCAAATAAAAAATAAATTATATGGTTATATAGCTAACACAAAGACCTACAATGTCATGTAACCTGATTTTGTCGGTGCTCAACCATGAGGAAACTTGAAGGAGAGCACACAAGAAAAATAATCATTTTTATATGTTTACAGCAAAACATGTCTCTTACCAGTTTAAGACTCCAAACCTTTGGGTTAAATCCCCAAGGCAAAATCAAGCCTTAGGCTTAGTAGAATGCAAAGCTTTAAATAGTGTGTGTGCACTATAGCTTGTGCAAACTATTTAAAGCTTTTCAAATTTGGGTCTTAATAGCATGTGCATGCTTTAGTGTGTAATTTCTTTAGTGTTCATGCACTATTAAGACCTAAATTTCAATAGAGATGGAAGGAGAGAGGAAGAGAAAGAGTGAGAGAGAGGAGAGGAAGGATGGGAGTGAGAGAGAGAGAGAGAGAGAGAGAGAGAGAGAGAAAGAGAGAGAGAGAGAGTAGGGGATGGGAGAGGGGAGAAAGAGCAGAAGATGGGAGAGAGAGGAAGTGTGAGAGAGAGTAGGGGTGGTAGAGAGAGAGTAAGGGATGGGAGAGAGAGTGAGAGTAGGGGATGGGAGAGAGAGTGGGAGCAGGGGATGGGAGAGAGTAGAGAGAGAGAGAGAGAGAGGTGGTGGGAGAGGGAGTGGGAGAGGGAGAGGGGGAGAGAGAGGGGGGATGGGAGTGTGTGTGAAAGAGAGAGAGTAGGGGATGGGAGAGGAGAGGGGGGATGGGAGAGTGTGTGTGTGTGTGTGTGAAAAAGAGAGAGTAGGGGATGGGAGAGAGTTTGTGTGAGAGAGACTAGGCAGTGGGAGAGGGAGAGAGGGGGGGATGGGAGTGTGTGTAAGAGAGGGAGTAGGGTATGGGAGAGAGAGTAAACGGTGAGAGAGAGAGAGAGTGAGGAGGATGGGAGTGTGTATGTGAGAGAGAGAGAGAGTAGGGGATGGGAGAGGAGAGAGAGAGAGAGAGAGAGAGAGAGAGAGAGAGGGGGGGGGGATGGGAGAGTGTGTGTGTGTGTGTGTGAAAGAAAGAGAGTAGGGGATGGGAGAGGGGGAGAGAGAGAGTAGCCAGAGAGAGAGGAGGGGATGGGAGAGAGAGAGTAGGGAGTGGGAGAGGGAGTGGGAGAGGGAGAGGGAGAGGGGGTATGGGAGAGAGTGTGAGAGTGTGAGAGAGAGAGTAGGGGTGGCAGAGAGAGTAGGAGAGGGGAGAGGGGAGGAGAGAGAGAGAGAGAGAGAGAGAATAGGCATTGGGAGAGGGAGAGAGAGGGGGATGGTAGTGTGTATGAGAGATCTAGAGAGTAGGGGATGAGAGAGGGGAGAGAGAGAGAGAGAGAGAGAGAAATGGGGGATGGGAGTGTGTGTATGTGAAAGAGAGAGTAGGGGAGAGAGAGAGAGAGTAGGGGATGGGAGAGGAGACAGAGAGGGGGGATGGAAGTGTGTGTACATGAAAGAGAGAGAGTAGGGGATGGGAGAGGGGAGAGAGAGTAGCCTAAGAGAGAGAATAGGGGATGGGAGAGAGAGTACATGGTGAGAGAGGGAGAGAGAGAGGGGGATAAGAGTGTGTGTAAGAGAGAGTAGGGGATGGGAGAGAGTGTGAGAGTGTGAAAGAGAGTAAGGGTGGCAGAGAGTGAGTATGGAATGGGAGACAGAGTGAGAAAGAGTAGGTAGTGGGAGAGGGAGTGGGAGAGACAGTGAGGAGGATGAGAGTGTATGAGTGAGAGAGAGTAGGGGATGGGAGAGGAAAGAGAGAGAGGGTGATGGGAGTGTGTGTGTGTGAAAGAGAGAGAGAGTAGGGGATGGGAGAGAGAGAGTAGGTTATGGGGGAGGGAGTGGGAGAGGGAGAGAGAGGGCTAGAATGGGAGTGTGTGTAAGAGAGAGAGTAGATGATGGGAGAGAGTTAGAGTGTGTGAGAGTGTAGGGGGTGGCAGAGAGAGTACAGGATGGGAGAGAGACACAGAGAGAGTGTGTGTGTGTGAGTGAGATTAGGGGATGGGAGAGAGAGAGTAGAGAGGGAGAGAGTAAGAGTGAGAGTGTGTGTGTGAGAGAGAGAAAGAGAGTAGGGGATGGGAGAGAGAGAGTGAGAGAGAGTAGGCAGTGGGAGAGGGAGTGGGCGAGTGAGTGAGAGAGAGTGGGTAGTAAAAGAGTGAGTAGGAGAGGGAGAGTGAGATAGAGAGTAAGGGATGGGAGAGTGAGAGAGAGAGATTATGTAGTGGGAGAGTGAGAGAGAGAGAGTAGGGGATGGGAGAGAGAGTAGGCGATGGGAGAGGGAGTGGGAGAGGGAGATAGATAGATAGAGAGAGTAGTAGTGGGAGAGGGAGTGTGAGAGAGCGAGGGGGATAGGAGTGTGTGTGTGTTTGATAGAGAGAGAGAGTAGGGAATGGGAGAGAGAGTGGGAGAGAGAGTAGGTAGTGGGAGAGGGAGTGGGAGAGGGAGAGTGAGAGAGAGAGGTGGGGATGGGAGTGTGTGTCTATGAGAGAGAGAGTAGGGAATGGGAGAGGGATTAGGTGATGGGAGAGGGAGAGGGAGAGGGAGATAGATAGAGAGAGTAGTCATGGGAGAGAAAGTGTGAAAGGGAGAGAGCGAGAGAGAGAGAGAGAGCAAGGGGATGGGAGTGAGTGTGTGTGAGAGAGATAGAGAGAGAGAGTGAGAGAGTAGGTGGTGGGAGAGGGAGTGGGAGAGGGAGAGAGAGATGGGGGGGATGGGAGTATGTGTCTATGAGAGAGAGAAAGTAGGGGTGGCAGAATGAGAGAGAGAGTAGGGGATGGCAGAGAGAGTGAGAGAATATGTAGTAGTAGAGGGAGTGAGAGAGAGAGAGAGTAGGTAATGGGAGAGGGAGAGTGAAAGAGAGAGAGTAGGATATGGGAGAGAGAGAGAGAGAGAGAGAGAGTAGGCAGTGGGAGAGGGAGTGGGAGAGGGAGAGCAAGAGAGAGAGTAGGGGATGGGAGAGAGAGTAGGTGATGGGAGAGGGAGTGGGAGAGGGAGATAGATAGAGAGAGTAGCAGTGGGAGAGGGAGTGTGAGAGGGAGATTGAGAGAGGGGGGGGATGGGAGTGTGTGTAAGAGAGAGAGAGTAGGGGATGGGAGAGAGAGATTGAGAGAGTGAGTAGGCAGTGGGAGATGGAGTAGGAGAGGGAGATAGATAGAGAGAGTAGCCTGAGAAAGAGAGAGAGAGTAGGGGATGGAGAGAAGGGAGGAGGGATGGGAATTTGTGTAAGAGAAAGAGAGTAGGGGATGGGAGAGAGTGAGAGAGAGTAGGTGGTCAAAGATGGAGTGGGAGAGGGAGATAGATAGAGAGTACCCTGAGAGAGAGAGAGAGAAAGAGTAGGGTATGGGAGAGGAGAGAGAGCAAGAGAGATTAGAGGATGGGAGAGGAGAGAGAGTGAGAGAGAGAGTAGGGGACAGGAGAGAGAGTGAGAGAGAGAGAGAGTAGGTGGTGGGAGAGGGAGATAGAGAGAGAGAGTAGGGGATGGGAGAGGAGAGAGAGAGAGAAAGAGAGAGAAGGGGATAGGAGAGGAGAGAGAGTAAGAGAGAGAGAGTAGGGGATGGGAGAGAGAGTGAGAGAGAGTAGGTGGTGGAAGAGGGAGGTAGATAGAGAGAGAGTAGGAGATGGGAGAGGAGAGAGATAGCGAGAGAGAGTAGGGGATGGGAGAGGAGAGAGAGAGAGCGAGAGAGAGTAGGGGATGGGAGAGGAGAGAGAAAGTGAAAGAGAGAATAGAGGATGGGGGATGGTGGGATAGGGAGAGATTTTTTTCACATAGTGCATACGCACTTAGTGCATATGCACTTTATAGTGTGTATGTGCTATAGTGCATGTGCACTATATGAAAACACCAAAAAAGGGTCATAATGCAAGTTTGGGTCCCTACTGATCCATATTCTACTTTTTGGGTGTTGTGTATTCTGTTGTTTCAACTAAAAACATAGGTTTCAAGCTGCTGAAATTTAGCAAACACAATTTGAAGGCTTTTTGAATATTATTTCTATAGAAAAGGTTAGCGCAATCCTTTTTAAATATTCTTTATTGTTATATAGAGACAAATTTTATTATAATTTGACATGTTGTTTAATATATAGTGAATCCATAGAAATTTGTATGTCTAAATGAATTGTTATTTGGAAATGGTTAGAAATTTGGCAAGTTGTTTAATATATATTGTATATTCATTGAAATAATTATAATTTGTATATGTATTTGAATGATTTATAATTTACAAATTGTAAGTAATTCAGATGTTTGAATAATTTGGCATATAGAAATCATCATCATGCCAAGGAAAAAATCAAAAACTCAAACAATGGAAGGGAGGGAGAAAGATTTGACAATTAAAAGAGATAAAATAAAACTACTACATGAACAAAGAAAATTGCAAAGAAATAATAAAGAATTGACTTTCGAAGAGGAACAAGAACCACTGATACAAAGAAACAAAGAGGAAGAATTGGAAAGACAAAGAGAACGAATGAGACTCTTATGCTCAAAAAGACAATTGAATTGTGAAGCTACACCATCTTCCAATGTTGGCATCATATCATAATATCATGTTGAAGAGATGCTAATTTGTAGATCTGACAATGTACACACTCCATCATGTCATGTTGAAGGCACAACATCAACATATCAAGTAGGTGATATTCCATCTTTTGCATCTTATTGCCAAGCACATCATTTTCGGTTCAAGGTATGCAAAGCACTCAACCTTATGTTGATGTTCAAAATGTTGATGGAATGGAAGAGATTATAAAACCTTCTAGAATTCATTTTAGAAGACCAAAATATTTGATTGATATTGATAGTAACATTTTGAAATCAATGCCTAAGAAGATTCCAAACGTACTTGTCAAAGAAAGGTTAATTGTATGTGGAGATTGTTCTTTGAAGAAATAAACATTACAAGTCAATGCCAATTATTTGTTGAAATGATGAACAATTTGAAATTTAGGCCTATCATGAAGATTCTTGGGCTAAGAACGATGGATGATTCAAATGAAAAAAGTACTGTAAAGAAGCTGATGAGTGCTTATGAAAAAGTGGGTTCTAAATCACGCACCAAAGATAGTAATATCAAGGGATGAATACTTACATCAGCAATAGTAAGTACCCAAATGAAGAAAGCTTGACTCATGAGTAAGACAAGAAAAACATTGAAAATCAGTAGAGGTACTCTAAGGAAAGCCATGCTAAGGTGTGAGAGATTGAAAGATACAACAAAAAATGAGTTATGGACATTTAGCAGTAGACTATTGTAAAAGTATTAAAAAATTAGTGAAGCTTTGAAATCATTGATAGAAGATTTTTGGACAAATAACACACGTGTTTCTCCTAATCAAAGAGATGTTGTAAGAAGGAGGATTGGTAGCCAAAATCATGACCCACATGGTATATTGGGTTTTTTAGAACAATTTTGTTTTACGAAGTTTGGTTTGAATGTCTTTCTTTTCATAGTTGCTCAAACAATTGCTTGACAACTTTTGAGCAACTTCTTAAAAAGTTGTTAAAATTTTAAAAACTCTTCCCCTAAGGGATACTTGGTTCAAAAAAACCTTATAACCATTGGGGAAAACCTATATTATCCCTTACAAGTGGGTGATAGGTGTGATGTACTTATTTTGGCAAAAAATTAATAAAATAACCTATTTTTCCTGCAAAATTTTGTGTTTCAAAGCATTGTATGGATTGGTACAGATTTTGGGACATGTGCCAGTGACCCCAAGAGTTAGAGGGGTGATTTTCCATTCATTTTTACTTGGTTTCATGTTTTGATCCTAAGTTATTCAAGTTTTGCTGAAGTTGCCTAGAAATTAGCATTAAACCAAGGGTTTCACCTAGGGCCTTATTGTTTTGGCACTTTCCACCATGGGAATTTGATGCCCCTTAGTGGAATGCAATCCCTATCAGTGTACTTCATGATTTTGTAGGTTTTATATATGGCCAAGCAAGGAATGAATTTTTCCACCATACCCTAGGTGTATGGCTCCATACATGCACCATTCAACATCTCACCATAGTCACTATAACTTTTGCTCCAGAGTGGTCCAAGGTCTATAACTTTGGATTTGGACTTTTTTCACATGCCCCTAGATGTTCCAATAATTTTTTTGCATATTGGAATGTGTGAAATGGTACCTATAGTGTAACTGTAACCTAATTAGGCCTATCAACACTTTCCAAATGTTGTTACAATAGTGGCTTCTAGTATCTTCCAATGTGTGAGGTTTATATAAGTTTTATATGTCCTAAAAGGGTGTTTGAATCTCACTTTAAACTATCTCTTCATGTGGATTTTTTCCATATTATGTTCAATTTACAGTTTGAAGGGCTACTAGCCTTTTTAATGGCAAACTGTTGTAAATGTATATTAGTGTTATTTGAACACAACATAATCACTTTATCTATTGTATACAGACCTTAATAGGTCTAAGGTGTGTTTTTATTCCATTCCATGGTCATTGTTCTCTTTGCACTCATGTTTGGGGTTATGTTCCCTTATTAGGCTTTTGGAGAATCCTTATGTTTTGGTGCTTTTGAACTTAGGAAAACCTAGTGATTAGGTTCCCTACATTTATAATTGAAACATCTATGGTGCTAGAATGAAGTGTGTGATCAGATTCTTTACCTACTAATGATCCAATTTGAGGCTTCACTTCACATTGCTCTGTGGACAATTCTATAGCACTTGTTACTTCTCTATCTAAATTTTTTGTGTCTATATATATGTAAACTCTTTCCCTATAGTTGTAGGTTTTGTCTCTTCATCCTAAGTAGTTGGCATGCCCTAGATGGCACTAAGATAACCATTTTCTTCTAAAATTTCCTTTTCTCTCATATTAATCTCTCTATTAAGAAGGTTTTCTATATCTTCCTTTGTATATTTAATAGATGTAGTTATAATTCCTTTGTATATATTCCTCTATATATTAAGCTTTCCTTTATAGAAATGAGAAGGTATGGAGAGTGAGGCCAACTATTGGTCACTATATCAGAAAGGTAGTTCTTGGCCATGTCACTGATGGGAATCATTTCAATCTTATTTTTAGAATTGGTATCTCATTTTTCTTGAAAGAATAATATATATTGTTTTCAATCTCTTCGAAATATCTGTAGTTGGTATCCATTTGCTTATTCATTTTCTTTCAATATTCATGGAAAACTAAGGTATTGGTTACCTAAGAGGTCCTAGGAATCTTAACTAGGGTCCTAGAATAGTCCTAGATGGACCCATTTGACCTAAATATGCAAAGAGCAAAAATTGCTCAAAAGTTGCAATGTTGCTCAAAAAGTTGCTTGAGCAACTTTTGCAATTTTTGCCAAAAAAGTTGCAAATGGAAGTTTGGGAAGTTGTACCTATCCATGCCCGAGTATATGAGCATGGAAAACATTTTTTAAAAGGTTAGAAAGTTTCCAATCAGATTTGCATTTTTAAGCAACTTTTACAACTTTTGCAATTTTGCACGAAAAGTTCAACTAATGCAAAATTCACTAGATTTCACTTCTACGACTTAGAAAAGGTTCCAAATTATTAAAAAAAACTAGAAACATGTAATTATAGGCTATCTTGACCAAAAATTCAAAAAGACCCAATTTTTCCTAATTAGCAACTTTTGCTCATATCTTGCACAAAGTGGCCTAAGAATACATATCTTGTTTATATCTCTCTCATAGTTCATCGCAGGATTGAACTATCTATTTTGTTAGCTTTAGGTGGCTGGGTAAACCCTAGTTTTAAGCTCATCTCATCCCATTGAGTGCTTGAACGTTCTTGGGCATGCCGAACTAAAATGTCCCTAAGAATCACTAAATGTCATAGGGTAGTGATCTTTGATGGGGCATATCTCAAAGCTTGTGCAAGGTATGGATTTAATTCTAGGTGCTATAAGATTGTGTTATGGTTACCTACAATAACCTCTCTCTCTTTTCATAGATCTTACTTCATTTTGATTTTGCGATGCCATCTCAAGTGATGCTAAAACTTGTAGTGTTGGCCAGTACAAAGTTGCCAACTACCAAATCTCCTTTACCGTTCATCATGGGATTGAACTATATATTCTATTAGCTCTAGGTGGCCGATGAAATCCTAGCCCCAAGCTCATCCCATCCTATCGAGTGCTTGAACATTCTCAGGCATGCCAAATTGAAACGTCCCTAAGAGTCATTAAATGTCATAGGGTAGTGATCTTTGATGGGGCATATCTCGAAGCTTGTGTGATGTATGGGTCAAATTCTAGTTGCTATAGGACTGTGTTGTAGAGACCTACAATAACCTCTCTCACTTTTTGGAGATCTTACTCCATTTTGATTTTGTGATGCCACCTCAGGTGATGCTGAAACTTGTAGTGTTGGCCAGTACAAAGTTGCCAACTACCAAATCTCCCTCACCATTTTTCATGTGATTGAATTGTCTATTCTATTAGTTTTAGGGCAAGGTAAACCCTATCCCCAAGCTTTTCCCATCCTATTGAGCACTCCAACATTTTGGGGCACGTCGAACCAAAATGTCCCTAAGAGACACTAAATGTGATAGAGTAGTGATCTTTGATGCGGCATATCTCAGAGCTTATGTGAGGTATGGACACAATTCCAAGTTTTATAGGACCATATTGCAGAGACCTACAATAACCTTTCTCACTTTTTGGAGATCTTAATTTCTTTTGATTTTGTGACACCATCTCAAGTGATGTTGAAACTTGTAGTGTTGGCTAGGACAAAGTTGTCAATTGCCAAATCTCCCTCACCATTCATCATGGGATCAAACTATCTATTCTATTAGCTCTAAGTGATTGGGCAAACCCTAGTCCCAAGATTTTTCTATCCTGTTGAGTGCTCAAACATTCTTGGGCATGCCAAACTAAAACATCCCTAAGAGTCATTAAATGTCATAAGGTAGCGATCTTTGACAAGGCATATCTTAGAGATCGTGTGAGATATGGATAGAATTCTAGATGCTATAGGACCATGTTGTAGAGACCTACAATAACCTCTCTTACTTTTTGGAGATCTTACTTCATTTTGATTTTGTGATACCATCTCGAGTGATGTTAAAACTTGTAGTGTTGGCCAGTACAAAGTTGTGAATTGCCAAATCTCCCTCACCATTCATCATGATATCAAACTATCTATTTTGTTAGCTTTGAGTGGTTAGTTAAACCCTAGCCCCAAGCTCATCTTGTCCCATTGAGTGCTCGAATGTTCTCGGGTATGCTGAACTGAAATGTTCCTAAGAGTCACTAAATGTCATAGGGTAGTGATCTTTGATGGGGAATATCTCTGAGCTTGTGTAGGGTATGGATGTGATTCTAGGTGCTATAGGACCATGTTGTAGAGATCTACAACCTATCTTTCCTTTTTTAGATGTTACTCTATTTTGATTTTTCAATGCTCTCTCGGGTGATGTTGAAACTTGTAGTATTGGCTAGTACAAAGTTGCCAACTGCCAAATCTCCCACATCATTTGTCGTGGGATCAAACTAACTATTTTTTTTTATCTGGGTGGCTAGGTAAATCCTAGCCCTAAACTCATTCCATCTTGTTGAGCACTTGAATGTTCTCAGGCACGCCAAACCAAAATGTCTCTAAGAGTCACTAAATGCCATAGGGCAGCAATCTTTGCTGGGGCATATCTTGAAGATCATGTGAGGTATGGATGTGATTCTAGGTGCTATAGAATTGTGTTATGGATACCTACAATAACCTCTTTCTCTTTTTGGAGATATTATTCTATTTTGATTTTGTAACGTCATCTCAGGTGATGCTAAAACTTGTAGTGTTGATCAGTACAAAGTTGTCAATTGCCAAATCTCCCTCACTATTTGTCATGGGATCAAACTATCTATTTTGTTAGTTCTAGGTGGCTAGGTAAACCCTAGCCCCAACCTCATCCCATCCTATTGAGTGCTTGAATGTTCTCAGACATGCCAAACCAAAATTTTCTTGAGTCACCAAATGCCATAGGGCAGCAATCTTTGATGAGGTATATCTCAAAACTCATGCAAGGTATGGATGTAATTCTAGGTGCTATAGTACCATGTTGTAGAGACCTACAATAAACTCTCTCTCTTTTTGGAGATCATATTCTATTTTTATTTTTCGATGCCATCTCGGGTGATGCTAAAATTTATAGTGTTGGCCAGTACAAAGTTGCCAACTACCAAATCTCCCTCACCATTCATCGTGGGATTGAACTATCTTTTTCATTAGCTCCAAGTGGCTAGGTAAACCCTAGCCCCAAGCTCATCCTATCTTGTTGAGCACTCAAATTTTCTCAGGCATGCCAAACTCAAATGTCCCTAAGAGTCACTAAATACCATAGGGCAGTTATATTTGGTGGGACATATCTCAAAGCTCATGTGAGTTATGGATGTTATTTTGGGTGCTATAGGACCATGTTGTGGAGACCTACAATAACCTCTCTCACTTTTTGGAAACCTTATTCCATTTTGATTTTATGATGCCATCTCAGGTGATGTTGAAACTTGTAGTATTGGGTAGTACAAAATTGCCAATAGCCAAATCTGTCTCACCTTTCATTGTGGGATCGAACTATCTATTTCACTAGTTTTGAGTGGCTTGGTAAACCCTAACCCAAAGCTCAAGCCATCTCATTAATTGCTCAAACATTATCGAGCACATCGAATCAAAATGTCCTTAAGAGTCATTAAATGCCATAAAGTAGCGATCTTTGACGGGGCGCATCTCAAAGATCGTGTGAGGTATGGCTGTGATTCTAGGTGCTATAGGACCATGTTGTAGAGACCTATAATAGCCTCTCTTTATTTTTGGAGATCTTATTTTGTTTTGATTTTGCTATGCCATCTCAGGTGATGCTGAAACTTATAGTGTTGTCTAGTACAAAATTACCAATTGCCAAATTTCTCTCACCTTTCATCGTGGGATCAAACTATCTATTCCATTAGCTCTAGGTGGATAGGTAAACCCTATCTTTAGGCCCATCCTATTCTATTGAGCACTCGAACATTCTCATGCATACCAAAGTAAAACATCCCTAAGAGTCATTAAATGTCATAGGGAAGAGATCTTTGATGGGGCATATCTCGGAGCTCATGTTAGGTATGGATGTGATTCTAGGTGCTATAGTACCATATTATGGAGACCTATAATAACTTCTCTTTCTTTTTGTTGATCTTATTCCATTTCAATTTGTGATGCCGTCTTGGGTGATGCTGAAACTTGTAGTATTGGTCAGTACAAAATAAAAAACTACCAAATCTCTCTCACCTTTCATCATGGAATCGAACTATTTATTTTGTTAGCTCTAGGTGGCTAGGTAAACCTACCCCCAAGCTTATCCCATTCCATTGAGCACTCAAACATTCTCCAACACACTAAACTGAAATGTCCCTAAGAGTCACTAAATGCCAATGGGCAGCAATCTTTGACAAGGCATATCTCAGAGCTCATTCAAATTATGGATGCGATTATAGGTGCTATAGGACTATGTTGTGGTGACCTAAAATAACCTCTCTCACTTTTTGAAGATCTTATTCTATTTGGATTTTGTGATGCCATCTTGGGTGATGTTGAAACTTGTAGTGTTGGCCAATACAAAATTGCCAACTACAAAATCTATCTCACCTTTTTTCATGGGATCAAACTATCTATTTTGTTAGCTCCGAGTGACCTAGCCTCAAGCTTTTCCCATCCTATTGAGTGCTCAAACATTCTTGGGCATGCTGAAACAAAATGTCCCTAAGAGTCACTAAATGCCATAGGGTAGTGATCTTTGACAGGGAATATCTTAGAGTTTTTACAAGGTATGGATGTGATACTATGTGCTATAGAAATGTGTTATGGATACCTACAATAAACTCTTTCTCTTTTTGGATATCTTGTTCTATTTTGATTTTGTGATGTCATCTTAGGTGATGTTGAAACTTGTAGTGTTGACCAGTATAAAGTTGCCAACTGCCAAATCTCCCTCACCGTTCATCGTGGGATCAAACTATCTATTTTGTTAGCTTTAGGTGGCTAGGTAAACCCTAGCCCCAACCTCATCCCATCCTATTGAGTTCTCAAATGTTCTCGGACATGCCAAACTAAAACATACCTCAGTCACTAAATGTCATAGGGCAGCAATCTTTGACAAGGTGTATCTTGAAGCCTGTGCAAAGTATTGATGTGATTCTAGGTGGTATAGGACCATGTTGTAGATACCTACAATAACATCTTTCTTTTTAGAGGTCTTATTATATTTTAATTTTGTGATGCCATCTCGAGTGATGCTGAAACTTATAGTGTTGGCCAATACAAAGTTGCCAACTGCTAAATCTCCCTCATTGTTCATCATGGGATTGAACTATCTTTTCCATTAGCTTCAAGTGGGTAGGTAAACCCTATCTCCAAGCTCAACCTATCTTGTTGAGCACTCAAACATTTTTGGGCATGCCAAACCAAAACATCCCTAAAAGTCACTAAATGCCATAGGCAGTGATGTTTGACGAGACATATCTTAGAGATCATGTGAGGTATGGATGTGATTTTAGGTGCTATAAGACCGTGTTGTAGGGACCTACAATAACCTTTCTCACTTTTTGGAGATCTTATTCTATTTTGATTTTATGATGCCATCGCAGGTGATGTTGAAACTTGTAGTGTTGGCCAGTAAAAAATTGCCAACTGTTAAATCTGTCTCACCTTTCGTCGTGAGATCAAACTATCTATTTCATTAGCTTTGAGTGGCTGGGTAAACCCTAGTCCCAAGATCACCCCATCTCGTTGAGTGCTCAAACATTCTCGAGCATGCTGAACTGAAACATAAAGTAGCGATCTATGACGGGGCACATCTTGGATCTCGTGTGAGGTATGGATGTGATTCTAGGTGCTATAGGACCATTTTGCAGAGGCCTATAATAGCCTCTCTTTCTTTTTGGAGATTTTTTTTTAAATTTTGCTATGCCATCTTGGGTGATGCTAAAACTTATAGTGGTGTCTAGTACAAAATTACCAATTGCCAAATTTCTCTCATATTTCAGCGTGGGATCAAACTATCTATTCCATTAGCTCTGGGTGCCTAGGTAAACCCTATCCCCGAGCCTCTCCCATCCTGTTGAGCACTCAAACATTCTCATCCATGCTGAACTAAAACATCCTTAAGAGTCACTAAATGTCATAGAGAAGTGACCTTTGATGGGGCATATCTTGAAGCTCATGTGAGGTATGGATATGATTCTAGCTGCTATAGTATCATATTGTGGAGACCTACCATAACCTCTCTTTCTTTTTGGAGATCTTACTTCATTTTGATTTGCAATGCCATCTTGAGTGATGCTGAAACTTGTAGTGTTAGCCAATACAAAATTGCCATCTACCAAATCTCTCTCACCTTTCATCATGGAATCGAACTGCTTATTTTGTTAGCTCTAGGTGGCTAGATAAACCCTAGCCCCAAGCTCATCCCATCCTATTGAGTGCTCAAACATTCTTGGGCATGCCGAACTAAAACATCATTAAGAGTCACTAAATGTCATAGGGCAGCGATCTTTGACGAGGCATATCTCAAAGCTTGTGAAAAGTATGGATGCAATTATAGATGCTATAGGACCATATTGTGATGACCTAAAATAACCTCTCTCACTTTTTGGAGATCTTATTCTATTTTGATTTTGTGATGCCATCTTGGGTGATGTTGAAACTTGTAGTATTGGCCAGTACAAAATTGCCAACTATCAAATATGTCTCACCTTTCATCGTGGGATCAAAATATATATTCTGTTAAATCTAAGTGACCTAGCCCCAAGCTCATCCCATCCTGTTGAGCACTTGAACATTCTTGGGCATGCCAAACCGAAATGTCCCTAAGAGTCACTAAATGCCATAAGGTAGTGATCTTTGATAGGGCATATCTTAGAGATCGTATGAGGTATGGATGTGATTTAGGTGCTATAGAACTATATTGTAGAGACCTACAATAACCTCTCTCACTTTTTGAAGATCTTATTCTATTTTAATTTTGCAATGCCATCTTGTGTGATGCTAAAACTTGTAGTGTTGGCTAATACAAAATTGCCAACTGCCAAATCTCTCTCACCTTTCTTCGTGGGATCAAACTATCTATTTTGTTAGCTTTGGGTGGTCAAGTAAACCCTTTTTCCAAGCTCATCCCATCCCATTGAGCACTCAAACATTCTCAGGCATGCTGAACTGAAATGTCCCTAAGAGTCACTAAATGCCATAGGGAAACGATCTTTGACTGTGGCAACTAGATATGTCATCTTATCCAATAATGGAGACTCGTGATAGAAGGTAAAGGGTGATCATATATATCATTTTGAACATGTTATTTTTTAATGCTAATAGAGTAATCATTATTTGTAAGGTCAAGGAACTTGAGGTCACCTACAAACGCAAGTTGCCTTAGTCCTAACTATTTTTCTTTTTTTGTTGTTTTTGTTAACAAGTTGACTCAATATGTGTTTTGAGAGTCATTACACTTTATATAGTTGCATGTTATCACTGAATGGAGTTAGTGGAAGATGTTAAAGATCTTCTTGGTTTTCTTAATAGTCATTTCATGGGTTTGAAACATAATCACTTCCCTTTGTGAAGAGTTGTCCGAAAATCAACAAATTACATGTTGTTGCAAAGAAAATACAGTCATAGGATATTGGAAGATTGTTTTCACTCATAGGATGTTGAAGAATCTCTTGGAAGGATGGAATAGATGAAAAACTAAAGTTTGTGAGATAGTTATTAGGTGTTCCTTGAAGTTTCTAAGATGTTAGTTTGAAGCAAGAAGTTGATTGTGATCCATTTCTCAAATTTTCTCATTTTTCCTTATTGCTTCCCAATTCTTGAATAGGGAAAGTGATCAAGTAGTTTTTTGAATTTGGGTAGAAGTGTTTTCAATTTTGTAACCAAGTTGGAAAGAGTCTTTAAAGACACTTACAAAGGTGGGAAAGGTAGTTTTCCTTAAAAGTGTTCTTGCTGGTAATCCACTAGCTTTTGGTGTAAGGGCTCTGCATCATTTTGGATGTGATTTACATTAAAATGAAATACATAAAATTTACTTGTATGGCATAAAAATGTAATAAGAGGAATAACACTAAGATACTAATGCATACTCCTACATGATTATGCAAACCTCAAAATAATGCAAGATAAACATGTAAAAAGCATAACATGAAATCACAAAGATCTTAAGCTATTGAAAATAACACCAATGCAAACCTCACAAAAAACATCAAGTGTAGATGATTTCTCATTATGGGATGTGGTTGCTCACAAATCCAGTAGCATAAAAATGAGGTAGATAGTGCTTGTGGAAATAAGGAGAGGGCTCTCCTTTTATAGGAAAAAGGATGCAATAGACGGTTGAAATTGAAGGCAAGATGAAGGGCTAGGATCTCTCAGGATCGAGGTGTCAATGAGGTGGAGGCCAAGAAGACTCCAAGTGGATTAGGGTTTTGACCATTCAAAGGGGGAAATATGCTCACACATGTGTGAGCAACCTTTGATGGTGACATGATCAAGGGGTGTGAGAAGCATGGCTTCTCACACATGTGTGAGACAACTTGATTCTCATGCAAGAGGACAAGTGTGCAAGAGGTGTGAGAAGGCATGGCTTCTCACACATGTGTGAGAGACACCTTGAATCTCATGCAAGAGGACAAGTGTGCAAGAGGTGTGAGAAGGCATGGCTTCTCACATGTGTGTGAGACACCTTGACTCTCATGCAAGAGGACAACTGTGCAAGAGGCATGAAAGACATGAGGGATGAGGAAAGTGTGAACATCTCTCACACATGTGTGAGAACACACTTAGGATTAAAAAAAGATTAGCTAGGTGATTATGCAAAGCAAGCATTATTAAGGAAGTGGGTAGGTTTAGCATGATGGGTTAGGTAGGCTAGTGAAGTTAGGTGAGGGTTAAATGTAGGAGCCATGTGCTCAAATAGGATTAAATGTAATATTTAATTCCAACTGAGATTAGGAAAGGGATTAATCAAGTAAATGAAGTACTTAATTAAAGTGAATGGGTTAGGATTTAAATAAACCTTAGTTTATTTAAATCAAGGTAAGGCAAACATAATTAAATAAATGTAAAATTTATTTAATTAAGGTAGGGGAATTAAATAAATAATGAATATTTATTTAATTGGTCAAGTTAAGGGTATTTGGACAATTTTAGGTGTCTACAGTACTTAAAACATAAACAAGAAAAATAAGATATATATTATGATAACCAATAATGTCATACATGAACAAACATATAATATATTATGATAACCAATAATTTCATACATGAACGAACATATAATATATTATGATAAACAATGATGTCATACATGAATGAACATATAATATATTATGATAACCAATAATGTCATACATGAACGAACATATAATATATAATGATAATTAATAATGACATACATTAACAAACACATAATATATTATGATAACCAATAATGTCATACATGAACAAACATATCATATATTAAGCAATTTTTTCATAAGTCTAATAATGTCATGCATCAAATATATGTTATACATCAAATATAAAATGTCATATATACATCAAATGTATATCAAATATGTCCACTGACATAAAATCCAATGTATATATCCACTAATTCCTATACATGTGTGTCTATCAACTATATTTTCTTCTTCCCATGAGGGGAAGGAAACAAATACCTAGAGGTCTTCGATTTCTGTGTGGAGGGAGATGATGGGGATGATGGGGTCTTCCTCACACGTTCACTCGTCCTCTTGTTTAGGCTCTTCTCTAACTCAAGATGATACAAAAAAAGTAGATATGAATCAATAATTATTATACATTGAAATCAAATATATGTACACACAAAATTAATTATTTTCTTATCACCATCAAATAGTCACTCTGTATGTCCACCTCAAAGGCTCGCAAATGATCAGGTGTAACAAGGCCCTACAACAATTCAATCAATATAATCATTTATAGATAACATTAGGAATTTTGATACTAACTAGTATAAACAACAACTAAAACCAAGAAAATTCTTTCATACCTCGGTCAATGGCTCTGAACTAGCCATCATTGTAGAAACTCCATGATCGATGGACTAGCGAAGATGAGGAGGAGTCTCAGACGTCAATAGTTGCATGTCATATAATACAATTTATATGTAACATGAAACATGAAACAAATATAATCAAATGAATTAAATTAACATGAGACAAATGTACCTCTATAAAGCTCATATCACGGCTAGGCTCGGAGTCCCTTGTGAATGTCGATGGTCTAGTAGAGAACTAATGCACATGCATAAATTTTTTTTGTCAATCCTTCATATGATTACTTAATAAATATATGTATTAACTTAAATTATTAAATCAATACATACCTCTTGGCTCATTGATGAGAAAAAAATGGGGTTGGGGAATCTGTACTAGGGTCAACAACACTCTTACTCTAAATTTTGAACAATGTCAACACATGCTAATTATTTAGTCATTCACTATACATATGAAATGTGATCAAATTAGTTTATTATAATTAAAATTTAATTGTGTGTCAATGCCAAATGTGTCACTCAGGAACTCATTAGTGACTAGCCCATCATCCATACTCTCTCCAACATGACTGCCAAATGTGCATAAGGATCCACATGATATGCACATGTGGCTATGATGCACAGAAGGCTCCTCCTCAATTAATGGACTTGTGCAATGAATGAGGGTCAGTGTCAAGGCATTAATAGTCCCTAGAGTGTTGGTATCTACATGTCCTTCACAACTGAAGGAATAATCATATGCTCACCCTTGTGGCTTGACAATAGGTGCCCTAACTATATTAGGGTCATGACATGCCCCCAACCTCTCAAATGATGACCCCCCACCTCTACCCTGAGATTCTAATATATCAAAATAATCGGGGATCTCCCCAAGGACAAATTCACAATACAATTTCTTTAAGAAATACATTGGAACCTCATGATTATTGTAGGAAGGGGCATCAAAGACCATCCACCATCTATCCCAAAAGTTATTTCTAATACCATCATGTATGCACCAATGGATGGGGAACCTTTTAGTTGTATCTTTAATAGTATCTTGTTCTCCGAGCTTTTTAAACAATGCACAAATGCTACCTTTTGCTATTTCTTTTTTTTTACATCTTTATATGATAATTTGTTTGCATAATATATTCTTTGTTCATCCCTCTTAACATGCTAAATGTCCAACTAACCACTAATAGAAGCTACATGGATCATAATGTACTCAAGGGAGGATGCCAATTGTACTCTCATCGGATTGGTTTGTACACAAGCTTTCAAGCTACCAATGAGTTCTTCTAATTCATTTTTCCCTCTTTCTATTTCATTCATAATCAGTGCAGGTTGCAAAATTTCTTGCTCTTATTGTGGAGGGTTTTGATTTTCATCTTGTAGAGGGTTTTGATTTGGATCTTGTGGAGGATTTTTGTTTTGATTTTGTTGATCTGGCTAGGGATTTAGCGGTTCATTATTCACATTTTCTAATATGAAACCAATTGCAATCTAAATAAATAAACAAATTTTTAAAAAATTGAAAAAAACCTACAAAACAATGCAAAAACTTAGAAAACAATGCAAAAACAAGAGTAGGAAACATACGATGTGATCTTGATCTTGAACTTCAATGATGAGGAGGCATTTTGAGGAGGAGTGAAAAAAGTCTTCAATTTCTTCAATTTAATTATGAATTGTGAGGAGAAAATGCAAACAAAATAAAATGGCTCACAAGTTTGCAGCCCATTTATAAGATTTCTTAATTTTAAAAAGTGTGTACGCACTATAGCAAGTACCTACCTTTTAAAATTTAAAAAAAAAACTTTAAGTTTCATGTTTTTGGCACCACAACTTGGTGCACACACCATGGGTACAAGTTGAACTATGGATCAAGGGTTAACTCAATACAAACTAGATCTTTGCATGCAGCTTATGTAATGGCTATGCAACCGAGAAAGGTTAACTTATGTGAGATTATCAAATTGCAACTGTTGGATAACATTGTGAAGTTGAAGAAGACCAAGAATGCAGTTTTCAAATTTGAGTCACTACTAACTCATCTATTCTTCTATGCTATAAAGGATTTTCTTGGATTGATAAATTGGGATAGCAATGAGTGTGCAATAAAATTGGTGACTCAATGCTATAGGTCATAGCCAAAGAATGTCAAAGATGATGGCATTGATAGGATGATGAAGAGTTTCCAATCTGAGATGAAACAAAGATATAGAATACCTCCCTCTATGGTAGAGAAGTATAAGGAAGAAATATGCTTTATGGTGGAAATAGACAACATTTGCATGGAAGCAGTGATTTCCAAAGCTAAATTTATAGAACCTATGGAATATGAGATGAGCATAGAACTTATAGAAGGTTATGCACAAATCATACTTGAATCTAAGAAGGATACAAAGTACCCTAGATGGGGAACTTATGAGGAAAGATCAACAATAATTTAGTTATAACTACATAGTAAGGAAACCAAGAAAAAGTTTGAAAAAGAGATAGATTCCATTCTTAAGGAATCTAGCATGACTAGGGAAGAGTTCAATGAAATAAAAGGTATTGTGTTGGACATGAAGGCTACTAGAAAAACTAAAGTGTTGCCAGCAACTCTCATTGCAATTGTAGGACCTTTAGAGGGTGTGACAGTAGTACAACCATGTGCACAAGCACCAATTAGACCATATGAAGTAGTTGCACTAGTGCAACTAGTCAACATAAGGAGTGATTAGCCTAGAGGACACCTAGAGGTTGAATCATCTATTACATAAAGGAAATCAGAGACATTGGTGAAGGTAAAGCATAAACCTACACCAGTAGCTAAGAAAAGGGTCAAGTAGACCACCAGTAGACCTAGAAAGAGGAGAAAAATTGTACAATTTATGAGGAATTAGAGGTTGAAAAAAAAGATAGACCAGTAGTCCAAAATGCACAAGAAGGAAGAACAGTAGTTGAAAAGAAAGCATGGAAGCCAAAGATAGAAAACCTTTACATGTAAATTATTAATGATGACAATTCTATACTGTTGAATAAATATTATGATTTGTATAGTAGTATGGATAGGAGGTAGTTAGAAAATTAAAGTTTTGAGAATATACAAAATAAGATTCCAAAGGATCTATATAATAGGCTTGTAAATAGGAAAAAGGAGAGTATTTGAAGAAGATCTAAATATGAGGATCTCTATGATCAATAAACTATGTAAGGTTGACTCTAAGGATGAATCGGATAGAATTTTGAAGGGTATTGAGCCCTTGCTAAGGAAAAAAAGAAGAGCAATTCTTCTGATGGGAGGCAACTATGAGGATGTAAGAAAAGAAATATAGGATGCAATTATAAAATATTTGACTATAGTGCCAAAGGTGAGTGCATAGTCAAAGCCTAACAACCCAGTGTATGTGTAAGTGCATACACCTTCCAAGCAAGAGGAAGAAGTAGAGGAGACACAACAAGCACTCTCACCACCACATATCATTATGGGTATTGAATGCATGCAAGTGGATAGTACGCACTAAAATATAGATGCAAAAGAAAATCCATTTTCAAAATTTGGCCAACCCATTGTTGGCAATATCACTGCATATACTAGCTCTAATGATGAGGAGGAAGACGAAAACAAGAAATGGGAAGAAGAAGAAAAGAAGAGGAGGAAAAGAAGAAGAAGAAGAAGAAGAAGAAAAGAAAAGAAAAGAAAAGAAAAAGAGGAAAAGAAAAGAAAAGAAGAAGAGGAGAAGAAAAAGAAAGAAGAATAAAAGATGAAGAGAGAAGAGAAAGAATCAAAAAAATAAGAAGAGGAAAATGCAAGGAAAGAAGCTAAAGAGAACAAGAAAGCTAAGGAAGAGAAGAAAAAGGCAGTTATACTTATGACTATCGTAATTTTAGTAGCATCAATAGATGGAACATCAACAACAGTATAAATTCCATCAGATGATAAAGATCAGAAAGGACTCATGAGCACCTTAAGCAATCTATTTGAGAAGAACAAATCTATGGAGTCTTTGGAGAAGACTCTAACTAAAGTCTTGGATTGGATGCAAAAAAGAGTTACCACAACTATAGTCAATCCTAATTTGCAGGTAGGGGCAAAAGAGTTGATGAAGACCTTTGATGGGAAATTCACAACTCTAGCAGAAGTAACCTGAGTGCAAGCTTAAGTTATTCATGATGCAACACTATTTAACAAAGTGTGCACCAATGTGCACAATAATTTGAAGGCACTTGATAGAAGCATCAAGGGATTGAGAAGGTATATTGATGAAGGGAAAAGATCGTATGGACAATGTGCATAGTCATACAAGTACCTTGCAAAATTTGAAAATCAAATAAAAGGTAAGCTGAGTGAACTTGAAACACTCATTGTCAAGTTACAAATTCTAGAATCTAGTATTGAAGACTATGGAGCAGAAGTGGAGAAGATACATGGTATGATAAAAGACTTGGAATATGATAAAGTGAAATAAAAAAGGAGATTCTCTAGTCTTAGATAATTTTTTTCATAAAATTCATCATTTTGTAGAAGCAACTTGAGGAATGTCTTACATTTAAGGCTTCCTATGACAAGTTCACCTATACAGACTTGAGTGCAGTTGAAGTGGCATCCTACACACTAATCAATATCTTAGAGACACTAAAGGAGAGCTAGAAGAAAGAGATAGAAAAATTAAAGGTTGTTTATGCAAAAAAAAAAGTACATGTTAACAAGTTGATCAATAGAAGAACACCCAAAATGTGTATACAGATTTTGGCACATTTTCCATTGATGTCAAAGGGGGGGAGTAATATGCAAGGAAAATTGTATGTTATGTAAGAAAATCATATATTTGTAAGTATTAAGGAGTGTACACAAAGGGGGAGTAATATTGTATGTGCAAGCTATTCTATATGTAAGGGGGAGTGTACTTATGCATCAATGTACAAGAGTGATAAGAGATGTAATGATCCATCAAAACATGAATAAAATTATTATGTTTTGAAGGAAATTTTTTAGTTACTTTTATTTTATTTTTGTTATGTAAGACATCATTTTGGGACTTAGCCAATTTTACCAAATGTTTCCATCAACACCAAAGGGGAAGATTGTTGGAAATATGGTTAGATAGATGAATTGATGGTTGTCATTATTGGAAACGTATATTCAACATTTCATTTATAGATAGGAAATTGTCTAAGTGTTAAATAGTTTACAATAGCACAGTGAACAGATGTTAAGTGTATAGGAGGCCTCATTAAGAGTTGGCTCATGCGTAGTTGAGGGAAGCTTCATGAAAACATCATGATGATGTGTGCTAGTGCATAGATGTGTATGGAAAATATGATGCAAGTTATGATTAAAATACTAGTGTGAGTATTTAACTATGTAGAATAGGGCATAGTAGAACATTGGATTGTACGGTCTTAGGACTTATTGTGGTTACAAAATAATTACTAAGTTGTGATGAGCTGACTATATTGATATTATTCCATAAGTTATTTCATATTATGTTAAGCATATGAAGACATGAAGGCTGACAGTGCAATTTTTTTTAAATGTGCAAGGTATAAGTAAAGATCTTACCTTGCACAGTTATTGGCAAGTCATGTGGATTAGATGTGACATGTAAACTATTGTGAGAACTATCTGTGATCCTTATGCGATGCAAATTCTGATGTATGATCAAAAATAGTGTGAAGCATAGCAATGAGAAAGTATTGCATGTATATCTACTCTTGTGAAGAATTGAATCGTATAAATTGCATGTTAGGGAAGTGGGCTCTTCTTGCATACATTATCTTTGTTCTACCAACTCCTAATAGGGTTGAAGAAAATCCTAATAGGGTTGAGGCTTCTAACAAGGCCTCATCCTCTAACAAGGACTCGAGATACTATATGTATTTCATAGACTCCTATTATGGTCAATACCCTTAATAGGATCCTATTATTTAGTAAATCATCTAGTGTGCATCATCCCCCCCAGGGTTTTCCTAGGGTTTCCCTAGTTAGAAAACAATGATGTTATGAGTTCTCTATATTCTTGGTTATATTTATTTCTCAACATTGTTGGTTTAATTTCATATCCAAGTTATAAAGTAATTAACAATATTTAGTTGTAGGCAAAAGTTTGAAGAATACTTATTCAAACTTTGCCTCTCTATATTATCTATTTCAAACAGTTGGTAATTTTGCAGCTAGGTGTCCTAAAAAACATAAGAGTGATAGAAATGATAAGAAATATCACAAGTACAAGAAAAATAAGAATTACAAAGACAAAGGAAATAAATCATACTATATTGTTGAAGAAGAGCACACTGAATCTAGTTTTGTTGATGAGAAGGAAGTAGTTGAAATAGTTTATGTTGCTATCAAGGAAGATCCCAATGGAGAAAAGTATGAAAGTGAAAAATACCTTATTTCACATGTTAGAAAGAATGATACTTGGATTATATATAGTGGATGCTCACATCAAATGACTAGTGGCATAAGTAAGTTTGACAAACTTGAAGAAATTGATGATGATGGAATTGTTAAGTTATGCAATGATGTTCCATATATAGTGAAAGGAAGACAATCATTAATCTTGGATGATAAAATTAGATGTGATGATGCATATTGGGTACAAAGACTAAAATATAATCTTTTGAGTGTTTCATAGTTGAATAATATATGCCACAAGCTAGAGTTTGAGAACAAAAAAGTCAAGATGTTTGATAACGGAGGAAATATGATTGGAACTCAAATGTAAGAAAAAGGTAATTTATTTTATATTGATCCTACTATTGATATATATTTGTTTCCTAAAGTTTAGAATGTACGGTTGTGGCATAAGTAGTTGTGTCATGTAAATTTTGAGAACATGATGAAGGTTGGTAGGAAGAAAATATTTAGAGACTAATCAAAACTGCATAAACCTAAGAATGCTACGTGCAAAGAGTGGCATCTCAATAAAATGACAAAGTCAAGTTTTTCAAAAAAAAGTCTCACAATTCTAATGCTATTTTGGAACTTGTGCATATTGATCTATGCAAACCAGTAAAAGTGGAAAGTTATAATTATGACATATACTTCATATTATGTGTTGATGATTACACTAGGAAGATGATAGTCATGTTCATGAAGGTAAAATTATATGATTTTGATATGTCCAAATGGTATAAGGATATAGTTGAGAAAGAAACTACTAAAAAATTGAAATGTCTAAGATCTGATAGAGGCAGTGAATCTATGTCTATTGAATTCACTAACTTTTGTGTTGATAATGGTATCAAAAGGTAGTTATCTATGCTTAGAATTCCACAAAAAATGGATTGTTGAGAGAAGAAATAGATCTATTATTAATTGTTCAAGGACATTCTAATTGTAAAAATGTTGCAAAAATATTTTGGAGAGAAGCTATAAGCACTGCAGTCTATACTCTTAATCGAGTTTGGTTGAAGTAAGGAACAAACAAGACACCCTATGAACTCTGGTATGATCACACACCTAGTGTAAATATTATATTCATAATGATGTAAGGAATGGTATATTTTATTTAAGAGGAGATGAAGTTATTTTCTTGGGCTATTTATCTAAGAGAAAAGCATGTAAATGTTTGAAAATGATACTAACACAATGATTGAAAGTGCAAATGTAAGGATTAATAAGGTTACATATAAGAATGATGTGGAAAGAAATAAGGAAGCTAAATATTACAATATATTTGTATATGTGTATGTAGATGTACTTGACACACTACCTAAGTTATAACAAAGAGCTACCGAGCAATAGTCTTCTTTACCTGAGTAGCAGATAGTACAACCCAAGAAGAAAGATGAACTCCAACTAAGTGAGAACAATGTTGACAACCAAAATCATAAGCCCATGTCAAAAAAATGTGTGAGAAAGAATTATTCACTTGAGAAATCATTGGAGATAGAAGTGTTGGAGTAACGACAAGAAGTAAGTTGAAAGGCACTACATGCTTAATTTCTAATTGTGATCCTAGAATAGTTAAGGTTGTACTTGGTAATGAGGACTAGATAAATGCCATAAATGAAGAAATTGATTAGATAGAAAAGAAAACCACATGAAAACCAATACCAAGAAGATAAGAATGTGATAGGAACAAAGTGGATTTTCATAAATAAGATGAACAAAAATGGAGAAATGGTGAGAAAAAAAGAAAACTAGTTTGCAAAGGTTAAGCCCAAGAAGAAGGAATAGAATATAGTGAAACTTTTGTACAAGTGGCAAGATTAGAAGGTGTAAGAATATTTTTGGCCTGTGATACCTACAAAAAATTCAAAATGCTTGAAGAAAAAGTCTGCGTAGAACAACCAAAAGGATCTATTGAACCTAATTAGAAGAACCTAATTTGCAAGTTGAACAAGGAACTATATGGACTGAAGCAAGCACCAAGAGCATGGTATGAAAGGATACATTCTTATTTGATTAAAATTGGACTTTTTAGAACAAGTGAGAATAGTAATCTGTATTTGAAAATTGAATATGAAGTTATGGTGTTGAGTTCTGAAACCTTTGTGGATGACACTATATTTGGTGGAAATAATTTTTTATGTAATTTATTTTTTATTCAATTGAGTAAGCAGTTTGAAATGTCAATATCTGGTGAGATCAAAATTTTCATTGGCTTACAAGTTCATCAAAAAAATGACGGTATATATGTGACTCATTTTAATTATGTAAAGGAATCTTGAAAACATTTGGAATGGGTGAGTCAAGACAAGTTGGCACACCTATGGTGAATGGAGTTAAATTATTAAAAGAAGATACTATTGCTGATGTAAATAAAACTCAATATAGATCAATGATTGGTAAACTTCAATATATTGTGCATAGTAGATCAAATATTGTGTGTTTTTTTTGGAATTGTTTCAAGATTTTCCTCTAATCCTAAGGAAACACATATGACATTTGTCAAGAGGATAGTTAGATATCTTAAAGTGACTAAAGATTATAGATTATGGTATAACTAATATGGTGAATTTAATCTTAAATTCTATACTAATCTTGGTTGGGACATGGTAATGTTGATGATAGAAAAATAACATGTACGAGGTGGAGCTTTATTTTTAGAAGAAATATTAATAACATGGTTGAACAAGAAATAGGGTTGCATTTCACAATCTACTATTGAAGTTGAGTATCTTGTTGTTGCAATGAATTATTCTAATATTCTTTGGATTGAGAAATTTTTGGAAGGAATGCAAGAGGAGATAACCAAACCCATTACTATTTATTGTGATAACACTAGTGCAATATATATATCAAAGAATCTAGTGATGCATGCAAAGACAATGCATATATCAATCAAGTATCACTACTTGAGGGAGAAAGTACAAGATAAAAAAAATTAGGCTTGAATATGTGAAGTCTAAGGAGAAAATTATAAACACATTTACTAAGCCATTGGCTAGAGATGATTTTGAGTATCTAAGAGGTAAATTGGGGGTCCTTACCCTATATTAAATTTACTAAGTGGAGATACATGTAGCATCAACTCATGGATGAATAGAAATATCTTTGTCAAGTTTACACAAGAGTTCACACTTTAGGAGAAATTCTAAAGTTGTGAAAATGATTGGAATGAAATTGATGCAAACAATACATGCAAGGTACAAGGAATAAATGCATGGGTTTATAAGTTTCACATTGGAAATTATAGTTACCTTTGGAATTATTGTCAAAGGGGAAGAGAATAAATAAAGATGGAGAAAATAAATATGGAGAGAATAAGGAAAAGAAGATGAAGAATAAAGAAAAGGTAGAGAGAATCATGATTGGGGAATGAAGATACCGTTGAACAATGAATAGAAAGAGATCATATGCAAAGGGGGAGAAATGTTGAAGGTTATTGATAATGAAGAGACAAACTAAGTAATAGAATTGATAAGTTATATTTATCATCAATGCATACACTTGATTATCTTATGTAATGTTTACAATATAAAAATCCTTTATTTATGTATTTCTATCGATGCTAGAGGGGGGAATTGTTAGCCCCAGTTGATTTTGTAACTAAAAATGCTATGAATGCATGTGAAGAGTCATATTAATTGTTATGTTTTCATTGATGTCAAAGTCTTAGTTGGATAGACTTTACGCTAACTTAGTAGATTTCCATATCATTTGATTGATGAAGAGGATTTGAAAAAAGTATGTTGATGACATAGTTGATAATTGTGATATTGAATGAGAACTTGAATGATTTGGAGAGTGATAATTTAGTGATGCTTTGATTGTTTTATAATCATGTAATTCTGTAATGTAATAATGAAGTCTATGTATTCACCAAGATAAACAAGCTTAATTGAGTAACAAGGTGAAATGAATATAGTGTGGTCTAAGTTACTAAAATACTAATTGAGTAATTCATATGCTGACTGAGTGCTATATTGACTGAGTGAAATGTAATGCTAACTGAGTATGAGATGGAAGAACAAATTAAGGAAGATGGAATCTGAGGTCGACTTTATATGGCTAAAATAAAGAATGTTCAAGAAGATCAAAGGTGAAAGTCAAACTTTGTTACATGGTCTATGACTAGAAAAATAAAATGGAAGTTTGATGTTGTAAATTGAAACAAGATAAGGATAAGCAAAAAAATTAATGGAAATTGTATTTTCTAAGTGTCTAAATACATTGAATCTAAGATCTAGAGATGTGGATAAGCAAAAAAAGAATATGGAAGTGGAGAGTTCACTATTTAAGCTAAAGTTGGAACAAGTTTTTGGCTGTTGATTATTATTGATTGATATTTTTAAGTTGGAGATTTGTGAAAAGTGAAGAGAATGAAGGAGAAAGGTGAACTAATCAGAGTAGAAGGAAGATCCAGCAGAGTTAGGAAAAAGTGAGTTTGTGAAGAAGTAAATTAGCTAAACAAAGATCAAGAAAATAACATAGGAGAAGAAGATATAGTAGATAAGAGAATTGAAAAATAATGGTAGTGCTAAATCTCATAGATCATTTAACTATTACTTTCTTAACATTGTAGAAGAAAAAAATATTAATGAGTGGACCTAACAAGTTTGTGAAATCCTATATGGTGATGTTGATTAGTGATGTTTGTAAGTCCTTTATAGTAGGCCACTCTTTACATAAGATCAAGGAGTGACAATACCTAGATGATCTTTATGTCAAAACCCTCTTACTAGGTCACACTAAAAATGTGCACGTAACCTTTAACAAGGTTGGCTCCTAATAGAAATCACTATAGAAAAGAAAAAATTATTTGGGTTTCTAGTCCCAAGTGATTTTTTTCTTTACAACATTTCCACATTAAATCATGGTGTCAATTGTGTGAAATTTTTTATGTTACAAATTATTTTTGTGTAATTAACTTGATATTGAAACTTGGTAAATGCTAGATAATACTAAGGTAAAAGCTAAGTTATATTTCTGATACTTGACAATAACAAAAATAATGAGATACTCGTTCGAAGTAAATTGATTACAAGATTAAATTGTAAAGTTGAATGAGATCTCTAAGTTATTATTATTGATATTTATGATGTTGAACTAGTACTCAAGTGTTTGAAATTTCTATAGGATAATTGGACATAATTGATTCACCACCCCCAATCATCTAACACGTGCATATCAATAATTTTGGTTGTTAGGGGGACTTTAGGATATGGGCCTCATATACAATGATAGGTTTAGGAGGATAAAGGGCCAAATATTATTTGTAAAGTTTGAAGATGGGGCCTTGATGTACATTGACAATTATTTTCCCTAATGGGTTCTATCTTGAAGCTTCCAAGAAAATTTAATAAGAAAAATAAGAAAGAAATGGTATCACGATTCCTAGAGTTGTTCAAAAGAAGAATGTGGTAGTAATAATAAATTTGAAAATGAATTTTAAGAATAAATAACCTCATTATCATAAAATATACTTGGTCCCAAGGAGGGGGTAGTTCAACCCAATCATATCATCCCTACTCATCCAACACAACCTCATTCCCCTTAAAGAGTATGTTTAAACTACCATTATCAACAATAAAAATAGTGTTTTTCCATTTCCTTCCCTTTATTACCAACCTTATAGCCTTGTGGATTATCTCCTCACTAATTTCAAACAAAACACTCATAACCAAAATTGTATTATTAACCCAGAGGCTAGCAACTAGGTGGACAAGCTTTAAAATCAAAGTCATTAGTGAATTCAATAAAATTTTCAAACCTTACTTCCTTGGAGGTGTCCCAAACTTCGAGGTCATTCTTGATCTCATCTAGTTTTCTTGGCCCAATGTGGTTGAAATTTTCCCCATAATATTATAAAATTGCATAGGGTCAGCTTTGAAATGAAAAATATGGATATTTTTATTGCCAAAGAAAGTTTCCTTAAACATAAAGAATTTTAATGTCATAAAATATGTATTTCTATATAGTCAGGAAAAATCATTTATCCATCCTCCCAAAAAAATAAAGTCATGAAAACTACACTCTCCTATAAGTAGGAGACTTGCCAATATGGAATATAAATGGTACATTTAATTTACAATAGGCAATGATAATTACAAATTTTTTCACTCATACTAATTTTGGGATGTTATCTCAAGATATTGAGGTACTCCTTGAGATTAACATAATCAAGATGATTACATATGGGACACTGTGATAAGCAGTTATGCTATAAAAAATAATTAGAACCATTTTAAGGAATACATTTCCAAGGGTGCATGAATAGAAGACATATTATCAGACCCTTATTCAAACTCAAAAAACTAAGATTTTTATTCCAATCCTACTTAGTTTTCAATATCTATAGAAGTATTGAGATGCATAAAACCCTAAAGTTCCAAAAATAATACACTTCTTCCAAAACTAAGTGCTATACATAATTGTGATTGGGTGACAAACTCTCCCCATTCGCACTCTATGTTGTAGAAATTTAAAATGGGACAATTTTCAACAGAGTTGTCCTCCCTATAAATATGGTTTATAAAGAAAGAATCAAATCCTTGCAAGAGCCTACAGACATCACCCATTGTACTATTGATAGACTAATTGGTCTTGTACAATCCTTTGACAACATTGACAATAAGGTTAGAATACCCCTAAATTTGAAGCACTATGATCCCAATGGATAGATCAATTTTAAATCCCCCCAAAAGGCATATCATCAACCCATCAGCCCGTCAATTATCCCAAATTGAAATGTAAATCCATAAAGAAGCATTGATCTACATTTGAGGATATTGTTCAAAAGTTTCAATCCCATAGGTACCCCTTCCATATTCAAACAATGATATAATCTTATCTTACTTGGGTACTTAGTTGAAATAATATCACACCAATTATCTCTATGGGTATCCAAGTACCATCCAATCTTAACAAGAAAAGTCATATTGAGATGCAATATTTGCATCACACCTAGCCCTTCATCACTTTAGGAAAAAAATAAAGTATCAATCAATTAGTGTCATCCTCTTTCTCTCATCCATACTTGACAAAAAGAATGAAGATTACCATGTTTCTATTTAGCTTATTGATCCACTTTTATATATTTTAAAGAGTGAAATAATGTAAACACAAATTTCTTGGTGGGACAATTTAAGGAGTTGCAAATTGCCTATACTACTAAGGATCCTTCATTTCCATCTTATTAGCTTATGTTGCATGTTATCTAGAATTGTATTTCAAAATATTCTAAGCACTTCCTTGACTATGAGAAGTATCTAGAGATAAGTATTGAAGGCATAACAAAATAATGGAAACCAATAATATTATGGACCTTATCCTAAGAGAGCAGTTGTGTTTTAAAAAAATCATTTTGTGTGATTGATTCACATCCCTAACACCAAGTATTATTGATTGATAGTTTTTTTTAAACTCCCATATTCAAGAGCATATGCAATTACAAAAAGCATTATATCATCAAAAAATTATTGTAGGACCATTAAGGGAAAACTAGAAGCAGTTCCCTCTAAACTGTTGTCTCACTTATCAAATGATGTTATTTTTTTCCCAAGATCTCTTCCACCACAATAAAAATAAGTAGGGGGTAAAGATGTCTCCTTTCCTAATAACCCTAGAAGTACTAAAAATTCTTAGGGGCTGCATTAACAAGAACTTGGTGTTAGATCATGGTCACACACTCTTTAATCAGTGCAATCACCTTCTTAAACAAACCAAATCTTTCAATAATTTTAAAAATTAAATCCCATATGGCTCAATGACAAGCTTTAGAGATCTCTAATTTAGTATCCTTTTGAAAGAGTCTACTTTTCTCCATTAAGTGAAAAAATTAATGGGTAGTAATAGCCATATGAAGGATTTTGCTTCTAGGAACAAAGCCATTTTGGTTGAATTTTATTAAATTATCAAAAAATGGCTTAGTTATATTGATTATGGCTTTAGAAAATATTGAATAAATTTTATTACAAAGGCTTATTGGCCTAATTTTATGGAGGGGGGGGGGGGGGGGGGGGGGGGGTGGGGGCGGGGTGGTTTGGGAATCAAAGAAATGAAAAAGTAGTTTATTTCTTTAGGAATCTCATCCTTTTTGAAAAACATATATGATCATCATGAACATCAAATCCAATAATGTCACAAAAATCATGACAAATATATATGGTAAACCATGTATTCCCAAAGATTTGGAAGAATCCATAAATAATGAAAAATTCCAAACTTCCCCTAAAGTAATAGAGAGAAAAGTATCTCATTTTCACTCCTAGAGATTTCACTCAAGAGGTATTCTAAGATTTATGCTTCAAGAGAATCATCATTGGTGCAAATCTTGTCTCTAAAGGCTTTGCAAAATAAATCATAGGCTAGAAGAATTTTTTTTTGCATCCTCCCTTTCAAATTCATCATGCTTGCCTCTCAAACTAAGGATGGTGACATTTTTCTTATGGGTGCATGTTGAATGATGGAAGAAGGTAGAGTTTATATCACCTGTTTCAACCATTGGACTCCAAACTTCTGCTTCTAGTAAAATATCTCTTTAAACAAGATATTTTTCCAAGTAATTCTCATGGATTCTTCTTCAACATGTCTAGCTTTTCAAAGGTCACAAGAACCATGTTCTCCTGGATAAGGCCAACTTATATATATATATATATAGATATATATATATATATATATATATATATATATATATATATATATATATATATATATATATATATATATATATCAGAAATATTCTAAAATGTGAACCTATTCCACTTCTTAACATTTCTCTAGATAATGGTTGAATTTTTAATCAAAATGAACATGGAGTTACTTTCACAAGTGATTTCCACCATATATTAACAATGTACTTAGATAAACTCACCACACTATTACTAAAGTGCAAAAGGCCACCTAGATTATCTGATTACCTTCTATTTTAGTTTTTTGTGATGTGGATCTTAGTCAAACTTGGAGGTTAATTTTTTCTACTTTATTCAGTGTGATTTCTCCCTCTATTATTTCTATCAGGGTTTGGGGGCAGCCCTCAAAATGGGGTCCCAAGGTAGAGCCATAGAAGCTCAACTAACTTTATTATTGTGAAAGACATTGGCTACTATTTTTCTATTAGATGACTTATTCCAGTCCTAATTTTGTAAGTTGCAAAAAGATTGTATAAAATGGCTTAGGATTAGGGATTTTATAATATATGATGAGATTGTAGATTATTGTAGCAATATTGAGTTATAAGTGATTATATATTAGAATTAAGTTTTAATCATTGGATAATAAGAATATTGGATGTGATGTTTGTGGATGTAGCCTAGGGATTAGGTGAACCACGTTAAAACTTTATTTATGTTGTTCTCTTCTATGTGATTTATTATTTTGTGATATTGGTTATATTTTAATGTAGTTATTATTTCTATCTCATTAATCCTAACATAGTTTAGAGGCTTTTTTTTCCTACCATATTACCTTTAAATTTAGTTCACATGTAACTAAAGTCCTTGGGTTTCTATTTCAAGTCACTTTAGCTTCATATCTATTTACTGCCACATTTATTTTTTTGAAATTATCTATATTTTCTTGTTTATCCTCCTATACTGTATCATCATAAAAAAAATCTCTAGATCACTTTAATCATTTCATTATTGAAAAGGATCATTGACTCAATGAGATCTATTAGATTTCCACAATCAATACTAATGCTTTTTGATTTATGGATTTGATTATGTATAGTATGATTTGAAACGTTGATGTAAAAAAACTATAAATAATCAAATCTAGATCAAAAAGCATCATTGACTCATTCAATGTTTAAGTCCAACTTGAGACTATTGAGTCATATTGCTTCTTATTTTGGCTTGAGGAAAGGAGCAATTTACCTTGCTTACCTTTTCTAATTGTACAACTCCTATAGTAAAATATGATGTTGTTTGTTAAATGAAATAAAGATTCTTCCCTTACATTTATTAATTATTATCCTCATTTTAGTTATCATTCCAAGTTGGTTGTAAGATATGTAGGTGGAATTTTTAGAGCCATTGGAAATGAGAGAGAATCAAGGTTATTGTCCAAAAGATAAATTTTAGTCTTTTTTACAAAAAAAAAAATTTATTATCTATTATATGTAGAATAATAATAGATGATTTCTAGCTAATGAAATAAATGTTCCTCCCCACAATCAAGTATATTTGTATTGAACTATGGATTAGCTTAGACAATGCACTAGTTATTTGATAAAATGCCCCTAGGAAATGTTTCTTTACATAGTTCTAAGAGAGAATAGTCTATTGAAATGGACTATTTATAGGGCCCTATAAACTCTTACTTAGATTAAAACTATCATGTTAGGATTTGTACTCAAACTAGAGTACAAGAACTCATATGTATGTTGTTAGATGGAGCCTAATCAAACTCAGAGGTTATTTTACCCACTTTTATTGATGCAGTTTCCCCCAAGAGTTTTCTACAAGGATTTAGGAGATCTAGCCCTTGATATTGAGTCAAGGGGAACTACCCCTTGTAGGGCCCAAGAGAAGGGTTCACAGAAAGATACCTATTATATTACAAGGTGGGGATGATGGCAATGCCTTGTTTGTTGTTTTTTAAGCTATTATGTACCTTAAACCCAATACCAAAAAAAATAAGTTAGAAATACACCTAAGGATTAGCCAAATCCTATATTTAGTTTGATTAGTCTTAGCTACTGGACCAACTTCAACAAAGTATAAGAATACTCCCTTCACTTTAGGATCTTCAGGGCCAAGGTGGGCAAACCTTAGGGATTTAGCTAACAGATTTTATGATATTCTTCTCTTCAAGATTATCTCCTATAGTAGAAAGTGGTCATAATCATTTTCTTTTATTTTTAATAAACTTCTTGAGTGCAATGGCTATTTATAATCAATAGGAAAGCAATTACAAATAAGGGTTGGCCAACAACTTTAGTTCTTGATTACTTAAAATGGAAAATTGGTTATGATTGATGTATATATCTTGCAATTATATAAATCATCAACTTGCAATTGACATTAAGTGATTAGTTCCTTATCCATCATTATATAGAGTCAATACCAATAGTTTTGGACCTATTTAATTGACTTGCAGTTAAATTTTTCAATAGTGAAATATAAACTTCATTCTTATCATATCCCTCTCATATACCCAAAACTCTACCTCTTATTGAAAGCAAATACTTAATTCCTTGAACTAAAAGAAATCAATAAGAGATATAAAATCTAACTGAATGTACTAAATTGAAAGAACATTATTCATTTCAATCTTGAAATCACTGATATGCAAGGAAGGAGACAAAACTTAGATACACAGATATGCAAAATTTCTCTTTTCTATTAATTCTCTTTAAAACTACATAAAAATCTAGCTATAGACTCATAAGATAACTCAAAACTTGGCTATTTGATCATTCATATTCATTATTCTCTCAACTTCACAAGATTTAACACATTTATACAATCACAAAAGACTAGATGAAATATAAAATAACATAAACTAAAAAATATACAAACATCCAACCTCAACTCCCCATCCTAAAAATCCTTAAATAGGATTGAAACAAGCTACAGATGGGAAAAGGACACATGTCAAAACTTGAATGGATACAAAAGGTGGCAAGAAATGCCCAAAAAATTATACAAGACATTCCTTAGTGTTTGATCAAAAAGAGGAAGTAGTTGAAAAGTTAGCAAGTGAAAATTTATGTCATGCACTTTGAGTTTACTCCCCTTTGTCTTCTTCTACCATCTGTATCCTCAAAAGCTTCAAGCTTTTATATGGACACTTATAAAAGTTTTATCCTAATGATAAAGTGATCAGTGTATCTGATATTATCTTTTAATCTCTCATTTTTCTTTAACCCTAATGATGTTTTAGCTGCTTCCTATTGGAATTTACAACTGGGAAGTATACTTCTAAGGGGGGGGTGAATCAGAAGTATCAAACTTAAACCCTTAAAAATTTTACCTTAAATCAATGCATGCATGAAACATATTTAAATAACATGAAAGTAAAGGCATGCATGAAAATACTTGACACAAAATTTGATCACCTAGAAAGCCTCCAAAATCAGAAGGTAAAACTAGGGTTGAGATTACACCCACAACTTACTACTGTAGCAATAATGTAACTTGTCAAGGTTACAAATTTTGACCATGAATCATGGTCTAGCCTATGAAAAGCCTACCTTGTTAAAGGCTTTTACACATGGCTAGAAGTTTACCTTTCTAAATGATTTACAAAACATTCACTTGGAAGGTCACCCTATTAAAGGATTAATACAATGGTTGTTAAACCGGCCTAAGTTCATAGGATTTAATTCTATTAAAAAAAATTGTTACTGAGTATAGTAGAATGTTTGACCTAACCACTTACAATCTAATATTGCTGATTTTAGATTCTTGTTCTGTTTGATCTAATCCTCACTGATATAATATGAAGCTATTGTAATGTCGATCCTCTATTTTGCTAACTGATATTGCAATTCTCCTGCTCTACTAAGTCACCTTGAATTAATTTGTCCCTTTTTCTCTCTTTTCTTCACTCAAAATTAATCTCTCTATCATATTTAGTTATGGGGCTTCGATCTCCTTAAAAATATTTCATGATTTAGGGTTAGGTATGAATCTACAACTAAGATTTATCCTTTTTTCCTCTTTAGCATTTCAATTATTTGATTGATTGAATGTTGATTACATAGGGAATCAAATAGATTCAATCTTATCTCTAAGCTTCTAGATCTATCCATTAGCTAGCATGCAAAATGGTTTGCATCTTAGTTTGTGAAGGCACAAACTCTTATTTCAATTTTGTGTTGCTTGGAAATTATTGATACTAATGCTCAACACTTCCTAAAATTATGTATGGCTCAACACCTGAACTTTTCTCAAAATCTATTATTCACTTGGCACATATACTCACTTGGCACTATCTATTTGCTTGGCACTTGACTGACTCAATACTTACTCTATTTCTAGCTCTGCACTTATTGTAACTTAGCACTTGTATATATTATACTCAAATATGTTGCTAGCTCAGCATGAGCTTAGCAAATAGCTTAAGTGTGTTAACACTTAATTGTCAAAACCATTTTGAGATCAACAATCTCCCCCTTTGACATGAGTGTCAAAAACACTTAACTATACATGATGAGTCTAATCTCCCTTGAATGTAATTAGAGTTTGGCATATATACAAAACTTCAAAATTGTTCAAAATTTTGTGAAGGACTATATATCTTAAAATCTTTGCTTCTCCCCTGAGTTGATTCATTTTGATACTCTTTATCTAATCTGTTCTACTATATACAAAATCTCTCTTAGTAGATTTTCCTCATGTTGGTTCATTTTGATACTCTTTATCTAATCTATTCTAATATGCCCTATTTTTTCTTTTCTACTTTTTACTCCCTCTTTGTTTTCTCTTCACTTTCACATGTCCCTCCTTGCAAATTAAGTCTCCATCTGGCTTATATCTTCTTTTTGATTGATTCCCCCTTTTAAAATTTCTCCTCCTTTTTGACACTTATGTCAAAGGGTGTATACTCTGACTGAGTATTTAGTGAAGAAGTTTTCATTCACTTCCATCACAATTATCATAGAAACATCTTAGTTATGTATTGCAACTTCTAGGGATTTAATTTGTATTGTTGTCTCTACTACAAGGTGAACTAATCCATCTAATGTTGAAAGATTTGGGTCTTTCTTCAATACATTTTCTACATAGGCTAGTTCCTTTGTAGAATCTCCACGTGGGGGGTTAGGGTGGCTTGTATTTGAACTAGTTTGGCTCTTGTATTAGCCTCTTCTGCTATCAGTATGGCTAGTTCCTTTTGAGTGTGAAGCATTGTATGAAAGTGCTTCTCACTTTGAGCTAGATCTTTTGGCAATTGCATGCCAAATATTTCCAAATTCCTTTCCAAGCTCAATATCCTCTAGCTAGTTTCTTGTGTAAAGATTGAAGAATCACACAATTTTGTGTACAGTGAGAATATATTCTCAAGTACTTTCTTCACCTTCTCAATTTATGTGGCTAGATCCACTTGTGATAGTGTTATCTCACTAGATATCTTTTCATTTACCTTTTCTTGGAATTTCTTCTTTGACTATTCCATGAGTTTTTACATTAGTTTCATGGTCTTCACTTGTCATCTGGTCCACTATATATGATAATTGCTCCAATATGGGCTTTGTTTCATCAGGTGTTTGCAAGCTAAAGGCATCTAAGAAGATTTCCTTTATCTCATGAAGTGCTTGCTTTTGTTTATACTCATTTCTGACTATCTCTTACTTCTTCTTCCTTTCCAATGCCTCCTACATTAGATTTATCTGTTCAAGTGTAATAGTGTCATAGCCATATTTTGGAATGAATATCTCTTTATCTAATGTATGGTCTCCATAGTGAAGTACCCTTGCAAATTTTTTGGAGTTCGAGCCTAGTGCAAATATTTGTAGTGGAATAACATCAGTGCTCAACTTCTAAATCATTCTTGTAGGAGTGCTAGAGTTGGTGGATTTACCAATGTCTAAATTGCTTGTTGCTCCTTTTCCTTTGGACTATCCTTGTCCTCTTCTAATTTGTCTTTATCAATTACAATTATCTATGGTGGTGCACCTTACTCTTGTGTAGTAGGGGAAGAAGTATTCATCTATCCTATTTGTTCCTTTGTAGGCTCTCTTTCCTCTATAGTCTGAATATTGTGTTCAATCATTATGAATTTGACTATGGATTCAACCTTTGCAAATGTTTCTATTGATGTTTGCATTATAGTTTGTCCATTTGTAACTATAGGGATGTCAAAAGGTGGTTATTGTGTATTTACCTTGTCCCTTGTTAAGTTAGCTACAACTTTGTACAACTCATCTACACTGACCAATATAAGGTTATTGGACAATTGTGCTTGTAATGTTGATTGGTCAAGGATCTTCTTTAGATCCTTTGTAGTCAATGGATTGATGTTCTAACCAAAGTTGTCAAGAACATCCTTTATTGTTATTATGTCTGAAGGTGTAGAGGTTTCATGTGGAGGGCTCAAAGGTGGCAGTTGTGTATCCGGTACACTCTATTCTGTTTCTTGTTCCTCAACTATTGCCACTTCATCTTTTTACTATTATGCATCCTCCACTATGTTGTCTCCTCTTTCTTTCTTAGTTTCTTCTTCTTTATCATTCTCATCCTCTTCTTCATCATTTTTTCCTTCAAAGGGATCCTCTTCTCCTTTCTTAATAGTTTTCAAACCATTTATCAACTTACACATCCTAGTGGATTTATCAACAACATCTTCAATATTGTTTTGGAGAATGTTGAAGGTGTTGTATTTGGGAGAAAATTTTCTCCCATGCTTCTTATTTGCCTTGGTAATCTATCCCTTTGTTAGCTCTGGCATTACTTGAGCTAAGGTAGATTCCTTTATTTATTTCTCCATATTTAGGCAATAGTGTCATTTATTATCAACAATAGAATATAAATCTTTGGGCATTGTTTTTTCAAGTTCAAGTGAGGTGTTCTTGAACTTTTCCATCATGGCATAGACTTATTCCTTAACCATGTTTTGTTCTTCCCTACTTAACTTGCTAAAATCAATGTTTTTCAAGCCACTTAAGTTTGCATTATCCTTAACATTATAACAAATATTTTCTAAATCAGATTTGGATGCATGACTTACCACTCTAAATTGGCTTGTGTCTTCTAACTTGGTCCTTTCTTCATCAGAGTCAGGTTGTGCAACATATTTTCTTCTTAATCTTTTCTTTTACACTGGACCTTGTTGTTTTGTTGTCTTCTTCTTTTCTTTAGCCTACTCCTTGGTCTTTTGTGTAGGAGCCCTTGTGCTTTCTCTTGTAACTAGAGCTATGGGCTTTGCAGGGTTTGGTTTGGCTACTTTCTTACCCTTTGGCTTGGTTGGAAGCTGTGTGCTAGCCTTCCTCTTCTTGGGTTTAGGTTTAGTTGGTGTTTCCTCAACTTGTTCCTCCTTAGTACCTTCTTCTTCAACATCTTCACCCATGCCTTGTGTCAATCCAAGTGGCTCCTGGCCCTATTCTTCTTCTTCTTCATCATCTTCATCATCTTCCTCTTCTTCAGCAATTCCCTCTCCAAATTTTTCCTTGGGTTTCTTTACCAACTTGTCTTTCTTTTTCAATACAGATGTTCTCGTTAGATCCATGTCAACTTTTGATCTAACAACATGATAAGTGCCAAAAGGTTTTTCACTTTTATCAATTTCCTCTACAAGAAATGTTGTGATTGTTGTTGATGATTCATCAATATTAATTTCATATCCTAGTAGCCTTAGCCATCTAACTCTTGGTACTGCAGCTTGAATATAAGTATAATCAATATCAACTAGAAACTAGATATCATTACTGTGTTGCTCTACTAGGGAAACTAGTATTCTCAATCTTTGCTTCATGGACATTTTGAGGTCCTCAAAATAGCTGGTCATTATTCTCTCAAAATTGTCTCCCATCTTCTCTATATACTCATATCTATACAACAGCTAAACTATTAGTCTTCCATCCTATTTTACCAAAAGAGGGAAATTCATTCTAAACATAGAAGAATGTACATGTCAAAATTGAGCCAAACTTACACTAATCACTTTTGGATCTCCTTATTGCTCCCAAATTCTCCATAGTTTGCTGCAATTGTAACTTTTCTAGATCATATGTATGATCTTTCTTTACAATTTTGTATCCTACATCAACTGCAATACATGGCACATTTTTCAATCGGCTTGACCGATAGAATTTGTGTGATATGACCCATACTAAAAACTTTATGAGTGGATCTTTGATGGTTTCTATGGTCATTCCTCTCTTATTCTATTGTGCCCCTATGTTCTTCTCAATAACTTCCTTGGAATCACTTCTTAAGGTCTTTGGCGGATCTAGGGTTGGATATCTTGTAACCCTATGTATGATTCTCTTTGTCAATTAGATAGGCCCTCCTTCCAACCATCAGCATCCATCATAGATTTTTCTCAAAACTATTCTTATCCACTCCATTTTGAAGACTATGGGGAAATCTAGGGCATGCATTAGTCCCTTTCTCTCAACAATGTTGAATTCTACTTTCAATACTCCATTCTCACATAGTTTTTCATAGGCCTGGTGAATCTCCATGTCACTAATCCCTCCAACCTTGTAGTTATAGCATTTCCTAACATCTTTTACCATAACAACCTTTGGTGGAATAATAGATAATGCACCTATCGGGTCATTTTTATGTGCAACTTCTGGTATAGGCCTAAATTCTAGTTTCTTAACCTCTTTACTAACTAGCTAATCCTCAAACAATTCCTTATCTTTAGGGTTTTTGAGCTAGAGGCCATTTTTGCAAACTAGGGTTTTAGCAATTTCAGAATAGTGTAACTTGGCACTTGAGAAATACCCTAGATCGATGAGGTGATGATGAATCTTTGTTTGAATCTATGTAAATGCTTCATTTCTACTTGAAAATTGCTTCTTCACTTACTCACCCTTGCTCTATGTTCATAATGATGAAAAATGATTGAAAAAATGACCTTATACCCTTCAATACATAAAATTTAATGCTTAGTGCATATACAACTGTTAACTTGGCTCCTTATGCAATTTATGCTTTAGTTCCACATCACTTAGCAGCTATTAGAGTTACCCTTATGTTTCTTCAACACAAATTTCCTTCAATCAGCAGCAACTAATATGTCTTTTACTTGATAGCAATGACTCATCCGGCTTCAACTAGTTTAGGCTGACAACTAGGCACACACTAGGATTTTACTTGGTAGTAAGATTAAATTTTAAGATTTAACCTTGCATCTTTATTCATGCTAATTTATTTTTTTCGTACTAACTTATTTTTGGAATTGATGTATTATAAAGCATCTAAATATCAGTCCGACGTATCTTCTTTTTCTTAGTTGGACGAGGTGTGACCACTTGACCTTTTAGGTGAAGTGATCCCTCCATTAGATGTGTTGCTTCCATCTCTTCTCTTCCATGTCTTATTCATCTCTCCTCTAATATGTTCAACATCTACCTTCCCTTTTCCTTTGTTGAACTTAGAGTTGGGTGCGTTTGACCTCATTGGGCAATATTTGTTGATGTGACCTATCCTTAGGCAGCTAAAATAGGTGGTTTGACTTAACCATCTACTATTGTTAACACTAAAATGTGTTCTTATGTGGTTCTTAGGGATGTGTACATACTCTTGATAGTAGTGACAGCTTTCCCTAGTGTTGTAGTCCCAGTTATAGTGGTGTCCATGATTTCCTACCTTTGTTGGTTTGTTTGGTGACCACATAGGCTTAAATTTGCATTCAAAGGCTCTATGTCCATACTTCTGATAATTGTAATAGTGACCTTCAAATCTTGTTGTCCTCATGGTTATAGTCCTACAATCATGTGCCTAATGACCCTTTTCATTGCACTTATTATAGTGACCCGTGTTTTTAGGTTTGTCATGTTGATTGACATTCTTTCTCCTCTATACATTAGTAGTATGTCATTTCTTACCACAAAAAAAACAAGTGGGTTTTGAATTCTTTCCTTTGTCATTCCTTTGTTCAGCAATGTTGGATGATTCTCCTTTTGCAGTCTTGATATAGCCTAGTCCTAATGTGTCATTACTGGCTCTTGGAGATTTTAGTAGTTTCTCAAAGTACTTAATGGCTTCATTGGGTTTTTTGAAGCTCTTTGCTATCTGTTGTTGGAATACCCTAATGGGAAGAGTGCTTCTAAGAGGGGGGAAGATTTTTTTGAAGCTCTTATACCCTAAAACTCTTTGCTAGTTTCCCAATGCTCAATAGAATACACTTGATCTGCTCTTCCTTTACTGATCTCTACTAGATCTGATCTCTGAATGTATCCCCTATTCTACTCTGATCAGCTAGATGTATAGATGTTGTCCCTTCCACTAAGTCCTTGACACCTCTGTTCTGCAACAACCTTAGTAATAACTTTGGCTTCTTCTCCTTCCTCCAAACACTTCTGCAATGGTGTTGTGTTTTTCTCATAAAGACTTGTGGTTCGTTATGCATCCTGAATTAGAATGTTCCCGCTTAAATCCTTTATTTTCAACTATTGGCTACATGTTGAATTCATACGAGAACAGAAGGATTTGATCTTATCTCCTTATCTTCTTATGAGTCATGCATAATCATTTTACATCTTAGTTTGTGATGGTACAAACTCTTATGTTGATCTTGTGTTGCTTGGCACATACTATTTCTAGATTGCTCGGCATCAACTATCTTTCTTGGTTTACTTAGCACTTGTTATATCCTGTATAGCTCAGTACATGTTACTTCTAAATTACTTAACACATACATGTTATTGAATCACTTGGCACCTGAATACATTTCCTATTACTCATCACATGAACTTTCCTAAATTGCTTGGCACATACTATGTTCTAGTTGGCTTGGCACCAACTGTAGCTCAGCACTAACTAAAATTCTAGCTCAAAATACATTATGTACTCAACACTCATAGTGAAAATGGTTAAGTGTGGTTACACTCATTTCTCAATACTATTTATTTGACCAACAATCTCCCCCTTTGACATGAGTGTCAAAAAAGCTTAATTGATCATTTGTGATTCAATCCTATTAAGTACATTCTTTTCTTTGATTAAAGTGTTGGATTCATAATAGGGTATCTTTATTTCTTTTTCAAGCTCAAGAATTCCATAGTGAATTTTCCTGGCTACCCTAGTAGAGCTTGAGCCTAGTGTTCTAATTTGCAGTGCCAACATGTCAATGCTTGGCTACTAAAGAGATCTTGTTGGAGTACCTATTTTTGGTAGTTCTACCAAAGTTTGTATTGCAGATTCCTCCTTATCTTTTGTCTTTTCCTTCTCTTCTAGTTGTTTTTCCTCTTGTATTATTGTGCCTTGAGGTGTACCTACTCATTGTATTGATGTGTCTTTATCTACCTTGTTGTTGCACTCAGCTCCTGAAGTGCTATTGATATTGCTTTTGGTGGTGATGGAGGTGGAAGAAGTAAAAGTCTAGTAGTTTGAGTAGTCTTAGTTGGTTCTTGTGGTGGCACCTTGACTTCCTTTAATTTATCTACTGACTTTTGAAGTTCATCAACACTGACCAATATGGGACTTATGCATAGTTTGGCTACTTGTGTCAACTGGTCAAGGATCTCTAAGAGATCCTCTATAGTTAAAGGGTTAATGTTTTGACAACTAGTTTCAACAAAAACCTTTATCTTTATTGCCTCTACAGGTTTGATGAGAAAATAAGGAGGGCTAGGAGGTGGCAATTGTGTGTCTTGCACACTTTGGTATTGTTGCCCATTTGTACCCTTTTCTTCTTCTTTGCCCATTTCCTCATTTTCTTCTTCATCTTTCTTTTGTTCAACCTTCTTCTCCTCCACTTTCTTTCTTCTTTCTTCTTTTGCCTCCTTTGTTTTTGCACTAGCTTCTACCTTATACTCCTCATCAAAGACATCATCAATTTTTTTGTAAGTTACTTTCCACAATCTTGTGGATTTATTCACAACTTCTTCAATTTTATTTTGTAGTATAGAAAATTCTCTATACTTAGGTGTAAACCTATTGTTGTGCTTTTTATTTGCATTAAAAATTTGACTTTTAGTCAAATCTGGTAACAATCTTGCTAAGGTAGACTCCCTTATCTCTTTCTCAGTTTGTAGAAAAAAATGCCATTTATCCTCTACAATCCTTTGTCAATTGGCCATCCAATTCTAGAGGTGTATGTTTATATTTTGTCATCATGCTATAGACAAATTCCTCTATTTTATTTTGCTCATCTTTTGTGAGCTTATTAAAATCCAAATTTTTCAAATTACTCAAGTCTCCATTCCTAATATTTTCACATAATTTTTCAATTGAAGACTTAGGGGAATGACTTACCACTTTAAACCAGTTGTTGTTATCTAATTCTATCTTCTCTTCATTAGAATCAAGTTGAGCCAAATATTTTCTTCTCTTTCTAGGCTCTTTTGTGGTCTTCTTAGTGGTTTTCTTCCTCGTAGTAGCCTCTTCTTTTGCCTTCTGTGTGGTGGCCCTAGTGGTAGATCTTGTAGTCAACTTCTTAGGTGCAGCCTTTGTAACTTTCTTTGGCTTGGGCTGAGGATTAGGTGATGCCTTTGTCTTTCTTTTGATGACTTTGGCCTTGATGGGTGCTTCCTTGGCTTGTTCTTCCTTAGCACTCTCATCCTCATCTTCTCCTAGGCCTTGGGTCAACTAAAGTGGCCCTTTCTCTAGCTCATCTTCACCTTTCTCATTGTCATCTTCTTCCTTATCATCACTAATTTTTTTTTCTTCCTTTTAAGTCCTTGCTTCACCTATATCCACCCCAAATTTCTTCTTGAGCTTCTTCACAATCTTGTCCTTCCTCTTGATCTATACTGGCTATCTTGAGGTCTATTACCACTCTTGATTTATGGGTACCAATATGCTTTGCAGTTTTGTTAGTTTCCTTTGCAATAAATGTTGTTATAGCTGCTAAAGCTTGGTCCACATCAAGCTCATATCCCAATGGTCTAAGCCATCTAACTCTAGGGCTAACTACTTGAATATAAGTATAGTCAATGTCCACTAGAAAATAGATGTCTTTCTCATGTTACTCCACCAATGAGACTTATTATCTCATTCTTTGTTTCATGGACTGTTTGAAGTCCTCAAAGTAGCTTGTCATTTTGGCATTGAAGTTTTCACCTATTTGTGTTATGTACCTATTTATCTGCTCAATAATTGTTTTTTCTTGATCCCTATTGACCTTCCCAACTAAAGGGAATTATTTCATCACATAAAAGAACATGCAGACCAATACTACACCAAACTTGCATTGAGCCCCTTTACATATCCTTATGACTCCCAAGTTTTCATTGATTTTCTACATCGTTAGCTCAGCAAGATTATAAGTATGATCCTTTTTCCCTAGTTTATATGCTAAATCCACTGTTATGCAGGGTACACTGTTTAGCCTAGTAGATTAATAGAATTTGTGAGAAATGACCCTCACAAAAAGTCAATTAGGGAGTCTTTGATAGTGTTTATTGTCATGCCCCTTTTATTCCACTTGGATCTAGTATTTTTCTCAATAGCCTCCCTCTTATCACTCCTAAGAGTCTTTGGCCAATCTAGGGTTTGGAATCCAATTACCCTATTGACAGTTTTCTTAGTGAATTTTACTGGGTCAGTCTCTAGCCAAAGGGCTCCATTATAGATTCTACTTAAAACAATCCTAATCCATTTAGTTTTAAATACTATTGGGAAAGCTAGGGCTTTTCTCAGAGTTTTCTTCTCGACTATGATAAATTCATCCTTTAGCTTCCCATCAACACACAACTTCTCAAATGCATTTGTTATTTCTAAATCTCCAATAGCTCCTATCTTATAGTTATAACACTTTCAAACATCCTGAACCATCACTACTTTGTCAGGAATCATGGATAGGGCACCAGTAGGATCATTTTTGTATGCAACCTCTAGGATAGGTCTAAACTCAGGTTGCTTGACCTCATTACTAACCAACTAAATTTCTAAACCATCATTTCCCTTAGCTAACTTAGAACCACATGCCATGGCTAACCAAACTCAGGTTTACTATTTAAACAAATTTTATAACTACGTAGCTTGGCACTTGAATGGAATACCTGGAAAATCAATGGAAATTAGTTGGGTAGCTATTAGATTGCTTCAAATTGCCTCTTGATAATTTTGGAATTGCTTGGTCACTCTGCTCGTATTCACTCTTTGTTTGAATGGTCAAGAAATGAGTGTTTTTCACTTTTATTAGCTTGAAACCTAGCATTTATTGCATTTTGTGTATACAACTATCAGTCAGCTTTCAAAGAATTTTCTAACTCAGCATCCACTCTACTTCACTCAGCAGCTACTATCACTCAGCATCTACTGATCTTGTCAATCACTTGATAGTCACTATCAAGTGGTAGCAACTAGATTGTTCAACTCTGTAGGCATTGAAGTTTTAATCATCAACCAAAGGTAACTCGACATCATCTTCCAACATTTATCTTGGCATCTTAACTTATGAAAATTTCCTCTTTTTTATGCTTCTATGTTCTTTTTTGGCTGATGTATGATAAATCTTTATATGTATTAGCCCCATAAGCTTATCTAGTGCTTAGTTGGTTGAGGTATGATCACTTGACCTCTTGGGTGAAGTGACTCCTCCATTTGATGTGCTTGGTCCATCTCTTCTCTACCATGCTTTCTTCATATCTACCATGAATGTGCTCAACATCAACCTTTTCTTTCCCCTTGTTAACTTCAGTCTTGAGTGTCTTGGCCTTTGTTGGATAGTTCCTACTTACATGTCTAGTATTTAAGCAACTGAAACAAGTAGTCTGATTCAACCATTTCCTATAATTCCCCTTGAAGTGTGTTCTTATGTAGTTTTGAGGTACATGACCATATTCTTGACAATAGTGACAACTTTTCCTTGTATTGTAGTCCCAGTTGTAATGGTGTGCACAGTTGTTCCTACTTGTATGTTGATTTGGTGTCCACATAAGCTTTGATCTGCGCTCAAAGGCTCTATGTCCATACTTCTTGTAATTGTAGCAGTGACCATCAAATCTTTGTGTCCTTGTGAATTTTTTCCTATAGTCTTGTGTTAGATGTCCTTGCATCTTGCACTTGTGACAATACCCTTTGCTTTTGGGTGTGTTCTTCTGATTGATCTTTCTGCTCCTGCAAACATTAGGAGTATGCCCTTTCTTATTATTGTAATGATAATTGCATTTTGAGTTCTAACCTTTGTCACTCCTTTTCTCAACACTCTTTGATGTTTCACCTTCTTCAATGCTAGTGAATCCAAGTCCTGATGTATCATGGCTTGATCTTGGTGATTTCAGCAACTGCCCAAAGTGTTTGGTGGCTTCATTTGACTTGTTGAAGTTCTCTACTATTTACTTTCCTATTTTCAACTCATTCTAAAATTGTTCTTTCTAAATTCTCAGCATAGAGATCTCAATGTCTTTCATATTGAGTTCATGATGAGCATTCAACATTTGGCTTAGTGTGACCAACTACATGTTTGAGATCTTTGTGAGTTTAGTAGACTTCTCCTCAAGTCTTTTTGTAAGGTTTCTCTTGTCTTCTTCAAGCATGGTTCAATCCTCAATTGCTCTTTTCCTTTGTTCAATGATTTCACATAGCATCACAACTTGTGATTCTTTTTCCATCTTAAGAGATTTTATCTCTTCTGCTTGTGTTCTATTTTTCTCCATTAGTTCTATTATTGCTGCATCAAACTCATTGGAATCTACATTGTCAAATACTTGTGTGGTGTCAATCTCCTTGTAGTGTAGGTCATTTTCAGCTATAGTTATATCCTTCCTTCTTTTTAAGGATTTTCTCACTTCCTCTCTAGCTTTCTCTACCTTGTGTAGGGCAAGGTGCAAATCAATCACTTGATTGTCAATAATCTTCCCAAGTTTGAAGACTTCCATTTTCTGATCTTTTTCTCCAAGCTATTAGGCTTCTCCTTGAGAGAACTTGGCTCTGATACCAATTTTTGGAATGTCCTAATGGGAAGAGTGCTTATGAGGCTTGGGGGGGGGGGGGGGGGGATCAATCACTTGATTGTCAATAATATTCCCAAGTTTGAAGACTTCCATTTTCTGATCTTTTTCTAAAAGCTATTAGGCTTCTCCTTGAGAGAACTTGGCTCTGATACCAATTTTTGGAATTTCCTAATGGGAAGAGTGCTTCTGAGGTTGGGGGGGGTGGGGGGGGGGGGAGGGGGGTGAATCAGAAGTTATAGCCTTTTTCTTCTCTTTCAAACCCTTAATAACATATAACTTAAATTAACATTCATGCAGATAAACATTTAAATAACCATGAAAAGTAAGTATGCATCACCACATAACACAAGAGATTTTGGTGACCCAAAAACCCTCTAGGAATAAGAAGGTAAAGCTAGGGTGGGGATGACACCTACAAAAATTACTATAGCAATGAATTCAACCACTTTTGATGGTTTTCCCTATTAAAGGCTACAACACACTGTCAAATGTGACCTATTGAAAGGATTTTCAAACACTTTACATGAAGTGTCACCCTGTTAAAGGATTTACATATAGGCTGTTAAAACCACCTAACTTAATAGGACTTTCATAACCTTCTCCAAAGGCTCTTCTACCTAGCTATTAAGCTAACCTATCACTATAAGATTTCAATTTCTAATACAATTGTGAGAGAGTATTAGAACATTACACCTGATTTAATGCAATCTCTAATTTCTTGTCTCAAGCACTTGATCTACTCTTCCTTTACTGATCTCTACTAGATCTGATCTCTGAATGTATCCCCTGTTCTGTTATGATCAACTGGATGTATAGATGTTGTGATTTCCACTAAGTCCTTGAAACCTCTATTCTACAACAACCTTAGTAATAACTTTGGCTTCTTCTCTTTCCTCCAACAACTTCTAAAATGGTGTTGTTTTTTCCTTATAAAGACTTGTGGTTCATTAGGCATCCTTGATTAGAATGTTCCCGCTCAAATCCTTTGTTTTCACCTATTGGCTGCATGTTGTGTCCAATTTTCTAATTGGCAACATGTTGAATTCATAAGAGAATGGAAGGATTTGATCTTATCTCCTTATCTTCTTATGAGTCATGCATAACCATTTTACATCTTAGTTTGTGATGGTACAAACTCTTATGTTGATCCTGTGTTGCTTGGCACATGTAGTGTTATTGATGCTTGGCACAATTGTTTCTAGATTGCTCAGCATCAACTATGTTTCCTAGTTTACTTGGCACCTATTATATCCTATATAGCTCGGTACATGTTACATCTAAATTACTTAGCACATACATGTTCTTGAATCACTCAACAACTAAATACATTTCCTATTACTCAGCGCATGAAGTTTCCTAAATTGCTTGGCACATACTATGTTCCAGTTTGCTCAGCACCAACTATAGCTCGGCACTAACTCTAATTCTAGCTCATCATCCATTATGTACTCAGCACTCATAGTGAAAATGGTTAAGTGTGTTGACACTCATTTATGAATACTATTTATTTGACCAACAATCTCCCCCTTTGACATTAGTGTCAAAAACACTTAATTGATCATTTGTGATCCAATCCTATTGAGTCGTTCTTTACTTGCTCAGCTTACATGCAAACTTTCAAAAATACTGTAAGTAACAATGTACCTTATGACTCCCTCTAAGTTGTTTATGCCTTTTCCACTCTTGAAATTTAAGTTCTATGCCAATGTGCCTGATCATCTCTATCTTTTGTCTTGTTTCTGACCTGTATCTGCATTTTGATCTATATGATGTATCTGTTCTTGTGTAATGTCCCTATTTTCCATGTGATTACCAAAGTTTTACATCTCCCCTTCTCTCGTTTATTACTTTTCTTCCCTCATTCTACTTTATTCTCAAAATGAATGAAAGAATGGAGTGAAAGAATGTAATCAAAATGATCAAAAAATTTCAAAATTTGGTAATTACCCATATTATCTACATATCTCCTCTAATGCTTATTACTCTCCCTATAATATATCTTCCCCTTTATAAGATATCTCCCCCTTTTTGAAACTGATGTCAAAGGGTTCTATAAAGTAATACCAAGTTAAGCCAAAAATATCTTATTAACTTCAAGGAGTATCTTCAAAGCTATGTCCCAGTTGTTTAGTGCAATATCTAGTGACTTATGATGGATTGCAAGCTCTTCTACTATATCTACAAGTCCTTCATGTGTAGAAAGATTGGGATCTTTCTTCAGAACTATTTCTACGTACATCTGCTCCTTATGAAGTACTTCTAAGTGAGGGGTGATGGAGGACTAGATTTGCATCAGCCTAGCTTTGGTATTTGCTTCCTATATTGTTAATATAGCTAATTCCCTCTGAGTGTGAAGCGTCTATGCAAAATGCTTCTCACTTTGAGCTAGATTTGTGGGTAGCTGCATGCTAGAAATCTTTAGATTTCTATCCAAGCTCAATATCTTCTTATTTATTTCTTGTGTGAAATTGGAAAAGTCACACAGTTTGGTGTAAAGGCAGAAGATGTTCCCAAGTACAACCTTGACTCTGTCTAATTTCTTAGCTAGGTCAACTTGTCCCAAAATGATGTCATTTGATATCTTTGGGTTGACCTTTCCTTGGAATTTCTTCTCTGACCATTCCATTAGCTTTGCATTTGTATCATGGTCCTCATTATTCACTTGATCATCTATATCTGATAGTTGCTCAATTATTGGCCTTGTTTCATCTAGAGGCTATAGGCTGAAGGCATTCATGAATATATCTTTGATTTTATTCATTGCTTGCCTATATTTGTATTTTTTTCTTAGTGCCTCTTGTCTCCTTCTTGTATCCAATGCACTTTGAATTTCATTCATCTTTTCTTCTGTTAAAGTGTTGGATTCGTAATAGGGTATCTTTATTTCTTTGTCAAGCTCAAGAATTCCATAGTGAATTTTCCTAGCTACCCTAGTAGATAAGCCCGGTCTTCTAAATTGTCGTTCCAACATGTCAGTGCTTGGCTGCTGAAGAGTTTTTATTGGAGCACCTTTTTTTTGTAGTTCTACCAAAGTTTGTATTACAAATTCCTCCTTATTTTTTGTCTCTTCCTTCTCTTCTTGTATTTTTCCTCTTGTGGTATTGTGCCCTGGCATGTACTTGTTGATTGTATTGATGTGTCTTTATCTACCCCTATTGTTGCACTCAACTCCTGAAGTGCTGCTAATATTGCTTTTGGTGGTGATGGAGGTGGAAGAAGTAAAAGTCCAATAGTTTGAGTAGTCTTAGGTGGTTATTATGATGGCACCTTTAACTTCCTTTAATTTATCTACTAACTTTTGGAGTTCATCAAAACTAACCAATATGGGACTTGTGCATAGTTTGGTTGCTTGTATTGATTGGTCAAGGATCTTTGAGAGCTCCTCTATAGTTAAAGGGTTAATGTTTTGACAAGTAGTGTCAACAACATCCTTTATGTTGATTTTCTTTATAGGTGTGATGGGAAAATGAGGAGGGCTAGGAGGTGGCAGTTGTCTATCTTGCACACTTTGGTCTTGTTGCCCATTTGTACGCTTTTCTTCTTCTTTTCCCATTTCCTCCTCCTTTTCTTCTTCATCCTTTTTTTTGTTCCACCTTCTTCTCCTCCACTTTCTTTCTTCTTTCTTCTTTTGCCTCCTTTGTTTTGGCACTAGCTTCTACCTTATACTCCTCATCAAAGACATCATCAATTTTCTTGTAGATTACTTTCCACAATCTTGTGGATTTATTCACAACTTCTTCAATTTTATTTTGTAGTGTAGAAAATGCTCTATACTTGGGTGTAAACATATTGTTGTGCCTTTTATTTTCATTAACAATTTTAATTTTAATCAAATCTATTAACAACTTTGCTAAGGTAGACTCCTTATCTCTTTCTTAGTTTGTAGACAAAAATGTCATTTATCCTCTACAATCCTTTGGCAATTGGCCATCCAATTCTAGAGGTGTATGTTTATATTCTTCCATCATGCTATAGATAGATTCCTCTATTTTATTTACTCATCTTTTGTGAGCTTATTAAAATCCAAATTACTCAAATTACTCAAGTCTCCATTCCTAATATTTTCACATAATTTTTCAATTGAAGACTTAGGGGGGATGAATTACCACTTTAAACTGGTTGTTGTCATCTTATTTTGTCTTCTCTTCATCAAAATTAGGTTGAGCCACATATTCTATTCTCTTTCTAGGCTCTTCTATAGTCTTCTTAGTGAGTTTCTTCCTCTTAGTAGCCTCTTCCTTTCCCTTTTGCATGGTGGCCCTAGTGGTAGCTCTTGTGGTCGGCTTCTTAGGTGCAAGATTTGTAACTTTCTTTGGCTTGGGCTGAGGAGCAGGTGATGAATTTATCTTTTTTTTTATTACTTTGGTTGGGTGCTTCCTTGGGTTGTTCTTCCTTGGTGTTCTCATCCTTATGTTCTCCTAGGCCTTGGGTCAACTGAAGTGGCCCTTTCTCTGGCTCATATTCACCTATCTCATTTTCATCTTCTTCCTCATCATAACTAATTTCTTTTGCTTCCTCTGCAGTCCCTATTTCACCTATATCTGCCCCAAATTTCTTCTTGAGCTTTTTCACAACTTTTTCCTTCCTCTTGATTGCGCTGGTTGTCTTGAGGTCTGTTACCACTCTTGATTTAACAATATCATGGGTACCAAAATACTTTGTAGTTTTGTTAGTTTCCTCTACAAGAAATGTTGTTATAGCTGCTAAAGCTTGGTCCACATCAAGCTCATATCCCAATGGTCTAAGCCATCTAACTCTAGGGATGATTGCTTGAATATAATTATAGGCAATGTCCACTAGAAAATAGATGTCTTTCTCATGTTGCTCCGCCAATGAGACTGGGATTCTCATTCTTTGTTTCATGGACTATTTGAAGTCCTCAAACTAGCTGGTTATTTGGCAATCAAAATTTTCACCCATTTGTGCTATGAACCCATTTATTTACTCAATAATTGTTTTTTCTTGATCCCAATTGACCTTCCCAACTAAAGGGAATTATTTCATCACAGAAAAGAACATGCAGACCAATACTGCACCAAACTTGCATTGAGCCCCTTTAGATATCCTTATGGCTCCCAAGTTTTCATTGATTTGCTACATCATCAAGTCATCAAAATCATAAGTATGATCCTTTTTCACTAGTTTATATGCTACATCCACTGCTATTTAGGGTACATTGTTTAGCCTGGTAGATTGATAGAATTTTTGAGAAATGACCCTTACAGCAAAGTCAATTAGGGGGTCTTTGATAGTGTCTATTATCATGCCCCTATTATTCCACTTGGCTCTAGTATTTTTCCCAATAGCCTCCCTCTTATCACTCCTAAGAGTCTTTGGACAATCTATGGTTTGGAAACCAATTACCCTATTGACAGTTTTCTTAGTGAATTTTACTAGGCCAGTCTCTAGCCAGAAGGCTCCATTATAGATTCTACTTAAAAAAATCCTAATCCAATCAGTTTTAAATACTGTTGGGAAAGCTAGGGCTTTTCTCAGAGTTTTCTTGTTGACTGTGATAAATTCATCCTTTGGCTTCCCATCAACACACAACTTCTCAAATGCATTTGCTATTTCTAAATCTCTAATAGCTCCTATCTTACAATTATAACACTTTTGAACATCCTAAACCATCACTACTTTGTTAGGAATCATGGATAAGGCACTAGCAGGATCATTTTTGTATGCGACCTCTAGGATAGGTCTAAACTTTGGTTGCTTGACCCCATTATTGACCAATTGAATTTCTAAATCATCATTTCCCTTGGCTGACTTAGAACCACAAGTCATGGCTAACTAAGCTAGGGTTTACTATTTAAAAAAAAATTACAAACTATGTAGCTCGACACTTGAATGGAATACCTAGAAAATTGATGGAATTGAGTTGGATAGCTATTAGATTGCTATAAATTACCTCTTGATCCCTTTGGAATCACTTCGTCACTCTACTCCTATTCACTCTTTGTTCGAATGATCAAGAAATTAGTGTTTTTCACTTTTACTAAGCTTGAAACCTAGCATTTCTTGCATTTTGTGCATACAACTATCACTCAACTTTCAAAGAATTTTCTAACTCAGCATCCACTCTACTTCACTCGGTAGCTACTATCACTTGGCATCTATTGATCTTGTCAATTGCTTGGCAACCACTATCAAGTCTTACTCGGTAGCAACTAGATTGTTCAACTTGGAACACATTAGAGTTTTACTTGGCAACCAAAGGTAACTCAACATCATCTTCCAACATTTATCTTTGCATCTTAACTTATGCAAATTTTCTCTTTGTTGTGCTTTTATGTTCTTTATATGTATCAGCCCCATAAGCTTATCTAGTGCTTAGTTGCTTGAGGTGTGATCACTTGACCTCTTGGGTGAAGTGACTCCTCCATTTTATTTTCTTGGTCCATCTCTTCTCTACCATGTTTTCTTTATATCTACCCTGATGTGTTCAACATCAACCTTTTCTTTGCCCTTGTTAACTTTAGTCTTGGGTGCCTTGGCCTTTGTTGGATAGTTCCTACTAACATGTCTGGTCTTTAAGCAACTAAAACAAGTAGTCTAATTTAACCATCTATTGTAATTCCCCTTGAAGTGTATTCTTATGCACTTCTAAGGTACATGACCATATTCTTGACAATGATGACAACTTTTCCTTGTATTGTAGTCCCAATTGACATAGACTTTGATCTACACTCAAAGGCTCTATGTCCATACTTCTTGCAATTGTAGTAGCGGTCATCAAATCTTTGTGTCCTTGTGAATTTTGTCCTGTAGTCTTGTGTCCGATGCCCATTCATGTTGCACTTGTGACAATACCCTTTGCTTTTGGGTGTGTTCTATTGATTGATCTTTCTGCTCCTACAAACATTAGCAATATGCCATTTCTTATTATAGTAATGACAAGTGGTTTTTGAGTTCTTACCTTTCTCACTCCTTTTCTCAATACTCTTTGATGTTTCATCTTCTTCAATGCTAGTGAATCCAAGTCCTAATGTATCATGGCTTGGTCTTGGTGATTTCAGCAACTGCTCAAAGTGTTTGATGGCTTCACTTGACTTTTTGAAGTTCTCTGCTATTTCTTTTTCTCTTTTCAACTCATTTTGTAATTGTTCATTATAAATTCTCAGCATAGAGATGTCAATGTCTTTCATGTTGAGTTCATGGTGAGCATTCATCATTTGGCTAAGTGTGTCCAACTACATGTTTTAGATCTTTGTGAGTTTAGTAGACTTCTCTTGTCTGTTTGCAAGGTTTCTCTTGTCATATTCAAGCATGGCTCTATCATCAACTACTCTTTTCTTTTGTTCTGTGATTTCACATAGCATCATGGCTTGTGATTCTTGTTCCATCTTAAGAGATCTTGTCTCTTATGCTTGTGCTCTATTTTTCTCCATTAATTCTGCTATTACTAAATCAAACTCCTTGGAATCTCCATTGGTAAATACTTGTGCGGTGTCAATCTCCTTGTAGTGTAGGTCATTTCCAGCTATAGCTATATCCTTCCTTCTTTTTAATGATTTTCTTAGTTCCTCTCTGGCTTCCTCTACCTTGTGTAGGGCAAGGTGCACATCAATCACTTGATTGTCAATAATCTTCCCAAGTTTGAAGACTTCCATCTTCTGATCTTTTTCTCCAAGTTGTTAGGCTTCTCCTTGAGAGAACTTGGTTGTGATACCAAAATTTGGAATGTCCTAATGGGAAGAGTGCTTCTCTAGGTCTATTGTACTAATTTTTTTTAAATGAGATAGAATCATAATAGTGATAAGAAGTGTCCCATACCTATGTCCATAATTGAACTGGAAGCTATCCATAGCATTATAGGTGTGATCAATGAATATGAACTAAAATATTCTACATTCTTGTATAGGAACAGATGCATCAACTGTGAGTAATGAGGGAAATAAAAAATCTTCATTTCTCCACTCTGGGCCAACTTAATATTTTTCTTCATTTTTGCTAGAATTAACTTAACATAATCATATTCTCCACCATGGTATGAGCCATGTACATCTCTGGAAATAATAAATTTAGCTCCATACACCATGTTTAATCCATCTTTTCCAACTACCTCGTAGACACCATACATAGTTTTCACAAAATAATTCTTGAATTTATCCAAAGGCATCATCTTTTCCACTTTCTTAGGGTAATCACCCACACTCTCTAGGTCTATGGGGATATACTATGACATTGTTTTTCTTGTGTATGCCTTGTTATTTCTATCCAATTTTCTCTATAGATCCTCCAAATCCATTGGCTCGCTCATAGCACCATCTAATCCAAATGCTTAAATGAATGAGGCATAGTCCAAAGTGCATAGAATAGTTCCATCTTTCCTATGGAATTATTTGGTGGCTAGTTTTTATGACTTTATTAGGGCTTTCATCAAATCCACATCAATGAAGACCTCTAGAAATATCAATTTTTCCAAGTTCTTCTTCCAAGGGTTGCAAACAAGAATCTTCTTCTCTCTGTTATAGTAGAAATACTTAAAAAGCTCAAAATAAGAAAGCCCAAGGCATGTGTCATCTCTGCATAATGAGTATGGGTTGAAAAAGGCATGATCATCCACTACATTTTCATTTGAGGATACTGGGAATAATTTTATCCATTCTTCAACAAACCAATTTGGTTTCTTCTACCTTGTTTTTCCTCCCTTGGAAGTGGAGGTTTCTACAACTTCCATGTCTACTACTTGAATCTCTTCAACCTCCTTATCAAACATTCTGAATGTATGCTAGAAAATATTGTATAAACTTTTTTCCTGGGCACTAAAAGCAATTATCTGCATGTATTGAAAACTCTACAACTACTTAGGTTGTATTCTCTTTGTGAACGATAAATTGTAACTAGTCAATAGAATATATTTATAGCTTGGTGTATAATATCAATCTTCATATTTGCATTGATTCTCTATATGCTCAAGCCATAAAATTATTTTTTTATCACCTCAGGGGAGCATCGCCATTATTATCTTGCAATGAACCTTATTTTTGAACCATACTCGAATCTCATTGGTCAAGAAGTCTGTTATCATTTCCAACTCAAAAATGGAAAAAATATTTTCAATATCAACTTAGGGTTTACAATCCTATGATTGATCTAGAAATTCAAAACCCTCATAATATCTTAGGAAGGGAAGAAATGTCCCTCAACCTTATAATCTCATAAAATAGAAACCCTTATTGTACTATCACCAAGCTTGAAAAAGGTCTCTACAATCTTACAATACATTGATTACAGCAGCATTGGATCCTTCCTTTAAAATATTTATGATCTCATGACATGCAGTTTATACTACACAGCATAGCATCTCATCTTATCTTTCTTCGGCCTATGATCCTATGATTGTGGCTCAGTTGATTACTTCATGACTTCGACAGTTACCTTCTTTACCCCTATGATGCTACAAGAGATTTCCACCTTCCTTTATCATAACATCATTGATATCACCTTTTTCCTCTACGATCCCTTGATGTATTTCCTATCATAACATCATAGCATCCCTTCCCTAAACTTAAGATCTTATGGGACACTATCTGTCATAGCATCAAAGAATAAGATCTGCCAGATTGTAGGCTTATGTAAAGACACCTTTAGCCCCATAGGATTGAGATGTCGTCCACCTTGTATACTCTACATTATTTGACCAATTAGGATAAGAAATTCATCATATTTTTGACATTGTAGTGCCATCTTTCTCTATCATTTGTGGCTTTACAATCTCACGATCACTATCTCATAGCATCATGATCTTAAAAATCCTCTTCCCTAATCTTATGACTAGGGAATGTAGTGTAACATCTTAAAACTTTACGAAGACCTTCCCGATGCCTTGATCACCTCCTTGTTGTAGGATTGGAAAACTTAAAATTCTCCCTAATATTTCACACTTATACAATCCTATGCCAAACAGCTTGTCACATGGTTGTTGTAAGGAAACTTGCAAGAAAGGATATAATTATTTCCATACAACCCATAATAGATCTAAAATAAATATGTAATTGAAATCCACATGAAAGAGAATATAAAACATGCCCAGAAAAAATGTGATACAAGATATACCCTAGGAAACCCTCATTGAGGGAAAAAAACTCAGCCTCCAAAAGCATCCATCACCATGTATTATTCAATAAAAACACCATTGAAATACAACCATGGAAGCCTTCAATGTCATAGCCACTACCAAGCAATTCATGTGAACAAGCATGAATCCACACATCCCATGTCATGCTTCCAACCTTCACAAATTCTCCCTTGCCTAACTTTTCAAGCCTTGTCTAGCTTGACTCTTTCCCTTTTTGTCAGTTGTCTTCTCACTACCTAACCCATTGACCCTATTAGTTAGTGGTGAATGATCAGAGAATTACTATACATAAATCATATAAGATAGCGTAGGGTTAGGTGTCAAAAAAATATGATGTATAATGAGATAGGTTGTTCTTGTAGCGATATTGAGCTATAAGGGTCTATACTATAATCATTGGATAATAAGAAATGTTGGATAGCTATGTAGGTTGATGTAGCCCAGGTTTTGGGTGAACCATGTTAAATCTTTGTCTTATCTATGTTCTCATGGTTTTCTTCTTTCGTTTATGTATTTGTTTTTTTATTCATATATTATTTTGGATCTTTTAATTCCTAAAAATTGGTATCAGAGTGAGGTTTATTTTTGTAGACTAATAGGACTTTCAAATTTGAGTGGGAGCAATAGAGGATTCCAAATTCAATGGCCAGAATTTTTAGTTATGGAAAATGTAGATGGAAGATTATCTGTATCAGAAGAATCTATGGAAACCATTAGAAGGGAAAGCTAAGAGATAAGAAACAATCACAGAGGAAGATTAGGAGATCTTGGATGGGAAGGCACTGGGATCTATTCAATTGTGCCTTGCCCCATCTATAACATTCAATATGTCAAAGGAAAAAATGACTATAGAGTTGATGGGCACACTAGCTAAGTTATACGAGAAACCCTCAGCTTTGAATAAAGTAGACCCAAGTGAACCTTGAAAAGTCATCAACTAAGGTGAGTATGTAGCGACCTTGGTTGAATGCAAAAGGACCTACTAATACCATGTGAACCATTTGAAGAACACCTATTGCTCTAGAAGACTTCCCTCTTTGTAACTTCCCTTCAGGATGCATATCCATTGAATTTGTTGAACACTCACCCTTAAAAAAGTTGATTTGAGGTAGACCTTTCACCATTTGGTATGTGCAAAGTTGCTGAAGATAGCGGTAGTCAAGATGACCATACTGCTCATGTCATAATTGCATGTTTGAATTGGATTGAGATAACAAGGCCTTTGAAGGAGACTTGGGTACAAAATGCGAGAAAGAGTACAACCTCTTGTGATCATTCACTTTTCCCACTGCAACCAAGGAATCATCTTTAAGATTGTACACCTGAACTGAGTCTGGAAGGAGCTCAACTCTATGTCCATCTCCAAAGTGAGTGACTTGGTAGATTGATAGGAGATTTGAACTTAGGTTAGGAACATAGAGAGCCTCTTGAAACTCTCCATTTTCCATTTCCACATTGCCTTTCCCTTCAACTTCCATTTTGCTATCATTCCCCATTAAGATGTGCGGTACCTTTGAGTGATTCAATGAAGAAAAATCCTCTCTTGAAGAACCCATATGATATGAGGCATCTGAGTCAAATATCCATTCCTTTGAAGAGTTCAAATTTTCCATGAGTGCTTGCCCTTTGCCCTTCGAATCTGAAGAAGATACCTTCTCCTTATAAGCATTAGGCAATGGAACATTATGTTTCTTCATGATGTTGGTCAATTCATCAATCTTTTTAAGATAACACTCATGCTCTTCATGACCCATTTTCTTGAAATAAGCACACTTCTTCTTCTCCTTATTGTTGTCCCCTTTCTTGTTGGAATTCGAGGACTTTCCTTATTGATTGGATTGTGGTGTTGTCTTTTTTGCATCCTCAGATTTTTCTTTCTTCCACTTCTTCTTACCCTTTCCTTTATTCAAAGATTGTCTAGTTGAATGTTGACAACCCTCATTGGCCACCAATGCTTTGGACTGAGGTGATTTGAGAATCCTCATTGATTTCAACTTATTTTCTTCATCATCCAATAGTTTTGCATATTCATCGAATGTGACTTTCTTGTAGGTAGACCCTAAGGTAGTCTTTGATGTTTTGAAAGAAGATACAAATGTGGAATACTCAGATGGCAACTTGTTATGAATGAGATAGATCAGTCTGTCATCTTTGATAGAACTCCCACAATCAATAAGCTTTGTCCTTAATTCATTCACCTTGATGATGAAGTCTTGTATTGAGTCATACGACTTAGGATCTAAGGATACAAGCTCATCTTCAATTTTGAACACATCTTCTTCAGACACTTTACCATATAGGCTTTCGAGGGTATCCCAAGCTTCCTTGGATGTAGTACATTTCTTAATCTGATACATGATCTTATCATCTAACCCCAAACATATATCACCTAGAGCTTTCCTATCCATGGCTACCCAATTTGAAATTTCACTTATTGATGCATTATCACCTGCTAGTTTAGGAAGAGTACCATCTACATATTGTGAAACTCCATTATGCATTAAGTGATACAACATTTTGATTGACCATGAAGCATAGTTATGAGGAGTTAATTTAGGAAACTTAATGTTTCCCATAATGCAGAAAATGAAAGAAAATTGCAGAAAAGAAAGAACACCCCCCCTTTTCACTAAATCAAGAAACCCCCCCAAAATAGATGCTTTGGGAACTTTATCAGTAGTGCAATTACAATGAACCACTTGCCAATTTTGGCCTTTGTGGACTTTTGATTTTTCTTATTAAAAATTCTTAATGGAGTACAAATCTGAAACTTTACAATGTGCTACAATTCTAAAGCATTACACAGCAAAGAAAGGCCCTATTACTGAAAGTGACAATTTTGTCCATACAACACTACAATTTGATGCTAGATTTAGAAAGTAGAAAAAAAATATGCACTTCTAAAAAAAAATAGAACCTATTTTTGACTCCATATGTGCCCGTACAGAGCATTTGAAGTTGCAAAATGCAAGATTATCCAAGTACAGTCGCCAAAAAATGCAATTTATGAACAATTCATGCACCAAAATCAAAAAGTAGCTACACCACTAAAATATTTTTAAAATTTTACCTAATTTCAAAAAAAATTGCACCTGATTTGGAGTCTGAATGTACGAGTTATGGCCTCTTGCAGTCAGACTACAAAAACCAAAATGAATCTGGAGAGGGGTTGCACCAACAAAAAATGATATTAAATTTGATAGTCATACGACCGTTATAGCAATTCAATATGAGCCTAGAATGATGTCCAAATAGCCATCAAATTTAGACCTTTTAAATGATGACATTAGCAAAAAATTTAGCCAGTGATGATGTTAGCGTCACATCATGATGATGTCATCACATACAAAAATGTACAAAAAATCTATCATGGTTGCCTGTGTGTTCACTGAGTCATTGCTGACAGGGTGGATGATTAGGATGCTAACTATGTTGTACGTGTTGGTGATGTGGCGATGAGTCACTGTCGATGTGTACTGCTAACTGGATGGATGAGTCAGCGGTACAGTCAGATTGGTGACTAGGTAGCCAGATAAAACAGCAAAGATGGTTTTGAAAATTTTGATGTCGAAATAATTGTGCAGCTAGTATATTTGTTGTCTAGTCTGCTCTGTTGCGGTCGTGTGGTAGCTAGAAATTTAAAATAGATCGTCAGTTTTCATTTTATAAATCCCACATTGGTGGGGTTATTGACTGCAATGGTTTATAAAACCATAATGCCGTAACCTACAAACAAAATTGTCCATCGGAACTTGGGTCAAGGCTAGACTGAGGTCACCCATGTCAAATTTTTGAATGCAGCTACAGGGATTCCATTGCCAAAATTTTGGCATTTTTGCTGGGTTAGATGGGTTGCCAGATCTATCTATGCCAATGGATTTGTGCTATCAAAATTTGTTGATCGGTCCAGGTGCTGGTATGACCTTTGTAGTCAGGGTATGTAATAGGTATGGCCAATATTTAGGTAGCAAATGAATAAACCCTACAATAAATAATTCCCAAAATATAGAGCCGAGATCTGATAGCTCGGTTCTATAAAAAAATTTCTCTGCGACTAGCCTGGACTAAATAATTTTGAAAATACAATTTCAAAAAAATATAGCAAAGAAATTATTAAATGGCAGATATGTAATACAAATTCATAGATCAAATAAAATAATCATACCCAATTGCAAATCGGTGCCTTCGGGTGCCGGTTTGCAAAAAAACTTTGCCTCACGATCAACTTTCACCAAATATAGGTAAATTTATAGTCAATCTTCACCAAATCGACGCTCTGGAGGCAACGATGAGGTCAGATCTGACTCTAGATGCTCTCAATTTCTATGGATCCTCCAGATTCATGTCGAGATGTTGAAGCATGAACGGTCTCGAATGGCTATGTGATGAGAATCCTCCTCAGCTCTGATACCATGTAAGAATTTGACTTAGGCTAGAATTCACCGAAGAACTAAAGAACTCAACACAAGCACACAGTAGACCAAAATAGATAGAGTATGATCAGAATGACGATATTCATTCAATAATTGGATTTAGAGTACACTAGGAGTACCTAAATATAAAGACCTTAGGAGAGCTTCTAGAATGCATAGAAGTTAGCATCATGATATGTCATACAACTAGGCACATGTACAGTAGATATGGGTTATCCTCCATTAACCATAGGATTAAGTGCGATGATGTGAGGATAAGTCTACAATGGTGTAGCATGCAAATTAGTGGAGTAGAAAACATGTGCTAAATAAGGAGTGTTGATAACTGTGTTGTCATCATGACAACTCAGTGAATAATGCATACTCCTATGTTGTAGACACCATGTGCATAATTGGAGTTGCGTAACTTAATGAGAGTACACAAACTCTTAAGTGTCTCACCTAAAATAATAATTAAATAATGCAAAATAATTAAATAATGCATTAACTGAAGTAAAATTTAGGTAAGTGTAATAAGTAAATACTTATTTACACCAACACTTATGAAGCATTTATTTAATATGAAATGGGTGAAGGAGGATCTATAGAAAATCATTTAAATAAGTTTACCATAGTCACCAATCAATTGCAATCCATAAAAATTTGATTCAATGAAGAGGTTAGGGCTCTCTTAATTTTATGTTCTTTGCTAAAAAGCTGGAATAGCTTGGTTATGGTTGTAAGTAACTTTGTCTCTAGTTCAAATACTTTAAAATTTGATGAAGTTGTTAGTATTATGCTAAGCAAGGAAATGCGACGAAAAAGCACAAGTGAAACTTCAACCTCATCAGGTTTTGCATTGAATGTGGAGAACAAATGAAGAACAACTCAAAGAGGAAAAGGCCCTTCACATGAAAAGTCATGAGGAAAGTAAAAGAAAGGACATTCTTAGTCTAAAGGAAAGAAAGATTTTTGGTACTACTTGAAAACCTAGTCACCTAAAGAAAGATTGCTCATCTTGAAAAAACAAAAAAGGAGACAAAAAAGTGTTGATGACAGTAAGGAATCTAATGTTGCAAGTAATGATTTACAATATGCTTTAATCTTATGTTTAGATAATGCTAATGATTCATGAGTAACAGATTATGGGGCCTCATTCCATGCTACACCCCACAGGAAATATTTTCAAGATTATGTTCAAGGTGATTTTGGACAGGTATATTTGGGGGATGATGAGCCATGTCCTATTATTGGAAAAGGAAAAATAAAGATCAAGTTGCCAAAGGGAAATTACTAGATGCTGTAGGAGGTAAGGCATGTTCCTAATTTAAGAAGAAATTTAATTTTTGTAGGACAACTGGGTAGTGTAGGTTGTATAGGTCATGTTTATAGACAATGTTTGGAAGGTAGCCAAAGCTTCATTATTAGTAGCTAAAGATGAAAAGTTTGGCACATTTTACTTGTGTACTAGGAACACTTATTCCACTTTAGTTTCTACTAATATTGATAATGTAGTGAAAGATACTATAAATGTTGCAAAAATAGATTCAATAATTTGGCACCATAAGCTTGGGCACATGAGTGAGAAAGGGATGAAAATCCTTCACTGTAAGAATCTATTGCCAAGATTGAAAAATATTGATTTAGAGTTCTATGAAAATTGTGTTTATGGTAAACAGTGAAGAGTCAAATTTCTCAAAGTTGGAAAAGAGAAGAAGAGTGAGAATTTGGAGCTATTGCACTCAGATGTGTCAGGACCAGCTCAGGGACCATCTCTTTTTAGCTCTCATTAGTATGTTATTTTCATTGATGACTCAACTCAAAAGACATGGGTGTATTTTCTAAAGAAAAAATTTGATGTCTTTGAAACTTTCAAGAAATGGAAAGCTCTAGTTGAAAATGAGACAAGGAAGAAGATAAAGTGTCTCAACTCAGATAATGGAGGTGAGTATTGTAGCAAGTCCTTTGAAGATTATTGTTCTATTAATGGAATCAGAAGGCAAAAGATGGTTCCAAGAACTCCACAAGAAAATGGTGTGTCTAAGAGGATGAATAGGAAAATCATGGAACGTGCAAGGAGCATGAGATTGCATGTTGGGCTGCCACTTCATTTATGGGTAGATGCTGTAAATATTGATGTCTATTTGATAAATGGAGGACTTTCAACTCCTTTTGATGGTGGTATTCCTAAGGAAACATGGATTGGTAAAAAGGTAAATTATTCATTTCTTAAAACTTTTGGTTGTGAAGCTTTTGTCCATGTTGATAAAGAAAATAAAACCAAGCTTGATGCTAAATCACATAAATGTACCTTAATTGGATATGGAATAGATGACTATGGTTATTAGTTATGGGATTTTAAAAATATGAAAATAATTAGAAGTAGAGATATTATATTCAATGAGAAGGTCATGTACAAACAAAAGTTGTAGGAAAAGAAGCATGAATAGGTCAAAGAAGACTATGTGGTTTTGGATGAGACTCCTGAAAAAGAAATGCCACTAGTACCTGATGCTTAGCAACAATAGATTATCCCATAAAGTCCTATAAGTGTTATATGTTCTACTCAGTTCAGTAGACCTTTTGAAAGGTTTTCTCCTTCTTTATACTCTATTTTATTGACTGATCCTTGTGAGCCAAAGGAGTATAAAGAGGCAATAAAGGTAGATGCCAAACAACAGTGGAAACTGGGCATGAAAGAGGAGATGGACTCCTTATTGAAAAATAAGACTTGGAACTTAGTCCCTTTACCTAAAGGAAAAAGAGCCTTTCCTAAAAAAATGTTTTAAAGGCTAAAGGAGGAAGATGGAGGAAAGAAAACATATAAGGCCAGACTTGTGGTAAAAGGTTTTGCACAAAAAAAGGTTATAGATTTGATGAAATATTCTCCCCTATTGTAAAAATGACTTCAATTAGTACTGTACTAAGTCTTGTTGTTGCAAATGACTTGCATCTTGAATAGGTAGATTTGAAAACAACCTTTCTTCATGGATATTTACAGGAAGAAATTTACATGCAGCAACCAGAGGGATATGAGGTCAAGAGTAAGGAGAATTTGGTCTACAAGCTAAGTAAGAGTTTGTATGGCCTAAAGTAGGCATTTCGGAAATGGTATTTAAAATTTGATAGTTTCATGGCTAAACAAGGTTACCATAGATGTCATTCTAATCATTGTGTATATTTTAAGAGACTAGATAATGGGAGTTACATTATTCTATTACTCTATGTTGATGACATGCTTGTTCTTGGGCCTCATATAGAACAGATAAATGAACTTAAATAGAAATTAGCAAGGTCATTTGCTATGAAGGATTTGGGTGATGTTAAGAAAATCCTTGGTATGAGGATCACACGAGATAGGAAAAATAGAACCTTGAATTTGTCTCAAAGTGAGTATATAAAGAAGGTGTTGAAAAGATTTGATATGCAAGATGCAAAAGCAGTCAATACACCTTTGTCTAGTCATTTCAGATTGACTAAGGAGATGTGTCCAAAGGCATAGGAAGAGGTAGATAGAATGTCTAACATCTTGTATTCATCAGCAGTTGGTAGTCTGATGTATGCAATGGTATGCACACGGCCAGATATTGTTCATGTAGTGGGAATTGTTAGTAGGTATATGAGTAATCCAAGTATGGAACATTGGAGTTTTGTCAAATGGATACTTTGATATTTGAGAGGTACTACTATAAAGGCATTATGTTTCATAGGATTTGGTTCTGCTCTGAGTGGTTTTCTTGACTTTAATTTGGATGGAGATGTTGATACAAGGATTAGTACTATAGGGTATGTTTTTAGTATAAGGGGTAATGTAGTCAGTTGGATTTCTAGATTGTAGAAGATTAATGCACTTTCAACCACCGAAGCTAAGTAAGTAGCTGCTATAGAACCTAGCAAGGAGGTGATTTGGTTGCAATGTTTTTTGGAGGAATTGGGTCAAAAGAAGGAACATCGCCCATTGTACAATGCTATCCAGAGTGCAATTCATCTTACAAAGAATTCTACTTTTCCTTCAAGGACAAAGCACATACAGCTCAGCTACCATTTTATATGGTCTATTTTGGAGGATGGCCAACTACGGCTTGAAAATTTTCACACAACTGATAATCCTGCAAACATGTTTAGGAAGGTAGTCCCCAAGGAGAAGTTGGTTTCTCGCTCAACTTCTATTGGGCTTCTTGACTGATGACTATGGAGATAATATAAATAAATACTTTTATTCAGTGGGAGCCCCATGTGGTAGCGATATTGCTATAGGATCAGTCTCCAAGTGGGAGATTGATGTCTAGGGTGGATTCTAATCGGTCCTCAAGTGGGAGAATGTTATTTTGTGGTGACTAATCAAATAAGTACTATAAATATATCATATAAGATAGCTTAGGGTTAGGTATCAATAAAATGCAATGTATAAGGAGATAAGTTGTTCTTGTAGCGATATTGAGTTGTAAGGGTTTGTATTGTAATCATTGGATAATAAGAAAGGTTGGATGGCTATATAGGTGGACATAGCCCAAGTTTTGGGTGAACCACTTTAAATCTATGTGTTATCTATGTTCTTATGGTTTTCTACTTTCATTTTTGTATTTAACTATTTATTCTTATATTGTTCCAGATCTATCAATTCCTAATAGACCCCACATTTAATATTGAAAATTTGATTCTTTTACCCAATACTAAATAATTACATCAAATATAATCACAATATTACAATATAGCTCATCGAGTATATCCCATGCAAATCTTTACATGTTGTATGTCCATCTAGGTGCTCCTAGATATACCATTACATGATAAAATAAAATTTTACAATTAAACAATATTATGCAATGTGTGCAACACCCATTATCTCAATATCTTAAGGTGTGCTAACCTACAAGATGACACAAAACAACACAAGTGTTAAAACACCAAATGTGTGCACATGCGCACCTCCTCAAGGTGCATATGTGCACACCTTTGTAAACACTTTGAAACTTTAAAAAACTAAGAAGACAACCTAAGGAATTTAAGTTGAAAGGTGCACATGTGTGCACCTATTTAAGGTGTGCACATTTGCACCTTTTTTAATTTAACTTAACCTAAGTAGTAACACCGAGGAAAGGTATGTAGGTGTGCATCTCTCCAAGGTGTGCACATGTGCACCTTTTTTACACTAAGTTCCCATTTGCACATAGAAACATAAGGGTGTGCACATGTGCTCCCCATTAAGGTGTGCATGTGCACACCCTTAATGCTTAAACAAAGCAAGGGAAAAACTTAAGTTCCCCCTCTACACATGGTCAATGCATGTGTGTAGTAACGCACATGCACATGTGTGCACCCCATCAGGGTGTGCAAGTGTGCAAATAACATGACCATTTAGGGGTCATCAAGTGCACCTATCATGCCTGTTAAGGTGTACAACATGTGCTAATTTTCATTCCATGGTTGTTTAGGGGGATTTAAATTTTTTTATCATTGTTTTAGTGTTCTAGGTTAAGTTCTTTGACAATTAGAGTTTATTTTCGGTTGAATTTATTAGTTCTCTGGAGTAATGTTTTTCTATTTTGTGCAGATAAAATGGCATAAGGTGCACATGTGTGCACCCTTAATGCTTAAACAAAGAAAGGGAAAAACTTAACTTCCCCCCTTTGCACATGGTCAATGCATGTGCATAGTAGTGCACATGCACATGTGTGCACCCCATCAGGCTATGCAGGTGTTGAACTATGCATAACATGACCATTTATGGGTCATTAAGTGCACCTAGCATGCCTGTCAAGGTGTACAAGGTGTCATAATTTTCATTCCATGGCTTGTCAAGGGGATTTAAGTTGTTTTATCATTTTTTTAGTGTTCTAGGTTAGGTTCTTTGACAATTAGGGTTTGTTTTGGGTTGGATTTTTTTAGTTATTTGGATTTATGTTTTCCTATTTTGTGCAGATAAAATGGTATCCTCATCATCCTCGCTTGTAGAAAAGATTGCTCCAAATCTTGTAGTGTTCAAATTTCAAAGGATACCAAAGAAATCTCATTTCCAAGATGGACACTCTAAGATTAGAGAAATTGAACTTGTTCATATCGATTGGAATGAATTCTTCATAATCTACACCAAACCTAAAGAGAGGTATGCAATGGTGTGATCACTTATCAGATCAGGATTGGTGAATTCAGCATCACATCCCACATCTATGCAGTCTTCTAAACTTATCATGGCATTAGTAGAGAACTATGTACCTAAAGAGAAGGTTGTTAAGAGAATTAGAGGTAAAATTATCCTCAACCTCTAACTTGGAAACATTGAAAGTTGTTTCATCTCCCTAGAGAAGATCAATACTTGCAGATATCCTATGAGGGAGTGAAAAATTGGGATCGAGAGAATGAGAAAGAGTTCAAGAAGATAATACAATATCATTTATGATTGATAGAACTCCAATGGGATGCTAAGTCAGAAAGGCAAAAATGACTTGACGATATATGAAGGATTACATTGGATATGTCATTGTGCTCTTGAGTAGACTTATGGGTTTACTAGTAGCTAGACATCTTCATATTTGGATGGTCCACTTCATAGAAACCATCAGAATGGCCAAAATTTTGATTGATTGGGCCATATGTTGAGCGAGAACCTAGATGAACATGTGGTAAGAGTTAAACTCGACCCCAAGTTTTATATGACATCATATTTAGTGTACTTATTAGTAGCAAGGATAACTAACTATCCAAGACTTTGCAAAAGGGGAAGCATGCAAGAAGAAAATGTTTGACCCTATGTGGTTTATCCTCAACTGGTGAAGAAGAAGCTCTTAGATCAGAGAAAATAATATAGGATAGTGATTTATATTTGCAATCATCTAATTCATAGAGGGTGATTATGCTAAAATTATATCAATAGAGGCAACAACAAGGATCACAAATATTGGCATGTACTACATCCAATTCAAAACATTCACCTATCTAAGGGTAGCTAGCACACAGATCAACCCAAAGAAACTCATGAGGTATCCGTCGGATACACTCATTCTGATGGAGATTGCCAGCCAACTCACATCTGCATATGATAGAGTAAGGAAACAACATAAGAAGACATGGGTGTGTCCAATCAACATAGGTGCATTCGAGTTCAAGAAGAAATAGGATAGCATGACCTTCAACACAAAATGGGATCAATATCCCTTACAGGATTACAACTTCCCTTGCCCTTATTTTGACAATATTGGTAGAGTTTAGTATCTAGTAGGGAAGAATTTTGTTCATAAGGATGTTTTAGAAGATCATTGGATGAATTCCATAGATGACTATGATATATGAATAAGGGATTATTATAGGATGACTCCATATCTCATAGAAAAGGACTTGAAAATGAAGGTCCCAATTTAGGAAGTCAAGAAGGACACTAAGGATGTCTTGGATCCATTGTATAATCATGATAAAATCTTTGACAGGTCAATCATGAATGCAAAGATTGGTAGGGATGAGAATATAGATATTAATAATAGAGCCCATCATATAGTTCAATTGATGAGGGAATGGATCAAGAAACCCTTCACACTTGATCCAGTTCCACAGACTATTACTCATCAAGCCACAACACACCCGATTAGGGGTAAAGGTGTAAAGGTCATAGTGCTAACTTTCCTAGCTGAGTCCCCAGTAAAGCTGAAAATGGTTCATTAACATGAGTAGGAAGTTGAGTATTTTAAGATAGATAGAGGAATAAGGAGAAAGAGAAAGGGTAAGGATAATAAAGAAATAGCCCAAGCTCAAGAACCTCAACAACCATAGCGAGATTTGGCACAAGTAGATGCTCAAAATGAACAAGCATCTCAATTCCAAGAGAATGGGAAAGTGCCTCTTGTAGGAGACGAATAGGAACTAGAAGAGGAAGAACAGAGTGTGTCACCAGCTACTCAGGAAGAAGCCTCCCTCTTAGCCCCTAAAAAGGCTAGGATTGAGTCCACTATAGGAAGGAAACAAGTGAGAAAATTGAAGAAAAATAATATTCTTCTCCCATAGGTTCTTAAGACCATCCCTTACACTAATGCAAAAGAAGAAGAGGTTTAACAGATGGATAATGTTCCCTTGAGTTAGAGGAATTTCTCAACTAGGGCTATGGAAGAAGAGAGGAGAAGAAGCTCCACCATGACATTGTCATCCATTCTTAGGTAACCTATTCAAGTTACAACTTCAGAAGATGAGCAGCAATAGTGGATTAAAGAATAAGAGGGGGAAGAGATAGATGTCTTTGAAATTTCAGATTTCTACTTTATGCCAGTAGGAATTGAGATGGTGGGTGACAAAATATGGGACACTCCCACAAGCCAACCCTTAGGAGAGGATTGGATGTAATGCCCCACCCAGAGATCCTTGGAAACAAAGATAAATATAAGCCAAGATTAATAAATAAAAATTAAATAAGTATGAATGCACATGGCAACAATATATGAGGATCCCAAAGATCACAATGGAAGACTAACCAAACATCCAGACACCAATGGATCTTCGAACACTGTTACTGACCAAAATGACTAACAACGAAAGACGCATTACTGTATTCAAATAAAAAGATTCTGAATTCAAAATGTGACACCAAAGAATTGAAGAACACCTAAGAGGGTACCCAAAACACTTCCCAAAAAGTTTGGGTCTTACCTAAAAGTTCTCATTGCCTGCCCACATCGATTTTTGCAAATACCAGGTGATACTTTAAATCAGCACTAGGTGATACTTTATAGTATTGTTCAATATTACTCCAGAAGTAGGGTGACATTTTCATGGATTGGGAAAAACTCCACCTATGGGCATATGATACACTACAAGTATCGTACAATGCTTCTTCAAAGGGGGTGTGATAATGGAAAGTATCACACAACATTCCTCAAAGAGGCATGTGACACAGTCAAAAAACACATGATAGAAACCTAGTGGGTGTATAACACTTTATTGTATTGCACCATGCTAACACATGGTTACCTAGGAAAGAAAGAAAACTACTCTAAGGTCAAAACAAGGAATGAAATGGAAAAACAAACTTCCACACCAACGAGTACCAGATCCACATAGATCAAGGAGTGAACACTCGAGAGCATAACAACATGATGCCAAGAAACAAGAAAGAGGAGCAACTATCCATCTAAACCAAAGTAGTAAAACAACATACTAAAAGTAACATCATAGAATATAGAAATAACATCGCAATAATTGTACAACCAAACTAAGTATGTGATTCCTCCCAACCATCAATAGTATCGTAAGACCATCTTGGATCCTAGCTATCCCCCATGCATAACATCCCAACTACCGACCAAATCGTCAGTGTTATCTTGTGAGGACATCACTACTAAAAACATGCTATAACATAAGATTAATGAAATCTAACATGCTAATAGTAAAGCATTAGATAATTCAATAGATCAACCACATCATCTATCATATGCTAAACATCATACGAATAGGAAATCTAACATGATAAACCAACAAGTAATAGATACACCAATGAAGTAATTCACATCATCTAATCATATGCTAAACATCATAATATAGGAATGCATCAAATAAACTAGCATCATCTATACATGATATCCAATCATTCCAATGAAAGCATAAATCACAAGAAAGCATACTCCAAAACTTGAAGTATCAATTGAAAATATCTATTAACGGATGCACTAGAACAAAGGACCATCTTTGTACACCAATCCCTAGTAGTGGTATGGGTAGCTATGTCTACCAACCACATGGAACACATAATCCCATTCCCATCGTGATGATGGAGATAATGATCTAATCACAAAAAAACACAAGCAAACATCCATGGCTAACACACATGCTAGACAATATAATGACTGAAACCAAGAACATAGACAATGCAAGCACAACAAGTCCTTTTAGACACTTAGTGGTCTACTAAGTAGGGCTGACATCATGGAGAGTCACTTGTCATTGACAAGCCCAAGCTCGAATCATGCAGATACAACTCCCTCAAGAGAAAGGCTCTCACACACATATTTTTACTATCTTAAGTTTTATTAACACTCACACATTTTATTTAGTTATCACTTAATTAAAACTTTTTTGCACCATCCCTTAGGAAATAGACACTGAGATGTGGAAAAGAAGCCCTATCCATATGCTACCCTACCCTACCCATGCTCATCCTATGACAAGTACCCATGGGCATGCATATTCCCAATCCAACCTTAATGATCATAGCTTCCAAAAATATCACAGAAGATCGAGCCTCGCAAGTCACCCAAAAAATGTAAATGCATGTGCTTCTATGTGGTGCATCATCATCTCAAATATCATAACACAAGGACTTGATGAAAACACAAGCAAAATATGACTCAATCAAAAACAAATTTGGGAGGATGGATTCTACATGAATCCCAAAGAACAATAAAACCATTCATCATGAAATCACTCAACCTGCCTAAATCTAGGAGTATGGATTCTACATGAATCCCAATGATGCAACAAGACCAAACATCATGAACTAACTCAACTGGCCTCAATCTGAGAGTATGGATTCTACATGAATCCTAGTGTTCACAAAACAAGGAAAAAGATCCAAAAGAAACCATAACAAAAGGTATAGGTCACTTAACCAAACATGACATTAGAAGTATAGGTGTGACATACTTCCCAATGTAAACATAAAAGTAAAACAATGGTCTAAACTAACATCATACAGATAATCCAAGTACACGACCAACATTATGCCAAGAAAACTAGAGAAAGCTAGGCAGTACACAAACCAAGGCAAAAAATCTCAAAACTCAAAAAAATTGAAATTAAAACCCATTTGGCCTTTGGATACAAAACCTCAAAAATCAAAAAATAATTGAGTTTGGACACCATATGAAAAACTAGCCAACATAACGATGCAAAACCCCAAACCCTCAACTTGAAAAATAGGGAAATGCTCATACCTACCCAACCGAGTAGAGCTAGCATACAAAAATGGAGGGGAACAATAGTTCTTAGCCTCTTAAAAAATGGCTACCAAGAAAAGATGTTGAAATTGAGTAGAAACAATAAAATGAGAGTCATACTCAATCTAAGAGCATGGATTCTACTTGAATTCTAGTGTCCACAAAAAAAGGACAAAGGTCCAAAAGAAACCATAACAAAAGGTATAGATCACTCAACCAAACATGACATCAGAAGTACAAAGGTGACACACATCCCAATGCAAACATAAAAATTAAACAATGGTCTAACTAACATCATACAGATAATCCAAGTACATGACCAAGATCATGCCAAGAAAACTTAAGAAAACTGGGTGATACGCAAATTGAGGCAAAAAAATCTCAAAACAAGAAAATTTTGAAATTAAAACCCATTTGGCCTTTGGTTACAAAACCCCAAAAAACCAAAAATAATTGAGTTCAGACACCATATGCAAAACTAGCCAGCATAACGATGCAAAACCCCAAACCCTCAACCTGAAAAATAGGGAAATGCTCATACCCACCCAATTGGGTAGAGCTAGCATACAAAAATAAAGGAGAACACTAGTTCTCAGCCTCCTAACAAATGGCTACCAAAAATAGATGCTAAAATGGAGCATAAACAATAAAATGAGAGAGTTGTACATCACAGCCAAAAGGGAAAAATAGGAATCTGAACCATAAAATAAAAAGTCCCCAGAAGTAGCTGAAAATTGCGGCAATCCAAGGTCTCCCCAAGCTAGATCCAACAATCCCAACCTCGCGATGATCCCATGCACATAGCTCCCATAATGAAAAAATAGTAAATCCTCATGAAGAGGATTTTGGGTTGTACTCTTCAACTTTTTAATTCAAAAGTGATAAGTGAGCAATTAAAATCCTTTTTGGATATTTATTCACTTTTTGAGTGAATAATCTATTAGGGCAATTAACCAGCCAACCTAGTTAAACTCCAAATCGACCCAAACAAAAACAAGATATTCCTAGAAATAGGAATTCATCCATGGAAAAGCTGTCAAAAATTTAAAATAAATTAATTAAAAGCCTGAAAAACCCAAAAACACATAAATCTCCTTAACAAATTTCGTGACAATGCGAACCTCTAAATGCACAGATATGCTCACTGGTCTAATCACATAATGCAAATGAGTTCATATTTAATAATCATTGAAAGGATTAATTAAACAATTAAAATAAGAATAATTCAACCATACAGGGATGGCATTGGTAAAATATGAATGGTTGAATCATTAACTCCAAGTGCCATTGTTAGGGATATAAATCCTACACACTAAATAACACAATCAAGTGCAATTGTATATAATAGCATAGTTGAAGCAATAAATGCCTTAAATCACCTAATTTAACCATTTATTCAATTATACTAAAATAATCTATTTACATCACTCATGTTGACATAAAGCATAACAATGTAGGAATGAAGTAAATAACCATAGCATTAAATCCATCACATAATAAAATCAAAGATATCTCCAAATACTAGATAACCAGATATCATTATAAAACACATTGTCATCTCAAAATCCCATCATCATGTAATATGATCAACTGAACAACATAGTAGTCCAACATCTATGATACTGAAATCAAAGTATAACATCTGACCCTCAGGTCATCTCAAATGTAAAACATAACATGAGTAACAAAGTATCTCTCTGATCAAAATATATCAATGTAAATATCTGCAACACATAACCAATGAATCCAACATGGACAATCCATTTCTAGTTATTTAGGCATTTAAGAATGGTATTCTAAACAACATAAAAATGCACTAAAACACATAAGCAAATATAGTCATAAACATGACTAACCACTACTACATGAACCTAGTCTAGTGTAGCATGGTAAAAGTACATGGTGCAATCTCTGCACACATCTCAGGGTAATAATGGAACAACATTGTGATACCACATCGATCTTGGTAACCACTAGCACAAACCTCAATGAGCCATAAATCACATTATAATCTCAAAATTTTGTCAAAGCATAGTCAAAGCAACTAATATAGATCATAAATTAAGTCACCAGAATGGTGTAGACCACACATGGTCACAATCATGATCCAACATAATGAAAGATCAAGAAGGTTGCATCCATTTGGATGACTTACAGAAGTCAAATGGGAGAGGCACTACATTAGAACCAATTTCCACCTCTATCTTAAGGACCTTTGGGCCTACCACACCTACTATCTCAAGATCTGTCATTTTTGGACAAAGGCTTCATCACCCCACTTCCTTCCACTATAAAAATAGAGGAAAAAGTGGTAGAAGAGAAAGATCCCAAACAAATGATAGCCTACAAAGTATTAGAGGAGGGATAGATACCTGAAGAAGCTCAAAAAACTTCTCATGATATAGAGGCTAAGACCCTAGCTATAGTAGACATAGGGACTCCAAGCATAGATATTTCTCAAAAGGAGAAGACACCAGAAAGGAGTGATAAGGGAAAGGGGCCTATAGTAAAAATCCCCTCTTCAACTAACTACATGTCTCCAATGGGTACTATACTAGCCTAGTTGAGGAGGGAGGTTATGGTCAAACAAAAGAGGCAATTAAATCTAATTGTAGATGAGGGAATGGAAGAGTTCATAAAAGCTATCAAGAAGTCTGAACCACCAATAGGTGATGCATGACGATTGGCCTTCATAATGAAACACCAAGATTAGGACTTTCTTGCACATATTGTCATCCCTTCTCCACATGCTAACACAAAGGATTCAACTCCTACGGACTATCAAATCAAGGATGTCCTAATAGGAAGGCCCATTCTAGATACCACTAAACTATTAATCACTATGAGTATAAAGGAAGTGTTCAGGCACATTGATGAAGATGAGTATAAGTTGATAATGTTGAGTAGACAAAATGAGCTTATGAGAGGCTACCAGCATGGAGTAGTGGGACTATAGACCTAAACAATATAGAAATCACTCTTTCTATAGAATTAGAGAGGAGAGAGAATGGGAGGTTACAAATAGATTCATTTTTTGATGCATGTCAGAAATTGTGTGACAATTTTGAGGATAAAGGTGTATAGATTATATACAATAATTTGAACCTATTGCACCATATTTAGTTTAGTGCAAACAAACTGGTAGCTATATTGAACAAATATTTTGGGCTAATGGATGAGGTACATACCTCGTAAAAATACATTCAATAGCTTCAATCAATAAAAGGTCAAAGGTATTGTATGCTTATGGAGGTGTACTCGGTGGAAGAGCTTGATAAATTGGAGGATTGGATCAAGAAGATTGTTGTCAGCAATAAAGTAATGGAAACATTAGATGAGGGGATACAAAATTTGAAAGACAAAACTCAAGAGCACATTTTGGAAGCTAAGAATTATTATAGTGATTCCTACCTTGACATTTCTAAAGATGAGTCAAAGGACAAACTCATTTTAGTGCAATCAGTTATCCAATAGTTTTGAAAAACCTTTGAAGACTCTTCATCAAAAGAAGATATTAAACAAGAATTTAGGACTAAAGAAGTACTATTGGAGTTGGACATTAAACTTGAGGATTTTGTAGCAATATGTACAAAAGTTAGTAATTACCAACATATACTAAAGGATAAGTAGGAAGCTTTTGATTTACCAGATGCTACCCAAGTGACGAAGATTATAGAGAAATTCAAGAGCAAGCATCCAAACATCACTCTGGTATAAAGGGGAAGAAAACCTAGAAGGTAGAAATTCAATTTTGACACTTGGAAAAAATTTGTATTTTTTGAACCTGTCATCAAGGTGCATAGCTGCACAAGGTGCACTTTTCACAGAGGTACACCAATAGTTTTCAAGAAGAAGTACTGCACTGATAGTTAATAGTAGGTTCTATTTAAAAGCATTTCATGCACCAAAAATGAGTTTTGATGGTAGTTCAACTCCCATAAATATTAAGAGAAGGCCAAGCTTCCATTTTTAGAGCTTCTAGTGACTCTCAAATCCTCTTACATCTTCCTTCTTCTTACCTCCTTTTTATTTTATTGTTTTAAGTCATGTAAAGGCTCGTGCACCCATTAATTTTTATAAACAAGGGTAGAGTCCTACTTAGCACCATTTAGAGAGTCATTTTGTATATAATTAGATTTTTTTTTATTAGTTTAGAAGCATGTGTTTGCATTAAGAGATCGCTCACTCTCAATACAAACTAAGAAGATGATTTCTTATAATACAAGGATGTAATATGTACTCCAAGCCGTTATTTTGATGCAATAATATATGTTATTGGTGCTCTCATTCTAAGTGTACATATTATTGCCAAAATGTGTTATTTTTGTGAATGCATGTTCATGAATAATAATGGAGCTAATGGTTTTATTATGTTATTCTAATTGAGTGATCTATAGTTCTAGTGTTTGCCTTGTGTTAACAAATTCTTCTAATGTACCACATTGGAGAACAGATCATGTATTGTTCCTACATATCTTCTTGTCTCACATGAGACTAAATATGATACATCATCAATTCATATTAATCAAAAGAGACTCAGCCAAAATGGTTTCATGCTTCAATCACTACTTTCATATGGCATATTGCAAGCTAGAAATTTCATACACTATACTAGTTAAAGTTGCGATTCAAATTTATCTAAACACTATGGACCATCTTACAGTTATTTTCCTAAGAAAACTTCCTATTGCAAATATTGACCCATTGGAAAAAGTCTTCTCAACAGAAATTACCTTCATGAAACAAACCAATCCTAATGGAGGAGGATTGATGGCCCTAGCTCAAACTATAACAAAAATGCTAACATATCTTGTTGGAGCACTACTGATGCCTAGCCAATTTATACCAATGAATCCAATTCCACTATATAAGTAGGCACCCACTCCAAAGTTCCAGCTATAATTTACCCAAGATATAAACCTCAAAAATGTATTTTTTTGAGCAAAAGGTAGTAGCATTCGTTGAAGCAGAGAATAATGTTGCATCTAAGCTTGGTCAAATAAAAAAGACCATGTCTCAAATTACTTTTTGGTGTAAATAAGTAGTCACTATTTACACTTTATGTAATTTTACTTAGGTTAATACATATTTTATTATTTTTAGTTAGTCACGTACGAGTATGCGTACTCTTGTGAGTTGTCATGTTGACAACATAGGAGTTTGCACCTCATTTATGCACATGGTGTCTACAAAAAAGGAGTTAGTACTCTAATTAAGCACATGGTGTCTACAATATCTTTATGTGTGTGACACCTTATCATACTTATCCTCTCATTGATGCACATACATCCATGCACAATGGAGGATGTGTGCTTAGTGGTCATGCTTATCTCCTAGTTCCTTCTAGACACATTCTAGATGCATCTCAGAGGCCTTTATATATAGGAACTTCTAATGTTTATTGTACATTAGAGGGGATTCTCATTATTATATTGATCATAAGTACATTAGAGGGGATTCTCATTATTATATTGATCATACTTTGATCCATTTTTGTGCTTGTGTTTGAGCCTCTTGATCTTGGGTGAATATTTCCCTAAGGAAAATTCTTACATGGTATCAGAGCTGAGGGAGATTCTCATCATGTATCCATTGGAGACCTTGTTGCTTTATCTTTCGAAGGGACTCGATTCAAATCCAGAGCATCTAGAGCTGAAGTGGACCTTTCCATTGCATCCAAAGTGATGATTCAGTGAAAATTGACTATAAATTTGTCTAATTTTGACCATAGTTGATTTTGAGGCAAAAAAATTACAAATTGGAACCTGAAGGCCCAGTTTGCAAACTCGGTATGGTCATTATTCGATCTATTTAATTCAGTTCTAGATTTTTTATTTCTCTGTGCATTTTTGGAGTATTTTTTTGGAAAAAATCAACCTAGTTGGGAATCCAAAGAAAAATATTGTATATGTACCAGGTAATCACACCCTAGCCTTGCACCTTGCAAGGAATATTTAGTTTAATCAGCAGCATATTCCTCTTTTTTTGACAGGCACATAAGACTCCTAATTCCAACATTGAACTTTACAAATTCTGACTGAATAGTGCTCAAATCCAGCTAGCTCCAACTCACCGGCCAACATAATTCGGAAAGCAGCTCTATTTCACTTTATCAACCATGGTAGAGAGCATTTAAATCTCAAAGTTTCTCAACCCTACATCAATGTGGGATAGGGATATATCCCACAACTCTAGCAAATTTTTTTCAAGTCCCAACAAATGCTTGAACTTTTTGGTGTCGCTAAGACCCCAACCCTAACCATTGAACTTCAATATTATGGGCACTGTCATCTATTCTCTCACTAGCCAAACACCCTTTCTCCAACATTATAAACCTCTGGCAATGTTAGACGATTGAAGGACACCTCCACGTGTTTCCCACTCTAGAGTGCTCTGGTCATAGTGTATTCTACGTGTCAACCTGTAGTTTACTCACCTTGACACCTCAGCAAGCAAGTCAACAACCTGACACATGGCCTATCCACATCATCTATAGTTGTACATCATGCAAGCATCCACATCATTACCTACTATACCCTGCCACATCACATGCTTTACATTGTTGTACAGTGTTGAGATTAGTGTGACATCATAGTGGGACCCGAGCTTGCTGACATCTTCATTTTCATGAGTTTAAAATTGATAGATGTTTGGTCATCATCTGAAGGCATTTTTGAACTATTGCAATGGCTATTTGACTATCAAATTTAGCATCATGTTTTCCTCTCTAGACCCCTCTTCAAATGCAATTTTTATTTGACAACCTGACTTTGAGATGCCATATCTCGATCATCTAGACTCCAAATTAGGTACAATTTTTATTTTTTTTGGTAGAATTTCTTGAAATTTTTAGTGGTATAGTTCTTTTCTAGTTTTGGTGCACAGATTTGTCAGAAATAGCATTTTTTGGTAACTGTACCTATCTAATCCTACATTTTGCAACTTCAAACACTTCATATGGGCTAATCTAGACTCCTTTTTAGGTTCCATTGTTTTTTAAAGTGAATTTTTTTGTCTACTTTCTAGATATACTATCAGATTATAAGCTTTTGTCGACAAAAATACCACTTTCAAAAATAGGTCCTATTTTGCATTGTATTGCTTCAAACTTGTTATATTTCAAAGCTACATTGTAAAGTTCCAGATTGTACTCTAAACTGAGGTTGTAATCAACAAAATTAGAAGCACACCTTGTCCATTTAGACAAGTGGCCTATTGTACACGCACTACTTATAAAGTGTCAAAATCATTCATTTTGGGGGGGGGGAGGTTGATTGAGTGAAAAGGGGGAGGTGTATTGTGTTTTGTGTCTCCTTGATATTGCACTCTTGCATTATGGGTTCTTTTTCAAAGTTAACTCCACATAATTGTGCTACTTGGAAAGAAAACATAAAGGAACCATTGGTAGAAAAAGGTTTACTATGTTATGTAACTGGTGCAGCAAAAAAACCTCCTACTGATGCTGATGAAGCTCAAAAAGAAGACTAGGAATTCAAACAAGAGATGGCCCTAGGAACCTTGTTGAAAAATATCTTAGATCCCATCAAATATCACATTAGGAAACTTACCAATCCAATAGAGGTATGGGCTAAACTTGAAGCTTTGTATGGGATAGTAGATGAAGACATGGCCTACACTATTGAGGATAAACTTCTCAAGTTGGATCCTAGGAATTTTGACACCATTAAAGACTATCTTACCCAAGTAGACATGTATACGGCACAACTTAAGGACTGTGGTGAACTCATCAAGGATGGAAAGATGATCAAACATATCATGATTCATCTTCCACTTAAATATGTTCCTTTTGTTTCTAGTTATAATACTCACAAATTAACCATGGGTAGTGCCTTCATCAAGTCTTCATTCGAGAAATTTTTAGAAATTCTAGTCTTAGAACATGAAAATTTAGTGAGCATGGGAATTCTCTAGTCTTCCAAGACCAAATCCTTGTTAGCTAATGAAGGGAATTCAAGTGGTAAAAATTCCAACAAGAAATAGAAGCAGTGGAAGGCTAAGCCACAAGATGACATGCAAAAACCCATCTCAAAACAACAATCTTCCTCACATCAATCTTCTTCCCACTCAACAATCTTCTTCACAATAAGGTAAGTCTTCTTCCAAAAATAATCAAAAGGGGAACAATTCCAACAAAAAGGAGAAGAAAACTTGTTAATATTGTAAGAAGAATGGTCATGATGAACATAAGTGCAAGGATAAGTAGATTGATGAATTGGTCAACCTAATGAGGAAACACAAAATTGATATACCAAATGCCTATAAGGATAGGGGATCTTCAACCACTTCGAAAGGTAAGGGACAAACAAGTACAAACAATGCTAAGGAATGGGTTCTTAATTCCTGAGCAACACATCATATGGGTGCTTCAAGGGAGAATTTTTCCTCTTTGAAACCATCAAATGTACCTTACATCTATGTGGAAAATGACACTCAAGTGGAAGTTGAAGGGAAAGGAAATTTTGAGTTGGAAAATGGTGTCTTCAAGGATGTTCTTCATGTTCCTAACCTTAGCACCAACCTTCTCTCCATCTACCAGATAACTCACTATCGATGTGGCAACAAAGTGGAGTTCCTCCCTGATATAGTTTTGGTGAAAAATCTCAAAAATGATTCTATGGTGGTGGTTGGTAGGGCTAATCATGAGACAAGAAGTTATTCTTTCTCGCATTTTATGCCTAAGTCAAATTCCCTTGCATTGTTGACTCATTCAAATACACAAAGTAAACTATGGCATAAGAAATTTGGACATCTTAATTATTACTACCTTCAACAACTCAACAACAAGGATATGATCATTGGTCTACCTCAAGTCAAGTATTCAAAGGGTGTATGTCCAGGTTGTGAAGAAGGCAAGCATCTCAAAGAGAAATATGACAAGGGGAAGTCTTAGAAGACTACTATTGTTCTTGAATTTTTCATAGTGATGTAGCTGACCCATTTCCAGTACCATTATTTGGTAAGGCCCGCTATTTTCTAACCTTTATTGATGACTTTTCATGGTACACTTGGGTCTTCTTTCTTGCTCATAAGAGTGAAGCACTAATACATTAGACCTCAATTTGCGACGTTAATTTGCGACGGCAAGAAAAGGTAATGTGTTTTTGGCTTTTTTTTTTCAATTTTAGCCCGATTCCATCGCAATTGCGACGACAGGCATCGCAATTGTGATGCCATCAGGATATAAGAGGGAAAAAAAGAGAAAAACCCTCATTTGCATGAAATCGCGCGACACAAGGTTCTTGTGAAAGGAAAGGCATGCGCATGGGAGATCACTTCGGCAGCATTGAGAGGGTCGGGGCATTGAAAATTCATGCATATACATGGAAAATGTAAGTAGCAAAGGTAAAGCTCCTCAATACATTGAAAATTCATGCATATACACATTCTTTCTATTTGCTCCTATTTCCTGCAACCAATATAGACCTTTATGAAAACTATCACTTATTTTTAGTGACTCGTCTTTTTCTACGACAAATGCATTTATCCTCCTTTGTATGCATAGAGCTTACCTTCATACAGTTGGATTCAATATGATGTTATAATAATGGTACAGTCAAAGATCTTAGATGCGTAATAATCATCAAGGATATTTGACCTATTAATATATTTTATGGAATTGTTGAAATCTTTCGAAAATCAATATAATTTAGTAACATATAGAATGAAAGTTAGAATATGAATATAATGGTAGAAAATTGCAAGAATGAGCTAGAGATGAATAGATACAGGAAGACCAAAAAATTTGGATAGGTAGACAACTTGTATAAGCTCACTCTTTCAATTTTCTTTCATAATCTTCTTGTCTTGGAAAAAGTTCATGATGTACAAACCCAAACATCAACTTATTTAAGTATATGAACATAAATTAAAAAAACAATGTCATCTTAGAGACTATAAATGGTTACACAAATGTACTATTTATTATAATCTTAGTACCATTGAGATTCGAAGAATGCTTAAAAGTGTTCTTGTTGTGGTGTAAGAATGTGGTGCATCACTCTGTGCTTCCTCTTGCCTCATGGAAGCATATGCACTAGCAATGTACTCTATTAAATCTTTGGGTACAGAAGGCACCATTCTTCTTGCAGCTGCTATATATGCCCTGGTGAAAATAACTCGTGAGAATGTAATTAATGCAATCAAAATTATAGTATGTAAGTTGAAGAATTAGAATCTAAGGATCAGTCAATTACTCACCTCAGTATGGATGAATCAAGAGGAGCAAAACCCAAAGGAGATGGCTTGCACTTTTGGTGCACATATAAGACGTGTCTAGCCATTTCCAAATCACTATCCATGTCAGCTTTATCAAGTATCAGCCACATTAAGTCAAAACGAGAAAGCAGTGCCAGAGGAAGATTGATATTTTCTGCAGGAGTTCTCTAGAGATCATACCGACCCCTGTCGCAATTACAAGTGTCAGATCACAAGAAACAAAATTGAAGCAATCAAAAGGGGGAAAATTGTAACAAATTTGTCACTCAATATGCTGCTAATTTGGAAATGGTATGAAATGTATTCAGCAGTTCAAATTAATAATCCCTCGTTCTTATAGAATTTGAGCATAAATACCCTTCACACTGGCCTAAAGGTTTCAAGAATCTAAGATTTAACAATTCATTTTGACATTAAACTAGATTAGAGATCAATGATTCAATTCATACCAGGCAGGATTAGTAGCAGCTAGAACTGCAGTTCTTGCATTTAAAGAGGTTGTTATGCCTACCTTTGCAATACTCACAGTTTTTTGCTCCATCACTTCATGAATAGCAGTACGGTCTGTCTCATCCATTTTGTCAAATTCATCAATAGCACATATACCCATATCTGCAAGAACCTGATTCATCCCACAAAAAATTAAAATGTTACTTTAGCAGCTCTATATGTACCAAATACAAATATTAGCTACGCCTTCCACGATCAGCCTTACAGAACATTTGACTAACATCCCAACCCACAATTACAATGCCATTAATAGGTCAATACATTGAATTACTCATACCAGGGCACCACCCTCAAGAACCATCTCATTTGTAACTGGGTCCCTTTGAACAGCAGCTGTGAGACCTACACCACTGCTTCCTCACCTAGTGGTGTAAACTCCAGGAGGTGCCACACTGACCATGTGTTTCAACAGCTGACTTTTTGCTACTCCAGGATCTCCCATCAAGTAGACATGCAAATCGCCCCTAATCTGTGAATTCAATGAAAATTAGCTATATAGTTCCTTGAGTAGAAACAATTGGAATTGATGTGAGTCAGTAGATATTTGGCTCTAGCTACAACCAGTTGTACTATTAAGGTCACACCTACTGTATCAAAAACAAGGGTAATTTATCCAACCAAGAATACATGAAATATAATAGAAATCCATCAGTTGTAATAATGAACAGTTCATAATCTTAACTTACAGGGATGCTACCATTTGAAATTCATCAATCATACCTTCATACCATCCTTCAGTTTCTTAGTGGGAGCACCTACAAGTAGAAGCAATAGAGCTTTCTTAACATCCTCATGACCAAATATTTTTGGAGCCAAAGAACGTGCAAGCTTGTTGTAAATTTCCCCATCCTTAGCTAGCCTTTCAATTTTTTCTTGTTCATCACCTTGCAGAACATACCTAGAGTGCAAAGGAATAAACAATATTTAAAAAAAAAGGTAAATCGGTAAGATATAACACAAGATTACAGTTACATAAATCACAGAAGCTTATTACCAATTAATATCTACCAAAATGTTCCAATGAAAGGCCACGTGACTATTGACTTGTGTGCTTGGCAGCAATTCACAGGCTCCATCTTATGAAAAAAAGTACAATTATAGTTCTTGGAATCATAGACCTAGTCCAAATACAGATTGATTGCTTATGCAAGTACTAAATCTCAATGGTTTGGCAAATGTGTTTGCTTAAATTGAAAAAATCTTTTTATAGAGATGGAATTGATAGTGAGATTCAAAGGTTTTTGGCCAGGCCTTGGTGAACTGAACAAATAGATATTGGAGTTGGAGCTCCTTTCTGGAAGGAGATATGCAACTTTACCCTTGGACATGAGAGATTTTTGAGGTGGATATGTGAGACGGGAAGAAATTTGTGTGTGAGCATCAATGGAGCTAAGAGGATAAGCATATGTTATTGTTGAATCCTTGGTACCCACCTTTTCACCTTCTCACTGAATCCTTCGACAAGATATCTGGTTAGACTTCTAACTCACTCCCTGCAATACTAGTTTATCTTCCTCTTTTGAGGCTTTTTGGCATCTAACACCCTGGCTAGATTTTTAGAAATGGACAAAGACTCTTTAGGCATCCTTCATACCATTTATGCTTGCATTCTGGTTGAGATGGATATGGCAAAAGCTCATCCAGCAAATCCATATTTGAAAATTGCAAAAGGCATTTAGGTGCAACTGTTGGATTATGACGAAATAGTAGAAAATGTTTTCAAACAGAGCACGTGGCTATAGATTGTGCCAGAAACAGAAAAAAAAACAAGCAACTTCACAGAGGAAGGCTTTCCCTCATCTTTATCTGGTGGGAAAAAAAATAGTTACTGAAATGCCCAAGAAGCTTGAGTGCAAGGAAGTAGTTGAAGAGTAGCAGGACATGGATCACAAACCCACAATGGTCTCGGTAGGGGCAGAGACATTTTTAAAAGTGTCAAACCTGATTGTTCTTCAACAGTAGAGCATAAAGATAAATAGAGCTTATAACAGAGCATGGATGAGGACAGGTTTTACATGGGCAAACCTAAGAAGCAGTTGCAGGGTGTAGAAGGGCAGGAGGAAGAAAAGTGGGGACAAGAAAGGACGAGAGAATTGAGGAAGAAGGAACTTTTAATATGCTTCCATTTACAAGATAGGGAAGGAGTTAATCAAACTGATTTGTTGACCTGTTACAATATGATGATGTTGGTTCTTGTTAATTTACTCCAATTATTTAAGGCTATTTAGATAACTTGTGTGGCAAATTTAACTGGAGACATGTCCCTCCATAACATACTGATTGTACCCAATTTGTGATTTTTGATATTTTCTTCACTGATAATACAGAGTTACTCTAGAATCATGCTGGCTACTCATACTAGATAATGATGTTTGGTCATTTTTTCAAATTGTAGCAATGGGCAAAACTAGTCCTTGATTGAGATTTATCAAAATAACAAGCTCATTATGAAAAGTTGAGATCTGTCAGAACCAGTCTCATATCAAGTTTGAGACTTTTCAATGTCATGAGCTTATTATCAAAATTTGGATCAAGTTTGAGACTTTTCAATGTCATGAGCTTATTATCAAAATTTGCAACATGTGAAAACAATAAGATCAATATCTAAGTTTGAACCCTATCAAGACAACTGAATTAGTCCATGCAAGTTTAAGCTGCCATGTTCCTCCACTTCGAAAACCATATTCTTTGGATTGTTACTTACAAATCTTGCAGTAAAACGGTATGGCAGCTTAAACTTACTTACAAATCTTGCAGTAAAACGGTCACAATAACTATGTAATGTTACTCTTCATTCAAGTAGGTAAATATCAAGTAAAAGATATGAATGTATATATTGAGCCTCTTATTGACGAGTTGGTGGAGTTATGGAATGGTGTCACTATGTATGATGTGTCTAGACCAATATGACAAAGACAATTTCAATTCCATGCAATACTTGCATGGACAATACATGATGCCCCAGGGCTAACACATTTTTGTGGTATGTTATAGTGAATTCAAGTTGCGCACAATAATTCTAATTATAAAAATCAACATATTTAATAATCTAATTACATCATCATTATCCGTTATTGTTGTAGTATTCTATTTTATATCACATACACTCTCTTTCACGAAAATATTTATGCATGCCCTTAATCTCCAATCGATGCATCCCATCTCTTGGTAACATTCCCTTAAGCCAATTTGTCCAAAAATTTGGATATATTGTCTGTACTCCCATATTATGTTGCGATTCTAGTGTGTGTTGTGCTCCGTTGGTCTTCTTTTTTATTTCACACACACTACGCACTCTTACTCATTCACACATATCCACACCTTATACTTTTCCAAGATAGAGCCTTTAAAATTTATATTTGAAAGCTAAAACTATTTCCATCCCATTGATATTGATATGGGAACCCTAGAGTACTTGTATGAATGTATGTGTATTTTCATTCCCAACTCCTTGTAAATGCAAAGATGTCAGTAGTTTAGTCAACAATATAATATTGCTTTATCAATCTTATGCAATCCCTTGCAAGCAGATTAGAAGCTCCCCAAAGGACAGTAATTGCTCCCCCTACATATTCACTACTGCTATGTCAAGGTAACTTTAAGGATTTTATAAATGAGAATTTGTGTCAATGATTAGCAATTTTATCCATTGTGTTGGCACATCATAGCCATGGTCCTCTTAATTGAATGAGGTCTTATTTGTGGCATTTGTCCCACCACACAGCTCCTTTATTTGGTTCACCTAGCAGATGGGTCACCCAAAATAATTAACTTTTCAGTCTCAGTGCCTTATTAGTATCACACTTCATTATACTTCTACCTTTGTGAGATATATAATTGTTGTTTTATTCATATAAGTCATTGGATATATAAAAGTCGATATGTTCTCCAGAAATTATGACTTGAGATGAGGAGCTAAGAAAAAAATAAATCCAAAATATTTCATTATGTGCCATCCCAATATACAATTTTGTGGTTGTTATTGTTTTAAGTATGAGGTCGATCATCTGGTACCAGCAATGCTTGAATATTGTCTTTGTCTTCACCAAAATAAAATTCTCCATCAACATAGACAAATTGCAATTATGATCTGTAATCGTAGAGTGCTCTAAGAGGCCCTATGCAAATCATTTCCACTGCATACTCCCACTGCATGATCTGTAATCGTAGAGTGCTTTAAGAGGCCCTATGCTAGTAAGGAGGAAAATCAAACTTGTTGACTTCTTGAGTCCAAATCTGACAAGAACTCCACAAGCTCTTCATCTAAAAACACAGTGATTCTTTTCAAACTCAAATACATCACTAGAAATTCATTTTGTTTGGCCCGTCACAATAAGCACAACATTTCTCCTTTCCATGTCACTGTTTGTGATTGCTATTACATCACCATTGCCTATATAAGCTGAGTAGAAATGGATCAATCGAGAGCACTTTATTATGAATTTATCTTTCAAATTGCACAACACTGGTTCTTTTGAATTGTAAAAGATGGTAAACAAAACTTGTGAAGCCTAATGAGCATTTTGTGCCTCCTTGAGGTACTCAAATATATGACCAAAATTACCACAAATTGTCAAAAACCTATGCAGATCTTTCACACACAATTTTCATTTCAAAAATAGAAGTAACATTATTTTTGTAGCTTCTTGTGTCATTTGTAGGCAAATCATCTTAGTGAATACTGTAAAAAACAAACAAAAACAAGTTTTTATACCCCTATGCAAAAATCGTAACTACTTAGGGTATAGTCCCATGAAGAGAGGGGAGCCACTTAAACTGCTAAGAATTTCAGGAGACTCATGAATCAACTAGTCCCATGGCTTTTATAGGGAAAATTGTACTAAAAAAAAATTGGTTGAAATTATTTGGGACATTAGCAGTCTCATAATTCTATGGCACCAATTAATGCTAAAATAATTAATTGAGAGTCTTTGTAATGGCTGATGTATTTGATGTGGAACAACTGGACCAAATTAGGAGTTAAAACAAAGCTAGACTTTTTCATTAAGAACTACAACCCCCTCATGGATCGTACATCATAGCAGCCAACCTTACTGGCTCATCTGACAAGTGTTTCTTTGTTGCTTGACATTTACCTTTTGTAGTTTTTGATTGATTTTGAGGGTTTGACTTAGAAGTTAAATACATTCTAGTTCTGAGCTAATGCAATATATTTCTTTGCATAATTTTGAAATACTGCATATCATTAATACATGTTTGATATTTTTTTGTGAAAACACACCCATCCTCCAAAAAAATATCATCGTAACACCATCATAACTTTCACACATGACAATTTTTTTCCCATTATTTACAAACATTTCAATGTAGTAAACATATAATTATTGCACTATATCTTGCACACTTTTCTTGTAGAATATATAACTATTGCAGGCTACATAAAAAGACTTTAACAAGATAAATCTGGTTGACACGGGGAGAACTATTGTTTGCACAATCCATCAGCCTAGTATTGATATCTTCGAGGTATTTGACGAGGTAAAGATTTGGTTTTCTTAAAATAGCTTTGTGAAGCATTTGAAATTAGCATCTTCTTAAAGCTAAATGAAATATGCTACAACTATTCTTAATGAAGCGAGGAGGTCAGCTTATCTATGCAGGTCCACTTGGTCACAATTCTAACAAACTTATAGAATATTTTTCGGTAAGATGCCATCCACTACGATTTTATTCTGTTGAGAGATTTAGATCTGAATCTGGTACCTTTTGATGAGCAGTTTGAATTTTGGAGTTGTAAGTAGTCATATTTTATTGTACTAGAACCAATAGGAAGTTGATTTTATATACAAGGAATTGGTCATGCCAGATAATGTTGACCACTAAGCTTTTAGCAAACATTCTCAATACATTGAGCTTAAGAGTCAAGCACTAGCTGCAATCATCATATATGTTTCAACTAATTGAAAATGATTCATGTAGGCCATTGAGGGGGTTCCACAAATCGAGGAAGGTTATAATCCAGCTACGTGGATGCTGGAAGTAACTTCTATGTCAGAAGAGCACCGTCTAGGTGTCAACTTTAGTGAAATCTATAAATCATCAAAATTGTATAGGCGAGTGAGTTTCCCTTATTGATCTCTTCAGCCTGTTCCAATGGATTTTACATTTTATTTTCTATCTTGTACATTTTCCTATCACAGGCAAAACATGGCACTGGTAGATAGTTTGAGCAACCCAGTTCCAGGCTAAAGAGAGCTTCATTTTGAGACAAAGTACTCTCAGCCCTTTCTAGCATAATGCATGGCTTGCCTATGGAAGCAGCACTGGTCCTACTGGATAAACCCTCAATAAAGGCATCCAAATATCAATTGAAGGATAGCTTAAAGCATGAAATATTTTTTTTTGTTTTAATCCTTCGACCATCGCAATTGCGACGGCTACAGTAACCTCAACACAATTGGAGGGGTTGGCATCGCAATTGCGACGAAAAACACAAGAATTGTGACGCGGTTGTCATCACACCTACCCTCCAATTCAAACGGGGTTGTTGTAGGTGCGACGGCAACCCCGTCGCAATTGCGATGGAAAACACAAGAATTGTGATGAGGATGACGGGACAACAAGGTGGCTGCATAGCGATGGATAGGCGTCACAAATGTGACGGCAAGGGTAGACGTCATAAATTGTGACTAAATAACTATGACGTCTATGTCTGTCGCAGTGGCGACACATTGCTGTCGTAATTGCGACACATAGCCATCACAAATCAATGCCAAATATATTAGTGAATTATTTGATAAGTTCATCATCTTCAAAGCTCAAGTTGACAAAAAAATAGGGAAAGCTATCAAGATTCTATGAACAGATAATGGTAGGGAATATGTCAACTCCAAGCTCATAGACTTTTGCACTCTTGAGGGTATTGATCTTCAACTTTTAGTTGTATACATACCACAAAAAAATGGTGTCACTGAAAGGAAGAATAGAACCCTTAAGGATATGACCACTTGTATGCTTCAACATAAGTCTCTAGATCAAGTGTTTTGGGTAGAAGCCATGTGTTGTGCTAGTTACATCCAAAACAAAAGTCCCCATAAGGCCTTAGATGGAATTACACCTTTTGAGACTTGGTGTGGTAGAAAATAAAGTGTAAAGCACTTCAAAGTTTTTGGTTGTCCAACATGGGCAAGGATACTGTTAGGATAAACCACAGACAGAAATAAAAACTACATGCAAATATAACCAATAACAGAAAAACAATAGAACACACAGAAATGAACACAAGGCACCAAGATTTAACGTGGTTCACCCAATCCCTGGGCTACGTCCACCAAATAGCAAGTTTGATCTTATTACAATCCATTGATTACAACCTTATTACAATCCGTAATCCCTTACAGCTCAATACCACCGCAAGAACCAATTTCATATCACCACATTATATCAAATACCCAACCCTAAGCCCTTTTTATACAAGTATTAAACCGCTTTAGGGTTATAACATGTCAGCCATATGTCAGCTACCATGTCGGCTACTTCCTAAAAAAAAATTGAACCCCACTATTTATGAAGTATGTATAGTACTTTCCTGATCAGTCACCACAATCTAACAATCTCCCACTTGGGGACTGATCAGGCTCCACACTAAACAACAAACTCCCACTTGGAGACTGATCCTGTAGCAATACCACTACCACATGGGGCTCCCACTGGATCAAACCATCCTGGACTCTACTATTCTTTTATTCATGTTTAGTCTAAAAGACCAACCGAAGCTGAAGAGGAGTTCAGCTTCTCCCTTGTTACAACCTTTGTCAACATATCTGCTGGATTGTCATTGGTATGTATCTTCTCCATCTTTAACTATCCATCCTCTAAAACTGACCGAATGAAATGGTACCACAACTGTATGTGTTTGGTCTTAGAATGTAGAGCTGAATTCTTAGCAAGATGAATGGCACTCTGACTATCTGTGAACAAATAATTATCCTTCTGAGGATGTCCCAATTCTTCCAATAAGAACTAAAGCCATATCATCTCTTTGGCTGCCTCTGTAGCAGCAACATACTCTGCCTCTATAGTGGATAAAGCATTAATCTTCTATAACCTAGAAACCTAGCTCATGGCTACCCCACCAACAGTAAAGACATAACCTGTAGTACTCCGCCTGGTATCAATATCCCCAGCCAAATCTGAGTCAACATAGCCCTGTAAATCAGTAGTAGAGCCCCCAAAGTGTAAACACTTATTGGATGTTCCTCTCAAATATCTGAGAATCCACTTGACAGCATTCCAATGCTCAAATCTTGGATGACTCATATACCTGCTAACGACTCCCACTGCATGTGCAATATCTGGCCTAGTGCATACCATAGCATACATCAAACTTCCTATAGCTAAAGCATAGGGTACCTTGGACATCTTATCCTCCTCTTCCTGTGTCTTGGGACACATCTCCTTAGTCAATTTCAAATGACCAGGTAAAGGTGTGCTGACAGCTTTAGCATTCTCCATAGAGAAACGTTGCAACACCTTCTCAACATAAGCAGCTTGAGATAGCGTCAATGTTCTATTCTTCCTATCTCTGCAAATATTCATACCAAGGATTTGTTTTGCTGCCCCCAAATCCTTCATAGCAAATGCATGTGCTAATTGGCATTTCAGCCCCTTAATATGATCCATGTTAGACCCAGCGACAAGCATATCATCAACATATAAACATAAAATAATGTAGCTATCATCATCCAACCTCTTAAAATAAACACAGTAATCTGAATGACACCTATTATATCCATGCTCATGCATAAAACTGTCAAATTTCAGATACCATTGCCGAGGTGCTTGCTTCAAGCCATATAAACTTTTCTTCAATTTGCACACTAAGTTCTCCTTACCTTTGACCTCAAAACCCTGTGGCTAAGCCATATAGATTTCTTCATCCAAATCACCATGAAGAAAGGTTGTTTTAACATCCATCTGCTCTAAATGCAAATCTTTAGTAGCCACAAGACTTAAAACAGTACGAATAGAAGTCATTTTAACAACAGGAGAAAATATCTCATCAAAATCAATTCCCTTTTTCTGTGCAAATCCTTTTACAACTAACCTGGCCTTAAATCTTTTCTTGCCTCCTTCTTCTTCTTTCAACCTGTAAACCCATTTATTCTGTAAAGCCGTTTTACCTGCAGGCAACTTGCACAAATCCCATGTCTTATTTTTCAGCAAAGAGTCCATTTCATCTTTCATTGCAGACTCCCACTGAATCTTAGTATCCACCTGCACAGCTTCATCATAACTTTCAAGTTCACCAGCATCAGTAAGTAAAATAGAATACAAAGAGGGAGAAAACCTTTGTGGAGGTCTAATTTGCCTTGTTGACCGTCTAACATTCACTGGTGTGTGTGGTATTTTTTGTTGCGGTTGTTGCACATCATGAGGAATGGCTGGAACATCAGCTTTTGGAGTATCATCCAACACTACATAATCATCTTCTTTCTTCTCATGTTGCTGCAACAGATCTTTGTACAACACTTTTTCATTGAATATGACATCCCGGCTTCTTATAATTTTATGATTTTCAAAATCCCAAAGCCTATAACCAAATTCATTAATGCCATATCCAACAAAGACACATTTCTTTGATTTAGCTTCCAGCTTGGTTCTATTTTCAGAGTCTATATGAGCAAAAGCTTCACAACCGAAGGTCTTGAGAAAAGAATAACTCACCTTCTTCCCAGTCCATGCTTCCTCTGGAATACCACAGCCCAAAGGAGTAGAGGGACCTCTATTAATCAAATATACTGTAGTATTGACAGCCTCCGCCCACATGTGTAAGGGCAACCTAGCATGCAACCTCATGCTCCTTGCGCACTCCATTATAGTCCTGTTCATGCGTTCAGCCACTCCATTTTCCTGTGGAGTCCTTGGAATAGTTTTTTGTCTATGAATACCATTAGTGGAGAAATAATCTTCAAATTCATGACTGCAATACTCACCACCATTATCAGATTTGAGACATTTTAATTTCTTACCAGTCTCATTTTCAACCAAGCATTTCCATTTCTTAAAAGTTTGAAATACATCAGATTTCTGTCTGAGAAAATAAACCCATACTTTTCTAGTTGCGTCATCAATAAATGTAACATAATAATGAGAGACACCAAGGGAAGATACCTGGGCTGGTCCCCATACATCTGTATGCACAAGCTCTAATTTCTCCTTTTTGTTTTCCTTCCCTGTCTTTACAAAACTCACTCTCTTTTGTTTTCCATACACACAACTTTCACAAAAATCCATATTCACACATTTTAGACCTGGTAAAACTTTCCTTGAATGAAGTACTTTCATACCTTTCTCACTCATGTGCCCAAGTCTATTGTGCCACAGCGTTGTATCAGAATCTACAGCAGCTATTTGTTCTCCCTGCTCAACTGCAGTAATTGTTCCTGAATATTCATTTTTCTCTGAAACAATCAAAGTAGAAGGAACAATATGACCTGTACAAAGATATAAGGTGCCTACTTTCACACCTTTTGCTACTACAAGGGAACCTTTTGAAACCTTCCAATTTTTATCATTAAAACTAACTACACAACCCTCATCACCGAGTTGCCCTGCTGAAATTAAATTTCTACTTAGTTTTGGAACATGTCTTACCTCATGTAGTAGCCAATGATTCCCATTCTACAACTTAATCTTAATTTTTCCCTTTCCAACAATCTGACAGGGTTCATTATCCCCCAAATAAACAAGCCCAAAATCCCCTTGGACATAATCAATGAAATAACCTCTATGAGGTGTAGCATGAAATGAAGCACCAGAATCTAAAACCCATGAATCATCAACACTCTCTAAAGATAGAAGCAAAGCATCCTCTTCGGATTTGTTACTTACCACATTTGCCTCCTTGTCTCCATCTGATTTATCTCCTTCATTTTTCTTTCGAGTCCAGCAATCTTTCTTTTTGTGCCCTGGTTTCCCACAGTACTAGCAATCATTTGGTCCTCTCGATTGAGACCTCCTCCCCTTTGACTTTCCTCTTGATTTCCCATGATTTCCAGAGTTACTTCCTCTTTCAGTCGTTCTGCCCCTGCTTTGTGCATTTAAAGCACTTCCTAATGTAGATCCACCTGAGGATTTTCTACGAGTTTCCTCACTTAAAATAACACTGATCACATCATCATATTTTAGGGTACTAGATCCAGGAACAGAATTACTCACCGCCATTACCAAGCCATTCCAACTTTTAGGCAAAGAACACAAAATCAAGAGAGCCCTAATTTCTTCATCAAAATTGATACCCACAGAAGATAATTGACTAGTAATAGTATTAAACTCATTTAAATGATCTGCAACGGATCCACCTTCTGCCATTTTCATATTAAATAAATGCTTCATGAGAAATACCTTATTTGAAGCGGAGGGCTTTTCATACAATGTCGCTAGGGTTTTCATCAAATCTTCTGTCGTCTTTGCTTTTGTAATATTAAATGCCACTGATGGTGCCAAGCATAATAGAATGCTTTCGAGTGCCTTTCTGTCCAAAAGATCCCATTCAGCCTCTGGCATTGTTCCCTGATTCTTGGCTTTTCCTTCCAACGGCTTCCATAAATCCTTCTGATATAAATAGTCTTCCATTTGCATCTTCCATAACTGGAAGTTTTGCCCATTAAACCTGTCAACCCTTAACTTACCCTCATCTGCCATCGCTCCCACTCAACTGTGAGACTCCCACTTAACTGTGAGACTTTCCTGCAGAGGATAACTGGAAAGAAAACCTGGCTCTGATACCACTTGTTAGGATAAACCACAAACAGAAATAAAAACTACATGCAAATATAACCAATAACAGAAAAACAATAGAACACACAGAAATGAACACAAGGCACCAAGATTTAACGTGGTTCACCCAATCCCTGGGCTACATCCACCAAACAGCAAGTCTGATCTTATTACAATCCAGTGATTACAACCTAATTACAATCTGTAATCCCTTACAGCTCAATATCGCCACAAGAACCAATTTTGTATCACCACATTATATCAAATACCCAACCCTAAGCCCTTTTTATACAAGTATTAAACCGCTTTAGGGTTATAACATGTCGGCCATATGTCGGCCATAATATGTCGGCTACCATGTCGGCTACTTCCCAAAAAAAAATGGAACCCCACTATTTATGAAGTATGTACAGTACTTTCTTGATCAGTCACCACAATCTAACAGATACCTCCACAAAAGTGAAAGGCATTAGAACCTCAAAGAAAACCATGTATATTTGTTGGCTATCCTGACCATCTCAAGGCATACAAACTCATCGATCTAGAGACTTATGAAATCTTTTATGAGAGGAGTGTTCACTTTGAAGAAACTTGTCCAATTTTGGCTCCTTCAACTCCTCCTTCTTCCTCCTGCATGGACAATGATCATAGTGATGATAGTGACTCAGTAGACCAGATTTGTGATATCCCCATTTTAGTATATAAATTAATTATACATAAAGGGTATAATGTTAATAATTGATAATTTATATAGAATAAATTATAATTATTCTAAGTTACAAATATAAATGTTATATATTATATAATTATATATTTAATTGTCATGTTAAAAATAATTAATATATACATATATATAAATATATCAACTATTTTATGTGCTATAATATATGACATTATGCCTATATTAAAATAATATTATTATAAATAATTAAACTGATTCATATATAATATATAATAATAAATATTTAATATAATAACATATAATATATAATCATATATAATTAATATTTATGAAAAGACACACCTCTATGAAATACTTATATAAATATGAGATATTGCACATTGAAGAGGACATCATAGAAAATATTATCAAAAATTACAATAATGAGGAAGAAACTATCGAATGTCCAAAAAGGGGACATTACAAGTGGTATCAAAGTAGGTTTTCCTGCCAACCTATGAAACTTTATCAGAGATAGTTTTATCAGAGAGATTTTTAGAAGAAAAAAAGTATTTACAAGCCTAAAGCTAATACGCTGCCAAAATATTTTTCATAGCCTCAATATTTGACAGATGCAAACAT